>VZTO01011090.1:102684-197076 GCA_013400615.1 Syrrhaptes paradoxus
GGGGGGGGGGGGGGGGGGGGCGGGGGAAAGGAGGTGGAAATGGAGCAGGCAGTGGGGGAAAGATGCAGGCTGTGGGATGAGGGGACAGAAAATCAAGGTTGGCATCTCTTTGGTATCAGTAGCTCCCCCAGTGCACCCTGGCAGAGCAGGGGTGTGTGGGGCTGGCTCTGGGGTGCATGTAGTCCCCCAAAACCTGCCCTGCAGAGTCCCTGGGGGCTACACACTCCCATCACATACTTGTGCCCTGGCCTGGCTGAGGGTGAACTGGGGCAGCCCAGGTGCTGCTACCTCCATCAGGAGCATCAGGATGCTTCTCTTCTTCCACCCCACTGCTGGCCCAGAAAGGGGAGAAACCTTAATTTCCCTCCCTCATCTTCCCCACGTGGCTGACACTGCCGATTGCTATGGAAACTCAGGGGATGCGGAGCAGGGGGACTCTGCCCGCCTGGGATGCTCCCGGCACCCCCAGGAATGGAGGAAGGGTGATGTGGTGAGGCTGGATGCCTCTGCCAGGGTGAGCCTATGCAGAGACAAAGGATGAGTGCCAGCTCGCCCTCTCCGCTACGCTGACACCTTGGCAGGTTTGAGGTGCTAGTTATTGACTACAGAGGATCCTGCACTTTTCCTCTCTCTGTCTCTGCATCAGTCTTGACAAGAGCTTGCTGCAGAAAAGCACCTCCCTCACCAGCTGGGGACCATTGCCAGATTTCGGCTCTGCCAGCCTTTCTTCTCCCAGCAACATACAGAGGTTTGCTCTTATATGTGCAGCTCAAAGGCTCTTCTGTTTCACTTTCTTGTGAAGACTATCAAAGCACTCAGAGATTTTTTTTCCTTTTTTTAATGTTTAGCATCTTTTAAGAGGGGTCCCAGCACAGGCAAGAGGCTCTCATCAGGCACCAGTTCTGCCTTCCCCTCTGAGCAGCAGAAAGGCAGCAGAGAGAAAAAGTCCCCTAATTAGCGAGCCGGTGCCCCATTTCCTTTCTCTCCCTGCCCAGACTCCAGAAAAAGGACAGGAGCATCCATCTGGGACACCAAAATCAGCTTCTGATGACATTACTTCCCTTGGCTAGGCACACACATTTCTTGGCAGCCCGATTAAACTTTGAGGAAAACACATACAACTTTCTTCTGCAAAGAGACCAGATCAGCCTTATCTACCCTAGGAATGTTCGTAGCCCTCTTTCCTCCCAGTATCGCTTAGTTGTTAATGCAGGCAGACTCCTGCTGTGGCAAGTGCTCTTATCTCGGTATTACAGGTCATGAAGTGACATGAGCAAAGGTTGTGAGCAAGCCAGCGACGCTAAAACGAGGTTATCTGTGTAGGCAGTCTCTGAAACAGGGCAATAGCATGGCCTGTACCGGGATCATCAGCCAGAAACATAACAGAGAGGCACATGCATAGTGAGTATTAGGCTTTTAAAGCTGTCCAGGTTATGTTTGCTCCCTCTCTTACCCCACTCTTTCTTCTGGGGTAAATTCATACAGAGAAAATCCTTTCCAGTGTTGCTGGCTCTGTCTGTGAGGCACATATGAGGCTGCTTGTGACTGAAATATCCAGCTCTGCGGTGACTCTGCTAATAAAATGGACCCCTGGGGAACCTGCCATCCCGAGCTACTGGTCGGGCTGCACAGACCTGAGCTGGGGAGAGGAGGCTGGTGCTCAGATCAGACTGGAGAGGCTTCAGCAAGGCAGCAGCTGACTCACCATGCTGCCTCAGGCAGGGAAAAAGCGGGAGCAAGCCCAAGGGACAGAGAAGTGCTGTCTGCAGCACTCAGGAGAGGTGCGGTGCCTCTCACACCAGTCTGGGAATGGGACTCAGAAAAGGAGCTGCTCCCTGGCACTCAGCATCCCTTTTTTATTCAAAAAGGTGGGTGTCATTTTGACTCATCCCCAATCCTGGCTTTGATGTGACAACCTGCACAGGGGAGCACAAAAGAAAGGAGAGAGATCTAGAATATGCTTCTTGCCTGAGCTGGGGTTTAGTTAGACTCCTATAATTAACAACTGCGGCTCTCCCAAGAAAGATCCCAGCTGCTTTGCTCTGCAGCCTGCACTATCAATTTTTCTCTCACGCAACCAACATGCACCAAAACTCATTCCTGTGAGGAAGGGAATGAGTATGTATAAATCAAATGCATCTGGAAAACATAAGCAGGAGGCGGGGGGCAAAGTGAGCACAGACTCCAAAGCAAGCGACACAAATCAGCATCCCTGATGTAATCAGGTTTCCCTGGGCGAGAAGCCTGTAGGGTCAAGTGTAGCAAGCCCTTCACACCTGATAATTAGGCAAGGAGCTCAGGCAGTGAGGGAGACCTCTCTGTGTCCAGTATAGTGTACACTATGCAAGGTGTGCCCTCATTTTGTCTTGAGACAAACAACTCTCCCAATAAGCTATCCTTCTGATTAACTATTTTGTGTTTGGACCAGCACCGCGGGGGCTAGGACTCCCTTATTCCCCCAAGCCATAGTCTTTAGGAAGCCCTCCCAACCTGACACTTCTAGTGGTCTCATCCGCACTGTAAAATTATCACATCCAGCACAAATCAAGAGGACATCAACCTGCAATGCCCAGCATATTGTAGAAGAGGGCATCCTCAAGCAGCAGAAGTCTGTTCCTCAGCTCCTTACAAAAGGAGCCTTTACTTGTTTGGAGAACTAGCCCATGCTCCTAAGCATGTAACACAGTGACTAAGGCTCTCTGTGCACTTTCTTTTCAGACCCATTGCCTTTTCTCTAGGCCACCAGGGCCCAGTCCTTGAAAAGCAGGTAATTTTCCAGTACTTCGGCAGGTCTGGTTCTCATCTCTGAAACTTTGGCTCTTTCTATTTGCTGAGGGCTCTTCCCCACAGGCTCTTGCTATCCAAAGTCCAGCCAGCACAAAGCAGGTCAGTGGTTTCACGGATCTGGCACCCCCACAGCTGTATCTCAGGGGACGGCCAGCCATCGGGCACAGCCATGGGTATGTACTCTGCTCAGCCCCTGCATCCCCTTGTCTGGCTGCCCCCTCCCTGTCCCTCCATCCTGTTTGCTTTTCTCCACATTACCTACACCCCATCCCTTCAGCGATTCTTGTCTTCTCAGTGGCTCCCAGGTCTCACCGCTTCTTTTGCCTCTTATGATACCTGGACAGTTCTAAGTGCCCTCTCGCTTTCTTACAGCTGTATCCATGCACAAACCTGGGCTTCTGCAGCAGAGCTGGGGAAGGCTCAGCACATACCTCCTGCTGCCTTCTACCCCTGAGCATGTCCCTGGTCTATTCCTCTTTCTCCCATACCAGCCTGTTTTGTCTTTGCTCTCTCTCAGTACTGGAGCTCCATTTTATTTGCAGACACAATTTTCTCCCATGTAATTCAGCTCTGCCCTGTGAATTGGCTCTTCACTGATACTTTTTTGCTTAGCTCGAAGAGGATTAAGTAACTTCTTTCACCACAGCACTCCTATTTCTGGCCTGTGCCTGTTATCTGGGAACATAGGACAGCGGCAGCAGGGGGAAGGGTTTTAATAAGAGGCTGAGGGATCTGCCATGCAGTCCCACTGCTTCCCTGCTCCCCGCTAAGCTCTTGCATGCACTGATAGATAAAGTTCTGCTAACAATAGCATTGCCCCGTTATTTCTGCTCTTGTCACCAAAGGCAGCTACTGAATTCTCTTTTCCAAAGTCTGTTAGCTCTTCCCTGAAAAATTAATATATTTAAGATGAATCTTCCAGGTCTGAAGTGTGTGGCAAGTGTGCACGGGCAGGCAGGGAGGTGAGGGGGAGCCTGCCACGCAGCCTGCTGGACACGCTGGCCAGAGCTCAGCCACCCTTGCCTAGACGCAGTGCAGGGTGCCGGGAAGGAGCACTGACCCTGCGTACCAAGGAGAGGTTGAACAAGGGGCTTTGTCGCTCCCTTGGTCAACGTCTGCTCAGCCACTGTGGACACAAGGGGAAGAGCCTAAAGCCGACCTGGCTGTGCAGCTCTGCGAGCCACGGCAGCAGGCCTCGGCTGAGCCCGCAGGCAACCTTCCTTACCACTCTAGCCCACCACACAAGCCTGCCAGCCCAGAGCAGCCCAGGCTGTCCCTGCTCTCAGGCTGCCGTGCAGCGGGTCAGCGGGGCACGCCGCTCCCCACAGCAGCTGGAGGGCAGCCACCACTTCACACATGGAGCACATACAGCAAACCTTCCTCTGTGCCCTCCTCCACAGCACCTCACGGAGCCAGGCCAGCGCAGTCTGGCACCAGGGGCACATCCTCCGGCAAACCTCTGCCCATGCAAACCATGCAGAGTCTGTCCCAGCGCTCAGCACCTCAGCTCAGGAGCAAGGACCCCACATCTGAGAGACCATTCTCAGTGTCTTCCAGGTGATAGGTCCCAAACAAACCCTAGCAGCGTGTTCAGACAGTAATTCTTCCAGGGCAAAATCCTGCAAGTTCAGCAATGTACGGCACTCTCTGGTCTTTGTTATCCCCTAGATGAGGCAACACAAACTCAGGCTGTGACAGGTCTTTGTCATGTGCAGTCACCACTGTAGTAGATGGCTGCAAGGAAAAGAGTTGTGCTCAGGCAGCACCTGCCTCACCTGGCTGACCTGGTCTGAAGACCACATCTGCCTCCATGCTAAGTCCTGAGCAGACAGAGCTTTACTGTCCTCTTCTTCACCACCTGTGACAGGCTAGTGGGGCAGACATGGAAGGAGAGCTCTACCACATCCTGTCCGTGGATGACTCTATTGCATCAGGCTAGAACAGCACAAGACAAAAGCCTTTTCCCTCAGTAACCAAGATTAGACTGTGAATAAGAGGAATTAGCTAAAGGTCAAGCCAGCTAGAACAAGAATAATGAACATGGGCTTAAGGAACAGCTGTGTGCAATTGCTCAAAGTACAGCAGATCCTGTCCTTTTCTTGACTCAGTGGCTGGGGGAGGCAGAGATGTTAGCAGTGGCCAAGAACACAATTCTGGACAGAGGGCTGCAAGACCCATCATACAGCAAACACCTGGTTTCTCTGCCCTGCATCCCCTGAGTTGCACAATAAATGGATAAGCATCGCCTTTGATCCATAACTCTGATGGGCACAACCTCCTGGAGCAGTCTCTGCTGTACCCCTTGCAAGATGGTCCCTCACTCCTGAGATTAATGTGATTTGCCCTGGTACCTCTGGTCCCATCAGACAAAGGCTTCTCCTTGGAGTCTTAGACCCCATAATTAACTCTTGGCCCTTCAGACCAAAGGAGCTGGGACACATTGACCTTTGGAACCCATTGGGAAGTTCAATTAACTTTCAAGGGCCCTTTCTGGGAGCATTAGTTGAGGAAACAAAGAGCTCAGAGAAGTGCTGGAACACTGTCATCAGACTGTTCTGAATGTCTCTATTTTTAGAAGGGTGAAGGAGAGAAGGAGCTGAAGACAATACCTCGGAGCCCCAGCGCGTGGGATGGCGGCAGTAGTCACAGGCCTCTCTCGGCGCCAAGCCTGAGACAGAGGAGGAAAGGGAGTAGTGGTGATGGTGGTGGTAGCATCTTTCTTTACCTTTTTATTTAAAATTTTATTTTTTTTTAAGAGATGAAGTTCCATTTTCACCACCCCACCCCCATGGTCAGAAAATGAGACCCACAGATAGAGCTGAAGATAATGGCAGGTTGCCATGGAAATGTGCATTTAGTCTCACTGTTTCCATGGCAACTGAAAGACATACCATTCTGTTCCTCCGAAGGATGCCAAAGGTAAATGAGCACTGATTAAAACAGGGGCACAAACTTGGGCTCTAATCAACCACAAAGACTAGGGCCATAAACTCTTATTGCCCAAGCAGGAAATATTAAGAGCCGTGCAAGTGCTGGGAAGGCCAGAGGCAGGAAGCACTGCATACAAACTGCTCCCCGCAGGGCGAGGAATCACAGCCTTGGAGTAATGGCCCATCTCACTGTCATGAACAGCTTCATTTCTGTCCACAGCTGGGTGCTAAACCCACCCCAAACCCATGATCCACTGAGCTGTTTCCTGGGCAGATATCTGCCAGTTGCATCCTAATCCTGGAAACCACACTGAACAAACATTCCTCAGAACCCAGCAAGATCCAAACTGCACCATTAAGCCTATACCTAGCCCCTATGGGTGTTTGGTTCAAGGATTCATCCTCTTTAAAAAAAAAAAAAAAGCAACAAAAAGATTACCCAAATGGAAGAGTTTGATACGATACAGGCGGCTGCAGTTTATTCTCGCCAATGCTCCATCTCCTTGAATTGCCGTTCTTTTTTCCAGGCTGGCTGACAGCTGTATCAAACACACCATTATGCGAGGTTATCCCTTTCTCTGCTCCCAATCTCTCTGGCAGTTACGGCCTGTTCCAGGGGAGCATGGTGAACAGGGGCTGAGCACTTCAGCTGGTGTGCACGAAAACAGGCAAAGAGAACGAAGCATCAAAATGGTGCACATCTTATCACACCCTCTGCTAACAAACCCGACGGCTGTGTTTGCTAGTGGAGAGAGCATGTGGTTTGGTCCTCAAGCACGTGCTGTAGCAGCTCATCCTGGAAATACAGCATGCTTGCTCTGAATTCAATAAGCTCCTCCAGCCAGCCCCAGCTAAGGGTATGAATAGTGGGGTTTATACCACTCTGGTTTTTTACTTCCAGATGCCAGTGGATGTTCAAAACGCTTGCACGGCTGACAATAGTCTTGATATAAAAGCAGTTGCATTCACAGTGTGGGACACAGCCATGAGAAGCCATCTTTCATGCACTTCTGCCTTCCTGTTATTGCCTCCTCCACCATTCAGTGATTCCTCCCCCAGGTGCTGGATTCAGGCAAGCCCTAAGAAAGCAGGAAATCAGCCTGCTGTGTGGGAGCAGCAGAAGCCCCAGTGGGCGTCATCTGGGGGGTACTGGCTCCTTACTCCTAGATGTCTTCATGACTCACCCAACAACTCTGTACAGATATAGAATTTCACAAGGGAGAGGACTGAGCTTAGCAAAATTTTGCCGATGAAAATTTTGTGGTAAGAGGGCTAGTTGTTCCCCTTACATCCACCACCCAAGGCTGCCTGGCCCTTGGTCTTATAGAAGCCACTCACTCCAAAATGTCTTTGTAGTAAGTAATACCACACAGAAGCCCACCAAGGTGAGCATTGTATTCCCATGCATATCCCTAAATCACGAGAAAAGGGGCATGACAAAAAATCCGCCATTTCTCTACCCCTGTGTGGCCCAAAGCTTAGAAGAGGGACCCACACTTAACAGCAGAGACCTAATTTGAAGAACAGAGCCACAGTCACAGGCTGAGGATGTGCTGGCTGTCTACTAACAAGTCCCTGCAGAGCTCCAACAAGCTCTCACCAAACTGAGGATTTCTATTCCATCTTCTTCTACTTGCCTGTCAATGACGCTGATGATTGTGCCCTTTTGCCTTGAAGTTTCATCTCAACATAGGTTTCTGTAAATATCTTTCTTGATCATTCATTCCTTGTCAGGTGGGTGAACTGAGAGAATCCTTCTTCTTCATGTGGGAGAAGAGATTTTCCACTGCAGTTTCCCATTTGCAATGAAGCAAAGGCGGCACCTCCAGCTCCATACTCCTGCTTTTTCTCATTGGTTCAGTACAAAGGCTCCCATCTATTCCCACACTGTAGGCATCTCACAGGGGTGCCCGCAGTCCCTCACAGCCCAGGCACAACAAAATCCCGCATCTAATCCTCTGCGTCCTTTTCTTGGCACCACTCGTCTTGCCCAACAGCCTTCAGTTTGGTGCATCTTTGCCCCCTAAGGTTATTCAGTGGACAAAACTTAACAGGTTGGGTTTTTTTTCATAGAATCACAGCATGGCCTGGTTTGAAAAGGACCTTAAAGATCATCTAGTTTCAGCCCCCCTGCTGTGGGCAGGGTCACCAACCACTAGAGCAGCCTGTCCAGGGCCCCATCCAGCCTGGTCTTGAACACCTCCAGGGATGGGGCATCCACAACTCCTCTGGGCAACCTGTTCCAGTGCCTCACCACCCTCTGAGTGAAAAACTTCCTCCTAATATCTAATCTAAATCTCCCCTCTCTTAGTTTAAAACCATTCCTCCTCGTCCTGTCACTGTCAACCCCTGTAAACAGTCATTTCCCCTCCTGTTTACAGGCTCCCTTCAAGTACTGGAAGGCCGCAATGAGGTCTCCCCAGAGCCTTCTCTTCTCCAAGCTGAACAAGCCCAGTTCCCTCAACCTTCCTTCATAGGAGAGTTGCTCCAGCCCTCTGATCATCTTAGTGGCCCTCCACTGGACCTGTTTCAAGAGCTCCACATCTTTCTTGTGCTGGGGACCCCAGGCCTGGACACAGTACTCCAGATGGGGCCTCACAAGAGCAGAGTAAGATCTAGCCATAAGAGCCAAGATCTACCCTTTGCTGCCTACACAGCCAAAATTCATCAAGGTGACCTTCATTCCCTTCTGCTAACACAACCTCCTTTGCTGAGTTCCTAAACATGGACAGAAGTTTTCAATTTCTGATGTACTGATGGGCTCTGGAGGTGACAGATAGCCCGTTGCACCCATTCCCTATTGGGAGCCAGAAGACTAGTAGCTTTGGCCAGTAGATTATAGCTGCTTCCAGGAACGAGGACTAAGAGGCCAAGAGCAACTTGTTGTACAGCTGGAACCTCTCTAGCTCCTAGCAGTTTCTGTGATCTAGAGACCACACTGCTGCAACACCAGATGAACTCAGCTCCAGCCTGCCTCCCAAACAGGCAGCTGCAACAAAACTTTTGCTCTTGCTTATGTCCTGCATGGAGCAGATCCAACTTCACCCCAGACAGAAGTCAAAATGCTGGTATACATCCAGTGCAGCGACTCCCAAAGAGTAAGGGGTCCACCTAGTGCAGTCAGAGCAGTACTGCCAGAACCGCAGGCACAGCAGACCATGCCTGAGCCCAACAACGCTGCTGGTGACACTGGTGGGACCCAAAGCTCATCCTCTGGACAGTCCCTGGGAAGGAGGAGGCAAATTCTCTGAGAAGGGTGGAACTCCACATGGACAGCACTTGCTTGATTTACTTCATCAGCGCAGAGAGAGAGTGAAGGCACATTTATATTTAGTAACAGTAACCCAAGACAAAGGCTCCATGCTTACAGGGGCTGTAAGTAGGTTTTAGTTCAGGGAAAAAAGCCTTGGTAGCTGCTGGTTTGCTAGCTCCCCAGCACTACTGCTGCGCTTTTATCTCCCATAAAAGATCCCAAAAGAGACTTGACTAAAGTCAGGCTGTGTGAAATGGATCAAGAACAGATCTATAAGTCCTGGTTCAAAAAACACCCCCTTTCATTGCTGTTAGCCCAGCTGTAAGAAACTGTGTTTACCCAATGTCTTCTACCTACACGAGCTTTTAGGTCATATGCTTTTCAAATGCAGTTCTGGCTGACATCACATTCAAGATATGGGAGTATGAGGATAGGGACAAAACATCCCGCAGGGGTTCAGACAAGTCTTTTAACCACATCCTTTTACTCACTTTTACAAAATGGGACAGTGCTACATTCAGCTCCTTATGACAGCAACATAACTAAGTAGAACTAGTTGACTGCAGGAAATGGAAAGGGATAAACCAAAAGAGCTGCTGCCCCAAATCCTGTCAATATTCCTCATGGGACAAAGGCAGAGCAGATCACATATGAACTCCTGTAACAGCTATAGATGAAACTGAAACTAGCTGGCTATCAACTCTCTGAGCAATAGAAATCACACAAATCAGTGCTGTATGCACTGCTGATTAGTTTAGAAAGGCACTTGGGAAGCTTAACAACAAAAGCGCCTTTGGCATAGAGTCTTAAAAAGCTCTTGGTTTGCCATAAACAGTTTCCTTGAAATGAAAGTCATGCAGTGCTCCCACACTCATGTGAAAGATTAGAGTCTTAAACAATTTGGTTATGATCAGATAAAACACAAGAGAAGGAACAAAAATAGCTTCCCCATCTCTCCTCTCACCCAGAAGCAGATGAATCACTTTGATTTAAAAGACATCTAGTGGCTGATAAAAAACTACAGAAAACAACTAATCAAAAGGATGTTATTCTGGAAACTTCTAGATTTCCCATTCCATGGGAGTTTCAGAAAGGAAAGGAGCTATTTCATTCTTTTACCAAACTAGGCACAAGTCAGACAGAGATTAAACAGTGGAGCAAGTTATATAAAAAAGGCAACTAAGTCAAAAGGACTTGAGGACCCTTAACTAGTACTCCAGATCTTTCTCTGCCTCCCTCACCTGAACGTCCCCTCCCGGTGGCAAGGGAAGGTAGCAGCCACGCTATGAAACCCAAGAGTTTGTTTGACCTAAAATTCCAAGCCAGGTTTAGGAACAGCCTAAAATAGCACCGGGTGATGGAGCTTTGTGTATTTTATTTATATATGTATGTATATACAAGCTGCTTCTTTTTTAATAAAATAAATAAACTACTAATTCTTGTTACCTCTATTTTTTAGCTGTACTTTGAACAAGTAAAAACTGTCATCCGAGGGACTGACAGCAAAACCACTGTAGGTTCCTGGAACCGAGAGAAGCCTGCTGGGTAAATGAACAGCAAAGCATTTGGAAAAGCCCACTATGATTTGGGGAGTGCTGAGCAAGCAACACTGGGAGGTGTATGGAAGAGAATCAAGTCCCATTCTGCCAGATGACAGGGAATAAGCAACAGTAGCCTGAAAGAACCCTGATCTACTCATAGGGGAATACACAAGCAATATCAATCGATCTCAAAGACATCTTTTTAGTAAGAATGTTCAATAAACACACATACATATATACAGCCATCTCTTGCAGAGACAAGCAGTTAAGTGATTCCACATTCAGGACAGGGTAGGTGAGTCAGCACCACCTTGCTGGTGGTTCACAAGGCGTTGACGATGCTCCCGTGTGCGTGCTCATGGCTACTTCATGTTTCTGAAGGGAAGGCCAACAAGTCTTGGAGGCAGGCGCAGTGCAGATA
The DNA here is from genome assembly GCA_013400615.1 of Syrrhaptes paradoxus. Taxonomy (NCBI): domain Eukaryota; kingdom Metazoa; phylum Chordata; class Aves; order Pterocliformes; family Pteroclidae; genus Syrrhaptes; species Syrrhaptes paradoxus. The sequence continues at coordinate 113,617 of VZTO01011090.1, forward strand.
CCCACACAGCTGGAGTCATGTAGAACATCTATGATACAGTGTAAGGGAGATGAGAGGGAGCAGCTGGGAAAAGAAGAAGCAAAAATCCTCTGAAGACTGACAGAAAGTATCTGCAGACAGTGTCCATCCATGGGAAGTCCAGTCAGAGTTTAACAGAGAAGGAAGTCCCACATGAGCAACCCTTCTCTGCTTGGGGGTTGCTCAACACCTGGAAAGAGCTGCGAATCAGCTCCTGGCTGAAGTCCACCATGGAACCTTTCACAAAGGCCAGGCTGTCCACATCCACGACCACACGGGCACCACCTTGTTCAAACACCCTGTAGAAAAGCAGCATATTTAATCATTACTGTGTTGCAGAGCCAACAGAGAAGCGCAGCCTGAGCACCTTCCTTATCTCACAGGCTTTTTCCCTTCAATTCAAGATACTATCATGTCACGCACACCCTTCTTGTTAACTTTGTAAAGAGCGGCCACAACCAACAACTGCTACACCCCTTTGTCCTTGCCTGTCATCAGGATTGATAACTGTGTCCAAGGAAAACTTATATTGGAATCCAGAGCAGCCACCTCCTTCTACCTGCAGCCTAAGAAACTCTGAGCCTTCTGTGATCTCCAGCAGCCTCTGCAAAGAAAAAAAGGAAGACAATTAAAAGACCTGATCAATGAACTAGTGAACACTCAAACGCCTCCCCTATGTGCCCAGGGCAGGTCAGGCAGTTTGCGATCCCTCCCAGAGGCACCCAAGCGCCTCCCGGGGTCCCACCTTCACGCAGCTCTCGCTGAGGAACACCTGTCCCTCGCCGGGGTCGCTTTCCGTCGGGCCCGGCTGGGAGGAGGACGATACCCACCGCAGCGGGCGGCCAACTGCGCAGGCAGGACGCGGCGGGGGCCTCGGCAGCGCTCGTCCTCGGCACAGGGGAGCGGGCCGCCAGCTGCCGCAGGGAGAGGGGAGAGAAGGGGCGGCCTCAGCGGGGTCCCCAGCCAGGGCAGCCGGCCCAGCTCCGCGCTGCGCGGCGCGCTCGGCCCCCACCCCCGAAGCCACCACCTCCCGCCACAGAGCGGCGACACTCGACACCCCCCGGGGGGGTGAGGGGACCGAGCGAGCCCGCCACCGCCCCGGAAGGGTACCTCGTCCGGCCGCCCAGCGCCAGCCTCCACCACCGGCCCAGCGCCGCCATAATGCTCCTCGCGCCCGCCTCAGCGCCCCGCCCCCGCCTGCCCATTGGCTGCCCGCCGCCGCGGCTTCCGGCGGGGACTGCCGTGGTGGCGGCAGCGGTTGTCAGGCGGTGGTGCTCCGGGGGCAGCGTTGATCGCGGGCAGAGCTCGGCTGCTGGGTCGGTGGAGCGAGCAGAGCCGCTGCAGTTCTGCCCAAAGGCACAGCGCCACCGTTCGCTTTCAAGAGTGTTTGTTTCCAGAGGCGGTGGTACTCGCAGAGGGAAATAAGGAGCAATAAAATAAGCGCAGCGCTGTGCAGCAGAGCGTGTCGGCCCTGGAGTCCGCTGTGAGGGCTGTGCGTTCTGAGCCGTGCCCGGACACCCTCACAGGGACCGAGGCACTGTCGTGGGGGGAATTAGGCAAGCGCAGGAGCAAACAAGGGGTCAGGGCTGGAGGGTCTCCTGAGGGCTTTCCCTGATCCTGGCTTTTCTGGTTTGCTCTCCTTCATCAGCTCAGAAATCCCCGCACAGGCCAGTTTTCCTTCGGGTGGGTGCCCATGGCCCCAGCGCTGCAGGGGTGTGCTCAGCCCTGTCCCTGGCTCTTCGCCTTCTGCAGAGCCCAGCTCAGGCACCAGGCTGGCCCCACGGCCTCCAGTAAGGACACATTTCCCTGGGTGGTTTCACCTCCTCCTTAGTAGCTCAGATCTCCTGAGACCACTCTGCTCCTATCCAGGGCTTAATGGCTCTTTGTTAACCCCTCACAGTCAAAATGGTGAGCAAACAAGGAACTCAGGCCTAATAAAAGGCTACACGCCTTTTCTTGAAAGTGCTTTTACTTTTGGAAAACTTGTTGCTTGGATACATCTTCTCCTACCCGGCTGAGTCCGGAGCCCCAAGCTGAGCAGCCCTGATTAATTTCTCCCCTAAGCCCAACATGTGACAGCAGTCTGGCGGGTTGCTCACAGGCACAGCAGGGGTTAAAAGGGCCTTTATCTCTTCCCCAGGTGCTTCTGGGGGAGGAATCCTGCTCCTCACCAGGCAGGCCTGTGGAGAGTCACACAGTGGGATGGTGGAGGAAAACCAGTCATCCCAGGAGAAGAGGGTGATTTAACATCAGGGGACCTTAGGATCCTGTGGTGGTTTGCTTTCTCACCGTCCTACTCCAAGTAAGGCGATGCTTTTGCAACCACGTGCTTTTGCTCATTTGTCCCACTCTGAGCGTGTAAATAAAGACTGGTTTGAGCTGTTTGCTTTTGCTTGCTCCCAGGTTAACTCTAACGATAAAGGATAAAGTCAAGAAAGTATCACAGGCAGGTCCCAGGGGAGAGTTGGTATTAATGCATTTACCTGCAATGGTTGATGAATTCTCAAATGAGGCATATTGAAACACTTGATGTGTTAAAAAACATATTGGGGTGTTTCCCCAGTTATTATCAACATGGTGACCCAAAAGCAGATGACTTTGGAGGACCAAATCAAGAACTCCTGGGAGAAAAATGGGGGGATCATGCCTGCTTTCCATATTGCACTGGCTTTCCTGCTCTCTCCTGCAAGGTGTATCAGACTGATACCGCTGCTTTCCTCGTGTTGTGACTGCACCCACTGCAAACACCTTTTAGAGAATTGATATAGTCTCAAAAAATAGACACTTGTGCTTTTTAATTACCTTCATTTTTACCAGTGTTAAGTCTCAGAAGTGTGACAAGGACCTTCAAGGCACTTTGGGATGTTGTTCAGATGGTTACTGTAGATGGAAAGAATGAGAAAAAGGCCAGGTGGCCTCACTCAGAGTTAATTTAATCTAATTAATAATCCACTATGCTGAGGAGTGACTGGGGTGCTGGGGGCAATTTTTTTGAGTAGCTAGGAGGTGTGGGTGTAATTAAGGAGAACAGCTATTTCTTTGCACCTCTTTCTTATCACTGGCAGTTTTTTCTTTCTGCTAGGTATGTAGTATGGTGGTGTATGATCTTGGTTTTCTTCTTTCCTGGGTTCTGATTTTGTTGGTCATCTTGTTCCTGATAGCTTTATGTAATCTGTCTTTAGGTTTGGTTGTGTTTTGTTTTCCCCTTCTTATTCTGGTCTGTGTGGTATCTGGCTTTGGGGAGTTCCTTTAGTTCTCTTCAAGCATCCTTTATTGAAGAGATTTGTCTGTGAGTTGAATTCCTTAGATATTTTGCTCTATTCTCCTCTGCACTGTGTACAGTTAAATCATCTTGTCTCTGGTTTGGTGTAAAACTGAGCTTGTTTTGGGGATTCAGAAACTGGTCATAATAAAACCTCTTGTGTGGTGTTGAACGCAAGAGTGGCTTGCAATGCATTTCAGTGTGAATTCTGATGATCTGTAGCAAAAGGAGCATGTTCTGGATGAAAGAACAGTAAAATTGATTAGTCTCTGTATGTGGATTTTCCTGAGAACCTGATTTCTGCATTCACGGTTGCTGTAGTGCCTCCAGGTGCATCTGTTTACTGAGCTGCAAGTGCAGTGCTTTTAAGAGGGATTTGGATTCATTGAGTGTAGCTAGCTTATAAAGTGGAACTGTAGCTACTTCCTCATGTAAGAGAGTTGTCTGGATTACAGAAATGAAGAACTCTAGTATCAGTCTTGCTGGAAAGGCTTTATCAGTTGGCTTTTGTAGCCTTTTCTCTTGGTGTTTCTGTACCTTGACATAAGCTCCCTGTGATGCTGGTAACCTAGGAGGATTTCTGTCTGCAAAATAATGAGGCCAGCCTAAAGTTTCCTTGACTATTTCTGAAGTATTTTGGTGAAATGCTGCCCTCCAAGGTGACCTGGAGACCCACATCTTGTATCAGATATGGAAAGGGACATTTGCCTAAAAGCAAGGTCTGTCAGGCTGATGATGGTTATGCTGCCTCTGGGGAATTTAAGCTGTAGTGCTGATATTGCAAAACTGATGTGATGGCGATGTGTGATACCAGCTAAAAGCCTTGGGGAGAAGGATTCTGCTGCTTTGTTGTGTAAAGGTGTTGGCTGTAGTTTTCAAACTTTGGTTTATTATGCTTTTTATTAATCTAGTCTGGAGCAGGGGCGGGGTTAGATGTGTTAACTCTGATCCTAGATTCAACAACTTCAGTTCAAAACCTTTGAAATACATGTAACCCTGTCTATGTGCAGTTACTGCTATTGCACAGAAGTGTCTGCAAAGCAAAAGCATCTGGAGAGACATTTCACAGGGAGGCACCCCAGCTTAATGCATTGTGGAGTTTGCTCCCAAGCATGACACTGCTTATCCTGTGAACCTGTGATGGTAGTTTACGCTGTTGCTCTGACCCGACCACACTTCTGTTGGTGGTGACCAGATGACCAGCTTTGCTTATCACCTGTAAGACTTGAAGGGGGGAAGGAAAGTCTTTCTAAGGGCATGAGTTCTTATGTGCAAGGAAAAGACTTTATGTGGGTTGGTTATGAAGAGTGTTAGGTGGGCTTAAATAAATTACTTAGTCTTGGCATGGTCTTTGTTTTCGTTTGTTTTTTTTTTCAGTAGGGCTGCTGTAAGCATCCTAGTCTTCTTGCTTGAGGCCTCTCAAATTGAATGCTTATTCAGAATCTTAAATATATATATAATTTCCACTCTTCTTTCTGAAGGAAGGGATCCTTTTTTTTTCTGTGGAGGCTAAGTGCTCAGAAGCAAGATCATAGAATCATAGAATCACAGCATGGCCTGGGTTGAAAAGGACCTTAAAGATCATCTAGTTTCAGCCCCCCTGCTGTGGGCAGGGTTCCCAACCACTAGAGCAGCCTGTCCAGGGCCCCTTCAGCCTGGTCTTGAACACCTCCAGGGCATTGAACAGCTCCTCTGGGCATTGTGGTGGTGTCTCACCACCCTCTGAGTGAAAAAAATCCTCCTAATATCTGACCTAAATCTCCCCTGTCTTAGTTTAAAACCATTCCCCCTTGTCCTGTCACCATCAACCCCTGTAAACAGTCGTTCCCTCTCCTGTTTATACGCTCCCATCAAGTACTGGAAGGCCGCAATGAGGTCTCCCCAGAGCCTTCTCCAAGCTGAACATGCCCAGTTCCCTCAACCTTCCTTCATAGGAGGGTTGCTTCAGCCCTCTGATCATCTTAGTGGCCCTCCTCTGGACCTGTTTCAAGAGCTCCACATCTTTCTTGTGCTGGGGACCCCAGGCCTGGACACAGCACTTCAGATGGGGCCTCACAAGAGCAGAGCAGAGGTGGAGAATCACATCCCTCTCCCTGCTGGAAGATGCATGAGAGTGAGCTCAGTCCTGCTAATGTTTCTGGGGTGTGTGGTGTGACACCCTTTGTGGAAAGCCTGAGCAAAGCGTGGGGGTTGACTCTGAGCCACTCAGCAGCGCACTGAGGCTGAGCAGGCAGAGACCTTACTGGGACAGAGGTCTGGAGGGGAGATGCTGTGTCAGCTCTCCTGTGTTCCTACCAAATCAGCACCCATGTGCCTTTATCTCTGTTATGTTCCTGATGTGACCCCGTTAAGGGTAACACTCGCTACGATGTGAAACTGGTGAGAAGCTGTGAGCTTCAGCTTGGGACAAACACTTGCTGAAGCATCTTAAACATGCTGCGGTTTGTCTCGGCACCCACTGCACAAGCCGGGTCTTTCACGAGTTTCAGTAGGACGGGCCTGTACGTGCTCTGTGACAGGCAGCAGCCACAGTAATTACCGAGCAGATGCAACTCTCGGCAGTGGGGTCACACGGCCAGCTCTCGCGTCCAGAGCGCGGGTACAGAACGGGATGAGTGAGGCCACAGCCCCGCCGGCTGCGCTACCTTCCTGTTGCCTTTTCCCCCTTTCAGCAGAGGCACTGGAGGAGGCCCCCCAGCCCCTCGCCCCGCCTGCACCCGAGCACCTCCTGCGTCCCCTAGTGCTCCGTGCAGCCCCGAGCGGGGACCCCCCGCAGCCCTCTTGGGGCGGGTGACCGTCCGTCTGCCCAAGCGCCGCAGTTCCAGCGCAGCCCCCCGCTGTCCTATCCGCTCCTCTCCTGTGCCGGGGCAGTCACGGCGCTGCAACCGCCGCCTTGCCCCCGACGCCGCCTTGCCTGAAAAAGACACGAGCGGCCGTCCTTCGGCGCCGGGAACGGCGCACCCTGAGCCCCCCCCGCCCCTGAGGCACCCCCCGGCCCGGCCCCAGCCCGGTAAAAAAAGACGGGCGGGGCTCGAGCCCAGCTGACTCGCGGGCGGGGGCGCCGCGCTCATGTGACACCGCGGAGGAGCCGCCGCCGCCGTTCCCGCTGCTGCTGCCGCCATGGTGCCGTGTCCCCTCGCCCTGCTCCTGGCGCTGGCTGCTACCGCCCTGGCAGAACCCCTCCGCTTCGTTGACTGCGGTGAGCGGCCGCGGCCCACGGTCTGCCGGTCTCGGGACGGCGGGAGGCAGCGGGGGGTGCGGAGGGGGGGTCAGCGGGCGGAGGAGGCCCGGTAAGCCCGGTTCTTCCTTGCAGGTTCCATAGACGGCAGCATCCAAGAGGTGAACGTGAGCCCCTGCCCCACGCAGCCCTGCCTGCTCCACAAAGGGACATCCTACAGCATCAACGTCACCTTCGCCAGCAGTGAGCATCGCTGCCCCGCCTGGGGTCCGGGGGTGGGCGGCGGGGGACGGTCGCCTCTGTGTCCCGCTGCTTGGAGAGGAGTGGGGAAAGCGGCTGGAGAGAGGTCTGGGTGGGAAGAAGTGGCCAGGGAGGAAGAGTGTCCCTTAGTTGTGTTCTTGCAGCCTCCAGGGCTCCCTGCTCTGGGGACGTGCTCATGCTGCTTCTCTGTGTTCTGCAGAGATCCAGAGCCAGGGCAGCAAAGCGAGGGTGTATGGCGAGATGCTGCACGTGGACATACCCTTCCCCATTCCTGAGCCTGATGGATGCAAGTCTGGGATCCAGTGCCCCATTCAGAAGGGCCATTCATACAGCTACCTGAATAAACTCCCTGTGAAGAGCGAGTACCCCAGCGTAAGTAAGCAGGCAGCTGGGCTGCTCCTCAGAGCTACCAGCCCTCCTGGGGCCTCTAAGGAAGGACACTTTGTCCGGTGGTGATGGGGAAAAGGTTAGAAGACTCCTGGAACTATCAGGTGGCACTTCAAGTGTGAGCACGACTTTCTTCAAGTTCCCACTTTGGGACAAACCCAGCAGAGGAAGCAGCCTGCTTCCAGCTGCTGAGAAGTGGCTTTCAGCTGCCCCAGTGTCCTCCTGTACTGCACCTGCCTACAGAGCCTGCTGTGTTCAGCCAAATGCTCCCGAATTGGGGGTGCTCGGCTCCAGACTGCAGCTCAGCTGGGAGGCTGCAGGGTGCTTCCACTCTCTGCTCACTCGGGGAGTGGGGACCTGAGTGCAGTGTGTGGAAGTCTCCCGTGTTGTGCAACTGAACCCTCTATTCACGTGAGATACTCCAGGAGTCACTGCGTGAGCGTGGCCCACCTGCTGCAGTGGGGACAATGCCCCAGCTCTGTCCTCTTTGGGCAGAGCTCCCAGGACCTTCCTCCACACAAGTGATAGCTCCCCTCTCCATGTCCTTGCCTTAATGGTTTCCTGAGCACTCTCTGCTCTTGTCTCTCTTTCAGATTAAACTGATTGTGAAGTGGGAGCTGGTGGATGACCAGGACCAGATGTTGTTCTGCTGGAAGATACCAGTGCAGATCACCAGCTGATGAGCTCTGCCATTAGTAGGGCTTGGGGAGGGGAAAAATAGAAGACAACACAGGCCAAATCCTTTTATATAATAAGCTTTTCTTACTGCTTCCTTCGGAGCTCTGCAGCCTCTGAGCATCCAGTACTGCGTTTTTACAAGATCAGCCATGGGCAGAGGGGTCTTGCCCACTTCAGAGTCCCCTGGGGTGTTCTCACAGCAGCTCAAGGGGGAGTAGTGTCTGCTGCAGGAGTGACAGCATCATCCTCCAGCTGCTTGCAGAGGCACTTTAGTTGTTTGACATGGAGCTCTCTGTCCTCACAAAGGAATTTCTCTCTGATGAACCTGGCTAGTGTCTGAACTGCTACTTGGTAAACCCTTCAGTGCCTCTTCTAGAATGCCAGCTGCATCCACCCTTCTGCACTTCTCCTGGGACCTGCGTTTGCCATCCATGCAGCCGAAGAAGGAAGGAGAGACGACTTTTCCTGAGCTGGCAGCCTGTTCTGTCCTGGGCCCCAGCTCAAGCCAGCAGGACTGCAGCTGGGAAAGCTTCCTTTTTGTGGATGCAAAGCCAAATGGCGTTTGACGTCTCTGCAGGGATGATTCTTTCTTTAACCAATGGTTTGCACTACTACTAACTTGGAGCTGGTGGGAGCTCCTGAACCTCTTTTTATAACTTTTCTTTCAATAAAGGCTAGACAAAATCTGCTAGTGTTGTATTCTGTGAGTGGAGAAGAGCAGGAGGAAAAGCACAGTGGCTGGGCATCTGCTAGTTGGGGTTGGGCTGGTCTTATTTCTCAGGTGAAGGCATGGATGGAGGTGGTATGCTGGCCTGAGTGTGGGTGACCTGTGAGCAGCCAGGCATCCCTGCTGCTGTCTGCCAGGGTGTCCAGCTAGCAGTGGCTGGCTGTGCTCCTGCCTTGCTGGTCCTGTGCTGGCCTGAAATTGCACAAAGGTTCCCTGAGGAGGTGGTGGTGTAGAACATGGCCTTGCTTGCTGCAGCATAGGTAAAGGCCTTTCTAGGGAGGGCTCTAGGGCTGGAAAAGCATCTCCCAGACCTGCACAAGGGCTCTTGCCAACTGCAGAAACCTGCATGTTCTCATGCTTGAATTGCAGCCCCCTCGTGTATATGTGAACAAGGCAGGGCGTGAGCAGCCACAACCCCTGTGCTGTCTGTAGGGGCTGGAGTTGGCTCCTGCGGCTGGTACTGGGCTGGGGAGATAAGTAAGTATTTGGCCTGGCAAGGGTCTCTGCTCTGTCTCAGAAGGAGGAGGCTGGGCCCCAGCGTGAGAGGGGCAAGAGCTGGCTTACGAGAGTGGGGTGGCCTTGCCAGGCTGGACGCAGAGGGAGGGTACCCCTTAGCAGAGGCAAGACAAGCACAGTTCTGACTGGCCCCAGTGTCTTGAGCCACAGGGCCCCAAAATAAATGTTTTATTTAACAACATAAGAGAAGTTTCCAGCAGATTTGATTTAAAAAAAAAAAAAAAAAGACACTAACAACTTTACAGAAAGGAAGCTGGACCTGCCCTCCCTGCTCCCCCACCCAGCCAGCACAGGACACAAAGACAAAGTGTGGGGGCTAAGAGATGTGCCTAGGCTGACTGCAGGGAGAGCTGGCCCTGGGGACCCTCCAGCTTCTCCTCCGTGCCCCAAGGCTAGGCAGCAGCTTTAGAAAGCTGGGGTTGACCCCTGCCAAAGCTCCGGCCTGGCGGCTGGACACTTCACGAAGAGCAGGGCCAGCACCTGCGGTGTGGGTGAGGCTTGTCGCCAGGTCAGTGCAGCAGTGGCAGGGAGATGAACTCCCCTTCTCGGCAGGGCAAGGGAAGGAGGCTGAGGCTGCATGGCAGGGGAAGGAGTCCTGTGAAACACCATGGCACAGGACAATGTGATGGGTGCTGGGGGGCTGGGGTGGGCTCTGCTGCGGCAGGAGCAGGGGCTGGCAGCACGGAGGGGGGTACAGAGGCTGGGAGCTCAGTCCTGGCCTGCAGAGAGAGGTGGGGGGAAGTTGTGCGCTTCGGAGGGGAAGGAGCAAAGACCCTCAAAGCACCCACAGCCCCATGGGGCCTTTCTCTGTGGTCCCGGGTGCCAGAGCTGCGTGCCAGAGGGGGGCATACTCACCCCTGCTCCCCTACAGCTATGCTGCTGCTGGGCTGTGGGCTGTCTGGGGCACGCAGTGGTGGGGCTGGGCCAGGGCCACGTAGCCTGGTGAGCAGTGGCAGCGGTAGGAGCCCTCCGTGTTCTCACAGGTGCCACCCCGGCACAGGGGCTCGGGGCTGCCCACCTCCTCGCACTCGTTGATGTCTGCAAGAAGGGTAGGGGTGAGCTGGTGGCACAGTGAGCAGTCCCAGCCCACAGCCAACATTTCCTTGTGCCCCTGCTACCACCTCAGCCTCCCTCACAGGTGCCCCATGCCCCCCCAGCACCTCCAGGATGCCCAGCATGATTCTACCCGCCTCCCACACCCCTCAGCACATCCACACAGCCCCCTCAGTCCCCAAGGGTAACATCCCCAGCATCTGGTATCCCCCAGCACAGGAGGGAGCTCCCCCCTTCCCACAATGCACACCAGATAGGGCCCCCTCCCAAGCTCTGCAGCTGATGACACCCCCGGGTTAGCAGCTTCCTGCTAATAAGTTGTGCTAATGTAAGATCTGGGAGAAAGGCCGCCTCCAGCCTTGGAAAATGCCTTTTCCTGATCTGACAAGGCCAAGGACGCAGATGATGGTGGCCCTGAGAGACTGATTATCACCTCCAGGACTAGAACATGGAGGAACCTCACGCTGTGCAAACAAGGGCTTGTTTTATTAACCCGTAAACTGTGCCAAAGGGCTCCCTTAGCCGAGTCGCTGTGGGCTAGAGCCTGCATGCGAGCCCTACAGCAGCTGCCTCACTGGGACACGTCTGCTCTGCTAAATGCACTTCCCTGGACAACCTGCCTGAGGTACCCCAGCTTGTGGTGGGGCCACCAGCTGTACACAGCATCTCTGTGTACCCTACAGCCCTTGTTTGCACTCATGGGACCTCCAGAGCCCAAATCCTTCCCTGCCAAGGCAGGTCTGAGCCCTCTGACCACAAACTCCAGTCTTAACCCCCACAGATCAGCAGGGAGTGGGGAGCAGCTGAGGGGTTCAGCCACCCACTCAAGGAATAACAAAGGCCCCAGCAGTGACGGATGGACTCCAGGAAGACTGAAGAGCTCTGCCACTCCAAGGACCTCGGGATTTCCCTAGCACAGGTGGAGGGGGCAAGCTGGCAAAGAAAAGGAAGTGCAACCCCAGGGAGGGAGGCTGGAAGCAAAACCTTGAGGTGTGGTGGGAGGAAGCACAGCAGGAGGAAGAAGGAGAGGGGAAACGTGAGATGACAGAGCTTGGGGAACATGGCAGCCTTCGTAATGCAGCCAAAGCCAATGGCTGAATGGGCACTGTGGACTTGGGCTAACCCTCAGGACCAGACCATCACCGTGGATGGGATGGGCTTACTCAGAAGCCCAAGGAGAGAGTGAATCAAGGGAGAGCAGTCCCCAGAAGTGTTCCACAGCCTGGGAAGCCGGGGGAGGCAGCCTTTCTAGGAGCTCCAGGGAAAGGGAAAAGGGGGAAGAGTGGGCAGGCAGGGCTGGCTGTGGCCCACCAAAACAGGAGGAGAAGTAAACCAAGGCTACTTAGCTCAGAGGCACCCAAAAGCCAGAAGCGGTAGAGTAGTCCTAGCAGTGTGCATTATGCCATGGATCCTGCCCACACAGGCAGGGGTGGGAGCAGGCAGGCCGTCCTGCAAGGTGAGGGCAAGCTATCCCTGCAGGGAGGTGAGAAGGAAAGCAAAGCAGCAGCCACAGGAATACTCCAAAGCCCTGAAGTCAGCAAGGTAAAAACACGAGGATGACTAAGCACCACGTCGGAGAACTGAAGGAAAAAGAAAAAAAAAAACACCAAACAAAAAACGAGACAGGCTCCAGTGTAAAATGAGTGCTAGTTAGTCCAGGACAGGAAAAGCAACAAGCAAAGGCTCCATAAATATGTTAGCAGGAAACAATGGGGAATGTCAGTCTAGTCCTTATCGGCAGAGGAAACAAAAGCCAGCTGAGCTGACTGAAGCAGCTAAGGCGGGCTTTGTTCCAGCCATTACAGAAATGCTCATGGTGACCAGACAGGGCGCAGACCACGTTTGCAGTATTTAAATGAGGGTGCAGGAGCACAGGAAGGGAGAGGCCATACTGTGATGGAGAGGTTCGACAATTAGATAGATAAAGCTGTTACATGCGTATTGCTAAAGGCTTGCCTGCAACTCGTCTTCATATACTTAATGCTCCTGCAGTCCCTGAAAAGTTGGCAGTTCTCTCTGAGATGGAGGATAAAGGAGGTCTCAGAGACCCGAGGAAGGGTAAGTCCAGTAACTATCTTAATAAACAGGGAAGGGAGAACCCTGAATTAGACTACTCACCCCCATTCCCTTAAACAGACTAGGTTTGTGAGTGATTAGGTCATAACCCTCCAAAGAATATCAGGGTCAATAAATAGCTGGTGAAGATCTGTTAAGGCCTGATTATGTTAAGCCAATCTGGTTCCCTTCGCTGACCTGATAACTGATCTGTCAGATAAGGAAGAAGCAGTGGATGTGATGTGCCTTGGCCAGGGTGAGGATTTCAACACACTCTCACATGACTCACTCAAGCCAACTGCAGCTATTGCACAACAGGCCACAAAGCTGCACTCCACAGACAATTAGCAATACCTGGCTGTTACAGTAAAAGCCATTTAAAGCATAGCCTGCAGGGGTCTGTCCTGACCCCTACTCCATTCAATGTTGTCATTAAGGTGGACCAAAGAAGAATCTTCGTGATTATGAAACGTATGTGTGTGATGCCAGCACATGGAGGGTGTCTGGGGTTCAGACTCATTCTGATCAAGAAGAGAAGTGATCCAAAATCAACCAGACAAAATTAACTGAAAGCAAGTGCAGCGCACTGTGGCAAAGGAAAGGGAAACGGAGCGCACAAATGCAGAAGGGGGAGTAACATCTCAGGCAGCCATTCCGTCCAGCAGCATTTGGGGAGGCAGAGGCCAGGGCTTCTGTATGAAGAAGCTGAGAGCTGGAGTAAGTGCTGTGCCTAAGGAAAGAGAGAGTTTCACTCTGTTGAGTGCCTAGGGCCTCAGCTGGCTTGTGGAGCTGCGCTGTGAAAAAGGATGGAGATATGGTGTGGGGATGTAGAAGAAATGCAGAGAGCAGCTTTAGAGACCATGTCTCATAGGACAGGGTTGAAAGTGAGGAATTCCACCAGGGCAGCAGGGAACGTAGAGGAAAGTAATCAGGGATAGAATAACACTGGCTGGTGATGTACAAGAGTGTTATGCGAAATGGTGATCAATCAGCTGCTCCCCATGGTGCCCAGAGGTGCCCTGATTTATCTGCCAGCAGAAAGTGACCAGCTGAACCGCCAGGAAGGTCCTCCCAGCTCTATGGGAAGGAAGCACCAGGGTGTGCAGGGACTCCCCCGGCAGCTGTCCCGGCCAGCACCACCAGAGAGCGGCAGCCGCAAAGGGATGCCAGGGCCAGGCTGCTCATATAGCCCAGCTGCAGCCCCCGGCAGCCCCCCGGGCTGGCCCCAGCTGCCACTCACCCACGCAGGCCATGCGGGTCATGTCCAGCTGGAAGCCATCAAAGCAGTCGCAGGTGTAGCCCTCCTGGACACGCACGCAGCGCCCGTTCTCACAGCCGTTGAGGATCCCGCACTCCTCAGCCTGCAGCCCCTCAAAGCCCTCATAGAGGCCTGGAGGGTGGCAAGTCATTGTCAGAGCAGGGTGACCCTCCACCCAACCACAGAGGGGACATCGGGCACACGGCAAGACAGTGCTGGTTGGACCAGCACTGATTCAGAGCAGCCAGGAGCAGAGCTTGCTCCAAGCCTGGAGCATCCTGGCTGGGGCAGGAGCTGCCAGGCAGTCTCCATGGACACAAGCTGGGTGGGAAAGCACCTCTCTGTGTCTCCCAGTACTCACCAGTTTGGCTAGGCAGGTAGCGGGGTGGGGACTGCCCTGGGCCATGGTAGAGAGGACTGCCACGAAACTCACTGTTGGGTTCCCTTCGAGGGAAACCAGCATCGGGGTTTCCATACTCAGACTCTAGGTAGTTGTAGTAGGGGCCCATATCTGGGCTGGGAAGGCCATAGTGGTGGTCTTCCAAGCCCGGTACATACTCATACCTAGGTCTTTCTCGGAGCTCAGCCCCTCTCTCACTGTCTTCACTCGCCCCATTACACAGGAAAGCAAAATCAGCTGGAAGTGGTGAGAGAAAAAGAAGGGTCAGTGCAGCCTGTCTCAAGACAGGTAGGTCACTATGGCTGGAGAGGGAGCTTCCACATGGGGCCAGCAGATCCAGGCCTGTGTTCAATGTCAGCCAGAACTGCAGCTCTGCAGTTTGCTGACAGGACCCTGCCTTCAAGATACTGGTTCCTGTCTGGGGCCAGCAAGTCCTTGAGCAGCAAGAACCCCAGTTCCCAGTGTGCTCCCATCCCAGGCTGCCATTGCCTCACCTCTCCTAAGCTAAGCAAGAGCAGCAGGATGCACAGAGCAACTCTCTCCTCAAACACCTTGGATTCATTTTTTCAGGTACATCCTACCCACTGGTGCAGCTCAGCCCTGGAGAAGTGGGGGGTTCACCCACTCCTTGGGCTGGCTTCAGCAATACAGACAAAAGGAGCCCTTGCTGCAGCCATACATGGCTGACCCTGCATGACATGACTTGCGGCAGCCCAGCCCGTCCCCACCTCTGCCAGGGGACGCTTGCCCATGCCACCCCGCTCACCAGAGGACCTGTGTGGGCAGAGCGCACAGTTCTGGCCCCAGGCTTCACCAAGCCGGCAGCAGCACTCAGTGTACGTGGTCTGCTCGCCATGCAGCAGGTCTTGGCAAATGTAGTCGGCAACATTCCGCCAGCAGACGTCCAGGTGGATTTCATACTCCTCCAGGGCATCTGTGATTGACACAAGCAAAGGATACCACAAAAATAATCCAGAAGAGTGCCACCCTGCCTTGCCCTGACAGGGATGACTGTGCATCCCAGCTCCTGCTCCCCTGCCCTGGCTGCACACTGTGCTGGCATTGGCACCCCTCAGCCCAGCACTGAGCTCCCACCCACTCCTCCCTCCTGGGGGGCCCAGCCACGGGGCGAGATGTGCAGGGTGAAGGTGTGCTGTGGCGGGACCTCGGGCTCACCTGCCCTGCTGGAGAGGTTCACACACCGGTTGCCGGTGGCATCCAGCACAAGAGGAAGGCTGCAGAAGCAGTGGTAGGAGCCATCTGTGTTCAGACACTCACCATTGATGCAGTACACTTCATTCTGACACTCGTCCTGGTCTGCCCACACACAAGGACAGAGAAACATTTTAGGCTGGCAGACATGGTCAATGCGGCCCTTTCCCTGCCCATATGGGGACCCTGGAGGCTCCTGCCACCTCCTCTCTCATTCCCCAGGATGATCCCAGGAATCCTGTCACCCAGACCTGGCCCCATAGTGTGGGCAGCAGGGACAACTCTGGGTGCAGCAGCATGGCTGTCCCTCCGTGCACACTGGAGTCCCCACTGCTCTGTGAGGCCATCTTACCAACACACTCAAGCCTGCTGGAGTCATAGAAGTAGCCTGTACGGCAGAAGCACTTGTAGCCCGGCACCGTGTTCAAACACTGTCCGTTGCGACAGAACTCAGAGCCAAATATCTCACACTCGTCCATGTCTGAGAGAGGGATGGAGGGAGAGAATGTCTCAGGGAGCAGAGCGGTGGAAGCAGGGCGGGCTGGGTGCTGTGCCCGCAGAAAGCCAGCATGACACCTTGGCCTGGATCACTGGCAGATCCTTGAGTGAGCCCCCTGCCTCTCCTACCACCCCATGCCTGGGAGCAGGGGGGAAGGAGGGATGACAGGGAACAGGATTCTTTCACAAATAGGAAATTAATGTGTGTTTCTGGAAGGTCGAGAACACACCCCCCTGGAGGAAGTGAAGTGCCAAAGACTAAGCCAACTGGCTACTGTGAGATCTATCAGTAAGTGGAAGGGCTGTGTCTTACTGGATCCCATCCTCCCTGGTTTGAAATGGGCATGGGAGGTTTGAACCAAGAAAAGAGTCACAGCCAGCAGTGAGGCACGAATGGAGGAAAGGGCACTACCAGCTCGGTGATACTGGCAATCTGGGATTTCTCTGGATGGAGGAAAACAGCAGCAGGATTTTAGCATCCCCCACCACAGCCCCAGGGAGATAGTTCTGTGGATGCATCTCCATGCAGGGCTTTGTACAACACCCTCCCTCTTCTCCCTGGAAGAAATAAGAGAAAACGGTGGTAGTACCTGTGAAAGAGACTCTTCCTGAGAGCAGATCTTCCTGGGGAACATAGCCCTTCCCAAGAGGGCAGATCTCTTGGTACTCCACTGGCCAGGTGGCAAATGCCAAAGGGAGACAGGAAGAAAAGAAACAGCTCATTAATGCAACCAAGGTGGAGCTGGTGGGCAGAGCACCACCCTTGCCTGGTGTGGTAGGGCCATAGTCCTACCTGTGCCCGGGATGGGGCAGGGGTAAGTCTCACAGTTGTCACCCCAGGCTGCCCCCACAGTACAGCAGCACTCCTCCTTGGTGATGTTCTTGGCCAGGACACTGTCACACAAGCGAACGTCACTGATGTGGTAGTAGCACTGCTTGCGCTCTGCGCTGCCAAAAAGGTGGGCTGCCTGTGTCTCAATGCTCTCTAGAAGACAGCAGAGAGAGCAGTGATGGGATGGGGTCCTTGGCACCCCAACACAGCATCCTGCACCTAGAGGTCCCAGAGCATACCCATCATCATCAGTGTGTCCTTCCCAGGTCCCCACTTTCAGGCTCTTCAGCTCTCTCCAGACAAAAGCTTGCCCATGCTCATGTGGGCTTGTACAGCCCTGGCAGCCCCTCAGCTTTATCCCACCCCAGCCAGGGCTATGACACTCCTGCTCTACCTGCCACCCATGCTTCTGTAGTAGCTGCCTACTCACCCATAGGTGCCCGGGGCTTGCACTGCCCTGCCTCTGTGTCATACTCTTCATGGTCGCTGGGGCAGAGGCACAGGAAGGATCCCTCCACGTTCTCGCAAAGCGCAGTCCCGCACACGGCGACCATCAGCTCACACTCATTCACATCTGCAATGCAAAGGCCAGCGGTGGGAGCCCTGCCTCTGCACGGGCAGCCTCTGAAGGGTCACCCTTGGAGATGGAAGCTGCTAGGGATGAACTGAAAGCTCTTTTCACACTGTGGCTTGACACAAATCTGGGAAGAGTTTCCTGCCCTGTTCTCAGTGGATTCAGGGAGCCTGAACTCCAGACTGCAGTGAGTCACTGGATCACAGGATCATCCAGGTTTGAAGGGACTGCTGGAGGTCTCTAGTGCAACCCCCTGCTCAAAGCAGGGTCAATTATGGGGTTCCACCAAGCTGCTCAGGGTTTTGTCTAGTTGGGTCTTGAAAACCTCCAGGGATGGTGACTACACAGCCATCCTGGACATATGTTCCACTGCTTGCCTGTCCTCGTCATGAAAATATTTTTCCTTATATCACACCCTGCCTACTCTCTCTAGACACCCATTAAAGTACCTCTCTAGCTCCTTCAGCAGCTCCAGCCCCTGAGCACCTCCTTTCCACCTGCACAGAAAAAGGGCTTCATGTTCACTGAGAGCCGCTTGCTTTTCAGAAAATCATGTTCCTTTGCAGTCCCAAGGATCTACTGTGCTAAGGGGAGGGTTTTGCCTCCATGAGCTGCCCTGTTCATGTCTGGGATTCTCCATGCGCAGATGCAGTCCCTGTCCATGCTCTGGGACCTGTCACACCATGGGGACACCAGCCTGGCATCTCCTGATGGTTCTCCCTCACTGACTGGCAGACCGACCATGGGAAACTCACCAATGCAGTAGTGCCCAGAGGGTGAGCTCTCGTAGCCACGATCGCAGAGGCAGCGGAAGGAGCCGTCTGAGTTCTCGCAGAAGCCGTGGCTCCCACACAGTGTCTCGTTGGCACACTCATCTATGTCTGCAGCATAGCAGAGAGCAAGAATTGCCCCAGACTCCGCCTCTCCCAATGGACCCCCCCTGTGAGGCCCTTCTGTTCTAACCCCGATACCTGAGGATCAGGGCAGGTATTCCCTTGATGTGAGGGACCAGGTCTGGCTGCCCCATTTGCTCCCCTGCTATGAGTGCGCGTGTTAAGAGAAGCTTCCTGCAACATCCAGAGCTGCACAGAGGCCTCACAGATAGAGTGTCAGGAGCTCACATCAGCAGGAGATACAAGGGTGCAACTGAAGTGTGTGGGGCAAGTGCACACACATGATACTCTCCGGACCCATTCTAGACCTGGTCCTTATCCAACTGCTACAGTGCCAGGGTATAATCTGCCTTGCCCCAGCCCGGTACGGTTGGACAGTCACAACTGGGTCCTCTGCCTACGGAGGGCAGCTTTACAGCCCTGCTGGCTGCATTCCGCTCGCCTCCTACCACTGCACAGGAGAGATTTCCCTGGAGCAGTCAGAGCAGCCGCATGCCCACAGCTTGCTCCTCCCAAGGCCAGGAGCAGCTCCACTTGCTGCTAAGTCTGAGTCCTGGCGCAGCCCAGAGCCCAGCCGCTGGCAGCAGCTCCTCCTTGCTGCAGCCTTTCCTGAGCAGGGGGAGCCTCAGAAACTGTACAAACCCCTTCACCCTTTCCTCTTTGATGAAACCTGAATTCCAACCAAGACTTCCCAGCCTAGCACACAGTGGTACCAGCAGCCCTTCAGCTCCTCCTGCCCTGTCGGGCAGGTGACTGGCACAGGTAGCAGCCCCAGCAAGCACAGCTTACTGGGAGCTGCAGTGCAGTCCCAACCCTAGAATGGCTGTAACCTGCCCAGGACTCTCCCCGAGCGGAAAACAGCACAATGAGGCATCTGTTCCAGATGCCAGGAAGAGAGAAGTCTAGACACAAGCAGGCAGCTCAGCCAAGAAAACAAACTCTAAGCATTATCTGCCTCTCCACCAGCCACACACTTCCTCCTCCTCCTCCTTCTCTCCCACACCCCTGTCAGAGATGTCCCACAGTCACTGGGACACCCACAGGACACCCGGGGCTCTACTCACCAATGCAGTCACCCAAGGGGGTCCAGTGGAAGCCAGGCTGGCAGCCCATGATACAACGGTAGGAGCCCAGGCTGTTCTGGCACCGCCATGTACCACAGATGGCATCCCCGTACTCTTTACACTCATCCACGTCTGCAGGGAGGAGGGCAAGGAGACAGGGACAGTCAGATGGGGACCCTGCTTGCTCACTGCAGTGCCTGGATCAGGTTCAGCTGGCCAGAGGCTCTGAGCCATTTCTAGTCCATTGCCACCAGCAACTTTGGGTGCTGAGAGCAGAACTGCGCTCCCCTGCACTGGCTGCATCCATCCCCCCAAATCCCAGGGGGCTGATCTCCCCAGCGATGAGCTCTCACCCACGCAGTCATCAGTCTCCTGGGAGTGTTTGAACCCGTTTTCACACAGACACCTGTAGGAGCCTTCTGTGTTCAGACACTGGCCTTGTGAGCACCGGGTCTTGTCTGCGCATTCATCGACATCTACGAAATTGGGCCAAAATTGTGAACCTGGATGCCACAGCACAGGAGGGAGCAGAGGGCAGGACCTGAGGTACATCCCTGCCATCCTCCAGCTCACCTTGGCAGCTGACTCCCCCAGCCACATTCGAGAAGCCAGGAGCACAAATGCAGAAGTAGGATCCGTGACTGTTGAGACACTCGCCATTGGGGCTGCAGATCTCGCTGTTCAGGCACTCATTCACATCTGCAGAGGGAGCAGAGTCAGAGCATTACACCCAGTGCTGAGGGACATCCTTCACCTAAGCCGCATGGATCCCCTCTCCCCAGTCTCTCACAGGCAGCTCTTGCAGGGCTCCTGTTCCCTGGCTTTCTTGTCATGGAGAGAGACCTTCATTGTACAGGGTGATCCTGCATTCAGCTACAACCTTATGAATGTACCATGCATGGTGGCATCACCTGCTTTGGCACTGGCATCCTCCCTGCCAAGAAGGGAGATCTACAGGGAGGCTGCTTGTCCTGGACTGCAAGGCTGCAGGGATGGGATCCATACCTTCACACACGGTGCCGTTGATGAGCCTGAAGCCAGCCTGGCAGTGGCACTCGTAGGAGCCTGGGGTGTTCCTGCACTCTCCTCCCAGGCACTGAACAGCAGGGTCCTCACACTCATCCAGATCTGCCAAGCAGAAGGGCACAGCACAGAATGAGGCCCCAGCTCTTGCTGCCACTGGAGAAGATCGCCACCCAGGGCAGCCATCACCCAGCTGTTGGCCTACAAGGTGGGCTTGTGCTTCCCTCCCAGAGCATCCCATCACAGTGAGATGAGGGCAGAGACTCCCTGTTACTGGGGTGTGAGGAGTCAGGCCAGACCCTTCACCCAGCTCCTTCACAGAGACCAGGATAAACTGGATCCCAGTCCTGAGCAGAGCACGCACAGATCAGCACTAATCCTAGCAACAAGTAAAGACAAGAAATTGATTAGGAGCAGTCAGCATGGATTCACAAAGTTGGCTTGACCAAGCTGGTAACCTTCTATGATTGGCCTGGTAGACAGCAGGAGAGCAGTGGAAGTTGTCTACCTAGGCTCCAGCAAGGCTTTCGATAATGTCTTCCATAAGATTCTCATAGAGAAGCTGATGAAGTCAAGGCTGGAGCAGCAGACAATGAAGTGGACTGAAAATGGGCTGAACGGCCAGACCCAGAGGGTGGTGAGTAGTGGTGTGAAGTCTATTGGGAGGCCAGTAACTAGCAGTGTACCCCAGGGGTCAGTACTGGGTCCAATCCTCTTTAATATCTTCATTAATGATTGAGATGATGGGGCAGAGCATACCCTTCACAAGTTTTCTGACAATACAAAACCGAGAGGAGTGGCTGATATGCCAGAAGGTCATGTTGCCATGCAGAAGAACCTCGACAGGCTGAAGAAATGGGCCAACAGGAACCTCAGGAAGTTCAACAAGGGGAAGTGCCAAGACCTGCACCCTCCTGAAGGCAGGGTGCAAATAAAACGAAGACAAGCTTTTTTTCAGTGGTGCCCAGTGACAGAAGCAGAGGCAATGGGCACAAACTGAAACACAGAGTTTCCCTCTGAACACCAGGAAACACTTTTTTACCATGAAGGTGACTGAGATACCTCTCCCCCCACCTCCTCCAGGCCTTGGCCAGAGCCTGCTGGCACTCTGAGGGTTTTGCTCACAGCAGAGGAGAGAGGGGAACCTTCCCTGTAACAGAGTGCTACCAGATGCCAGCAGACTGCACTTGCCCGTAGGCCCATGAGGTGGGGAGACACACTGGAGGATGTTGCTAATCAGAAGAATGAGCTGGTGTGCAGGTAGCAGAAGACATGCTAGTGTGGAGAAGGTCCTGCTCTACTCTCCTCTCTTGCCAGGAGATAAAGCCTTGAGACTGGCAGTTCCTGAGGGCAGGGACCTTCTCTTCCTCTCTGCAGAGCACTGAGCATGCAATAGGCATAAGTGAGCATCACTCCGTACTGCCTTGGGGCAGGATTCCCACATGTTCAGTCTCAAAAAGGGTTGCAAGTAGCAATTTTCTTGAATCCTTCTGGACGTGAACCATTACCTAGTTTATTTATCACAAAACTATAATGAAACTCTTATCATTTTTCAAATACGAAATCCAGATCCACAGACAAGGCCACCAGACAAGGCAGGGAAGAACATGCCATCCTGCCATCGGGTCAGTGTGACCCAAACAGTATTGAAACCTGATAAGGTGCCCTTGTGAAACAGCGGGGGCAAGGTGGTTGAGGGGGCTCACGTATAGTCTTAGGAAAGGGGGAGAGCAGATAGAAGGGATCAAACCATGGTTCTTCCATTGCACCCCAAAATCAGATGGAAAATAAGCTAATTTAATACTGGCTTTGTCAGACACCAAAACAGAGGAGAACAGAGGGAGGAAAGGCTCCCTCTCCTCCACCATCGGAGGCCCCCATGCAGGGGGGTTTTCTGAGAGTCATATCAAAGGCAAGATCTTCTGTTTGCCAGCTATGTGCAAGGCTGCAGAGCTCTGCAGTGCTCCAGAGAGAAATTCACAACACATGGCTAATCTTTGAACAAATACCTTTGCCAGCTCTGCCCTCTCCCTTCCCTTGCCCCAAACTGGGAATTTGCATCAAGCCATCTCAAGCCCAGGATGTCCCCTGGAGACAGCCACAGGGGAGGGAGGTTCCCTGCCTGCGCCGGGGCAGTGGGCTGTCAGGCTGGGACTGAGAGCTCTCATGTATCAGCCACGCGACCAACACAGATCGATGCTGGTGTTAACACTCTGCCACGCATACCTGGCACAGAAGAGCCCTTGGACAAAGCTGTCCTTTTTAAACATGTCCAAGTTACATTAGGGGCTGAGGAAAAATGATGTACCCTGGGTGTGCCCAATCTCTCCACTGGCTGTGGACTCAAGGTTTCTCCCTCTGCTGAGGACCTACATTTGGGGTCCATGCTCCCAGGCACACAGTTCTCAACTGAACTAGGCACAACTCCTCCCTGCCCACGTTTCCAGGCCTCCTGTACTCCTCTGGGCTTTCTCAGTATCCGCCAGATCATCATTAGTCCAGCAGTCTCATCAATTATTCCCCAACCCGCAACCCTTTCCTGCGTGAGGAAGATCACCTTCCTGCTGCTCTAGGTGACATCTGCTTGCAAGACCCCCCACTCTCTGCTAATCAGAGAGCTAGAGAGCTGGAGAAGGAACCTGAGGCTAAAGAAACCCCCAGGCCCCACCAATAACTCAGCTATGGAAATGTCTCTTCCCTCATTGACTACAGCACCTGCTCCTCTGTCCCTGGGAAAAGATACCTTCGCATGTGCTGCCATCCCTGGAGACAGTGTAGCCGGTGTCACAAGCCATGCAGGAGTAAGAGCCCTCGGTGTTGAGGCAGAGTCCAGAGGGACAGGCAGCCTGGGCCACGCACTCATCGATGTCTGTATAAACACATGAGGGAGAGAAGGATGAGTGGGAAAGATGTGGAGGAACCAAATCCAGGGGCAGATGTGCTGAGAGAACCAGCCAACATGGTGGCCAGGACTCAGACAGAGCCAAGTGCTCAGGAAGAGCCTCAGGAACCTGGCACTTCAGAGGTTCTGGACCCACGGCTCCCTGGTACCTTGGCAGCTCTTCCCATCAGGTGCCACCTCATAGCCCCAGTAGCAGGAACAGCGGAAGGAGCCGGCCAGGTTGACACACCGTCCATGAGCACAGGTCCCCTCTTCAAGGCACTCGTCCACATCTGCGTGACACAGCAGAGGGCAACATGGCATGGGAAGGTGCTCAGGGCCGTCCCTGCCACCCAAGCCACGAGGGCGCTTTGCCCTGCCCATGCAAGCTGGCTGCCCCCCTGCTCCTTTTGAGGCTTGCAAGGAGCACTGCCGTGGGGGGTGAGGGTGCTGCCCAGAGACAGCCTGAGCTCCTCACCAATACATCTCCCATTCCTGGGCCGGTAGCCATCCCCACAGCTGACACACTTGTAGGATCCCAGTGTATTGACACACTTCCCGCTGTGGCAAGGGCTGGGATCCACACACTCGTTGACATCTGCCAAGAAACACACTCCTTCAGGATCCCAAAGGTGAACAGTGCAGCCTCTTCCAGGATGTCCCCTCCAGCTGGATCCTCAGAGTCCCCCACCAGAAGACAGCAATGCCCAAGAGGAGACAAGTTTGCCAGGCCTTTGACAATACTTCCCATAGTCCCACAGATCACTCAGGATCCTACAGCCACACCTGAGGGCTGACATAATCCAGTAGCAAAACCCATTGCCGCAGGATGGTGCCAAGGCCAGGAATGTGCACAGGCAGAGAAAGGGATCAGAGAACATCTGTGCAGGGCTGTTTCATCAGGGACTTTCATAACTATGATTAGGATGCAGCCTCCAGCTCAGGAAGTCCTTAAGGCAAGTGTTTTCTGGAGGATGTGTGGGTGGAGCAGCATTCTGTGCATGCCCTGTTTCCCGTATTGCCTCCTAAAATAGTCTCCCACTCTCTGTTGGAGATGAGATACTGAGAAACGGGGATCTTGATCAGGGACATCATATGTTCACAAGGTTGAATGCTCTGAAGGGCTCAGGTCATGCCATGTGAGTGGGATGCTGTGGGGACATGTGGCCTGAGCCTCTGCAGCCTGCTCTCCCAGCAGTCCACCTGCCAGCATGAGAGTCTGGTGACAGAGTCAAGCTGGCACGAAAACGCATGGGCATCTCCTCCCAGAAAAGGACCAGCATGGTCTTGTTGTGGGGGGAATCTCCCTGGGGAGGTGGGAAAGGATTTCAGGAGAAACTCCCCTCTCTGAGCCCAGGAAAGCCTGTCCCTCCTGCAGGCAGAGGAGAGGACAGGCAGCCCTCAGGAAGGGCACAGGGCAGAAAACATGGAGGGTGGGGGGGCCTTCCTCCCTTCCAGGAGGAGACACGGAGCAGTGAGGAAAGGAGGTGTTCAGCCCTGCACAGAGGGAGTTAGAGGGGTAAGGGTGCAGGCAGCAGCAAGCTTCACCTTCACACTGTCCTCTGGGGCCCATGGCAAAGCCCTCCTTGCACTCGCAGCGGTAGGAGCCGGGGGTGTTGATGCATCGCTGTCCCCTGCAGGTAGAAGGCTGCTCACATTCATCTCGATCTGCCAACACACAGGAAGCCAGCCCTGAAGTCTTCCCGCTCCAGTGTAGGGAAGGCTGGGTGCAGGAGAGGAGCTGCTCCACCTGCAGCAGGCTCTGCCCGGGGGACCCATGCTGAGGCTCTGCTCTGATCCCAGTCTGTCCCTGCATCCCCCTCTCTGTGCTGAAGCAGTGATCACAGCTAGCATCACAGGCTCCTGCCCCTGATCTCCGTGGGCAAGGTCCTGTCCCTGAGCATGCAGGAGAGGGTGATCCCCATGGATCAGTCTGTCTGTGGGCAGGCCTGTGTGCAGGGGTGCAGGTGTGTGTGTGGAGGTGTTTGCAGGCATGCAGGTGTGTGTGCATTCTGTGTACGAGTGCATATGTGTGTGCACATGCATGAGAGCACATGAGGGCAGGACACTGGGGAAGACCCTGGAGAGGGGGCAGCCCTGTGCCAGGCGGACACCACTTACCCTCACAGCTCTGCTTGCCCTCCAAGACAACCAGCATATACCCAGAGTAGCAGAGGCACAAATAGGAGCCCACGCTGTTGATGCAGCGACCTTTTCCAGCACAAGGATCCTTCAGGCACTCATCTTCATCTGTGCCCCGGCAAGGAAGGAAGACAGGCAGTGACCACTGCAGCTGCCTGCCAGCCCCCCGCCAGCCCGATAGTGCAGCGGGCAGGCAGGGGCTCAGCAGAGCTGCCAGAAAACCTTCCCCTGGGACCCTGAAGGACCAAATGGTCCATGAAAGCCCAGCAGGGAGACATTCCAACCTACCGATGCAGCGGAGCCGGCTGGGGTCCAACATGTAGCCAGGGTGGCACAAGCAGCTGTACCCCTCTGGGGTGAGCACGCAAGCGCCAGCTCCACAGGAGAGGGGTGAAGATGCACAGGCATCAACCCCTGGAAGGAGAGAGCACGGGATTGGAGGCAGCACTGATAGGGTGCAGGGAGCCTAATATCTGCCTTGTGTCCCCAGCACCGTGCCGGAGAGGCTGCTTTTTCCCCTCTTGAAGTGATGCTGAGCCTGTTTCTCTACATCTTCAGGCAGCCTGCATGCACAGGGCTGCAGGGAGGACACGGCAGACCCTGCCACCTCCTTTGGCCTGAGCCCAGCTGAGATGTCCTGGTCTCCAACATTGCTAACCTGTACCCCAGCCCCACAAAAGGGTGGTGAGGAAGCCTGCCAGCCCCACACCTTGGAGGAGGGCTGACAGCAGAGCCTGGCACCTGTGAGGGGGCTCCTTTTGGGGTAACAGCAGAACTCCTCGCACCCCATTGCCCTGCTAAGCCAGGGACCCGCAGCAGTCAGGGGGGCACCGGGGCCATCGCACACCCCTCAGCACTCAGCTGGCGGGGAGGGGGGGCAGCCCAACCCCAAACAAAAGGCTATTGAGGAAGACACATTCCTCAGCAAGGTGCCTCCGCCAGGCCTGCTCCCCAAGGTGCTCCAGCCCCCGGCGCAGGGCAGGGGCCCGCGCTCCCAGACACTTAAGCAACCCTGGAACAACAGCGTCCTTGTTCCCGGCGCAGTAAACAAGCTGCCCCGGGAGCCACATGCCTCCCCTTGTGCTCCTGCTTCCCGATGAGTCAGCTCACGCCGCAGGGGAACGGGGCCAAAGCCACTGGAACGGGCACGTGATCCCCCTCGCCTGGCAGCCACCGCTGCGCCGGGCAAGTGAGCTGCAGGCGGGGAAGGACCCGCAGAGCCAAACACTTTGCTGCCCATAAGGGACTGGTCTCGTGCCTCCCCATGCTTGCTGGCTTTCCCCAGCTGGCAGCCGCTGGAGCCAGGCTGGGACAACACCCCCGGGTGGTAGGGCAGGAACTTTTCTTCATGAAGTCAAATGGGGTATGGGGGAATA
This sequence comes from Syrrhaptes paradoxus, assembly GCA_013400615.1. Classification (NCBI taxonomy): domain Eukaryota; kingdom Metazoa; phylum Chordata; class Aves; order Pterocliformes; family Pteroclidae; genus Syrrhaptes; species Syrrhaptes paradoxus. The sequence continues at coordinate 139,905 of VZTO01011090.1, forward strand.
CGAGCAGGCTGGGGAAAGGAGAGAGCCCCTGGCAGAGCTGAGGGCATAATTTCCCCACAACACCAGGCAGAGAGAAGACGTAAATCTCCGAGAGCAGTGGACACACACCTGAGCCCTGTGCTGGCTTCTGTGTTGGAGCAGCAGCATCCCAGGTGGCGGTGAGGCCAGGCTGGGGAGGCCCATGCCAGTACTCCTCTTCCTCTGCTGAGGAAGAAAACGAGAAGTGAGGTCCAGCCCATAATCCCAGGCACAGGTGCCCACCCAAGGTTTTTCTGTGCTGGGTGCCCCTGCACCCACAGCCCTGAGAGAGCACATGGGAAGGGGCCACAGGGTGACTGCAGCAACCTCATCTTGTTATTTAACACAGCCTCCTCCACCTCGCTGGAGCCACCACTTCTCCGTACCCCTACAGCCCACATCAGCCACTACAGTGTGATGGGGGTCCCCCATGCCACCTGACTGACAGCCCAGCTGGGACCCTGTCCTGCCCAGCCCTGGGGGTTGCTGTGCAGAGAGGTGGCTCCCAGCCTCCCTGCTCTCCTCCCTCTTAGCTGCCCCGTCCTCTCCCCACAACCACCCTGCCCTTCCACTGTACGGGTGCTCACCTTTGTGCGTGGCAGGCTCTGTGGTGGCATCAGCAGCACCCTGATGGACAGAAACATAGCACTGCCTCTATCCACATGCATGTAGCTGGGATGCAGCATCCCTGAGACATTTTCCCACCCACTGGCTCCTCTTGCTCCCTGAGACACTGTGCTGGGAGGAGAAGCTGCCATGGCTGGGTGCAGCTCACAGGGCCACTCTGTCCTGAGCAAGACTCAGCTCGAGCCATGCTCAAGGGCTACCTGCAGAGGGGCATGCCAGCACACCCTGTGGGCGAGACCCTGGGCACTGCCACAGGGAAAATCTCTGCAAGATGGCCAGGAAGAGCAGTCGGACCCAGTAAATCCTGCCACTGTCACTGGTGGCTCTGGAGGGCTGAGAACAACCACTGCTTCAGCCTGCCTCAGAGCACTACCGAATTGAGGGTTCTTGGTCCTCAGTGCTCTTTCTCAGCGTCCCCTCATGGCAAACCCATGGCTGCCAAAGCAGACACTGGAGCACTACCTGGGTCTCCTCTCCAAGGAACTTTCCACAACAGATGAAGAAAACAGGCGGCTGAGCAACACAAGTCCCAGCCTAGCTCTGCTTCAAATTTGGAAGCTTTGGTTCAAATTTTTTCCCTGTTTTGAGATTTCTCACATGTCACTGGGCACGTCACTTTATGTCTATGAAGCAGTAGCAATGGCAGTGCTGTCCCCTCTCTCAGGGGGGCTGCAAGTATGTTCTGAGGACTGGACTGCTATAGCAAGGGGGGCACAGAGATGCATGCTCAGGAGAGATATGTCCCAACCTCTACTGACAGCAGGGATCAAGAGACACATATTTTCAGGCAAGACTCATAATAAACTGAGCCCCAGGACAGCCTGGCAGAGAATCAGTCCTCAGGATGCTCCCATCAGACAGGGTGAATTCACACAGCCAGTGTGGGAGACCCCCATCCCAATTGCTCCAGGGGGGTTACTGCTGCACCCACACCAGCACAAGGAGACCTGCCTATGAGCTGGGCTTGAACATGACACTGATCTCCACGAGAGGAGTGCTACTCGAGCTGTCTGCAGTGGTTCCCCTTCCCCTGCTGCCCACCTGGTCCCGCAGCCAGGCCAGGCTGATAGCAGCCTGGGCTCCTACCCAGCCCCAGCAAATGCCAGCTGGAGTCAACATGGACCATGAACTAGTGCAGCAGAAATCCCAGCTCCAGTTGGTTTGAGCTAACGGCCTCTTAGCAAGGGCTGAGTGGGCATGCAGAGCAGTGTCTTCAGCCACAGCAACTCAGCCAAGGTGGTAGGGTTCATAAGTTCATAAGCTGTTCCCTCCAGCAGTAGCTCCTTGCTCTCTTCAGTGCTATCTCTGAGCACACTTCACAACTCCCTGTCACCCATTTGTATTACATCCCCCTTCCTGTCTGTCAAGCTGCTATGGATGCATCCAGATGTAGCAAGGCAAACTATACTCACCTGTGCAGCAGAAGAAACTTCACCTGGAAAGCGAAACAGTGCATAGTGAGCAGGGACAAGGTAGGCAGGCATCCTCCTCAAACCCTGTCTGCCCTAACTTCACCCCACCTCTAAGACACTGCCTCTCAGTCACTCACGCTCCTTCGCAACAGCTTGTTCCCAAAGCCAACACACTTGGACTCCCCTCCTGTCACTGTGCAGACCCCAGGACCTTCCGCTTATGCAGGTGCTGGCAAAAGCAGTCAGTCACACTCCTCTCCAGCTGGGCTGGACAAAAGCCCAAAGACTGCAGTGCCAGGGCTGCCATGCAGACCAGAGGTCCTTGTGGAGGCAGCCTGGTGTACCAGCACCAACTGCAAAGATGTGGTCACAGGAGCCTGAAACACTCAACTTCCTCTCCAAAGGCTTGAAGACATGGTGTCTCATGCCCCAGGAACACTGGTAGGGCTGAAGAACGCTTTGCACCTTTCTACACAGTTGTAGAAAGCCCTTATGACCTGGAAGTCCATCCATGGAGACATGGCAGGACCTAGGAATTTGCCCACCCTTGCTGGGGGCCCAGATGAAGCAGCTTTAATAATAGACCCCACACTACCCTCTCCTGCCAATGTGCCAGGGTGGGGGAATGCCTCCAGGATGCTCCCACGTAGGCTGTCCTGAAGTTGCTGTCTCTTCGCTGCCCAGTCCAACGTCCAGTTGCTACTCTCCCCTTGCTCTTCCAAGCTGAGGGGCAGCTCTTCTGCCTCTGCCTTCCTCATTGACAGGCGGATATCAGAGCTGGAGTAGGTGTACCCATGTCCTGCTGGGCAAATCTCCTTGAAGGCTTCTGTGAAGAAAAATCAAATCAAAGCTTTAGAGGCCAGAGGTTGGAAGAAAGAGAGTGGCACAGGAATCACAAGAAGAAAAAAATGGCTTACAGCACCCAGACATGATGGTGGGACAAGTGGAAGGAGTGAAGATGGACAGGTATGTATATGGATGGACATACCAGTTTCTCCCATCCTATAATTTTCTGGAGATTTCTAAAGGTTAAATCTAAGGGTTAAGACACATCTGGGCTGCAGTGGGTTGATGCTTTGAGCAGAAGGAATCTGCTCAGCAGACATGGTGGGTTTCTAACAGGCACTGGCTGGTACTCTCAGACACCAAAAACTACATTCCTCCCCTGACTCGGTACTCTTAGGAAGGGATCATGATACAGGAAGGTCCACACTGAGCAAGGGAGCAGATGAAAACAAACCTCTGGTACCCCAGCACTGAGCACTTTGCACATCACTCAAGATGCTCTGCACAAACCACCTGAAGATTCTCCCCAGCCCTGAGGATTTCTGCACTTTCCTCTCCACCCTACCCCATGCTGAGACGCGCCAAACTCATCCTCACCTGGCTTTCACCCCAGCAGAAGGTATAAAAAAAGACAAAAGGGCTGTCAAGCAAAACCAGGCATAGACATGGCTACAGACTGGTTTCCCATCAGGGACTTCTCTGTCCTCCCAGTATTATCCAGATCTGCTCCCTGGCTTGCTGTACCCATCTCACAGGCCAGCATTTGTACCACTCAGTTGTGGGTCCTGCAGCCATCTGCATGGCAGCAAGCTCAGGAAAGCCTAAGCCCCAGTCTAAGCAAGGCAGGCAAAGCCAAAGCGGACAACGTCTCACCTGAGCCGGGCATGGGGCACTCCTCGCAGTTCTTCCCCCAGCCCTTGCCAACACGGCTGCAGCAGCAGATCTGCTGGGTGATGTGGTGGGAGAGGGGGAAGGAGCACACACCTCCAGCTGCCGAGCGGTAACACAGCCCCTGCTCCATCGACACTGCTTTGTCCGCTGAAACACAACGGCAGGATCAGTGACCAAAGTCAAGCTATACACTCTCCAAAAGAGCAATCTGGGGACTCTCAGGCTCTACCCCTCAGGCCTTTCTTTGCCCATACCTCCCTGCCTGTCCTGAGGGCTGCCCCATCCTCTCCCCAGAACACCCCCAGCCTTTCAGCCTTCGAGCCATCCTCCCCAGCAGCACTAGCCCCAAGTGAATCCAGCTCCTGTGGGAGCTTTCTTAACCCAGGAGGCTGTGTCCTCTGCTGCTGCACTGCAGGCATGTCTCTCCCCGGGATCCACTGGGGCCATGAGCTTTCCATGGAGAAAAATGATGGATGAAGGGGGGTCCGAGGCATGGGGAACCCATCTTGTACACGAGTGCAGGAAGCATGGTGCAGGCTCCTTTCAGCCGTGGGGTTCTGCTCAGGCCCCTTCCCAAACTGAGTGGTTCCCTGGAGCACTTACAGATGCAGTGGCTACGGGATGGGTCCAGCATGGTGCCAGGCTTGCAGGTGCAGCGGAAGCTGCCACGAGTGTTCACACACTCGGCATCTTTGCACAGGCCCTGCATCAAGCACTCATTGATATCTGTGGAGAGGAGAGAGCCCAGTGAGTTGTGGGGAAGTTGAGGCTGAACTGAACTCCCTACCAAGTGCCTCCCGTTCAGGTGCCGCGGACCAAGGGAGTCTCAGCCAGGCTGGAGTCCAAGGCAGTCCTCTGCACTGAGCAGCACAGCAGGGACCTCTGCAGTGACAGCAGTCCTACATCTGTGGCACAGAGCTTGCTCGTTGCAGCAGCAGCGATGGCTCGTGAATGACTGCTCAACTCCACAGTCTTCATGGAAAACAGATGTGTCTGTTCTGGTGAGCTGCCCTGTCAGGGTCACTCTTATGGCCATCATGGTCATTGTTTGTAAGCCTGGACTGGCAAGTCCTGTCCTTTCACTTTCACTCATCCCCTGGAGCTGTCATCCACAAGGTTCCTTGCTGAGAAACTCAGTGCCAGCATGCAGGGAGAGCACTGACTGATCCCCTCCAAAGGCCAAGGGATGGTGAGCCAGATTGTGGCTCACTCCTGCAGCATCTTCTTCTGAGAACAGGCCGAGCAAGCCGGAAGATGTCTCAAGCTCTGCCTCTGCCCCTGACTCAGCATGCAACAACAGATGCAGTCTTCGGGAAAGGAGCTGGGCTCATCCCAGGGAAACACTGTTGGTCTCATCCATTTGGCCTGCAGTAAAGCCTTTCCCACAGCACCATGCTGGAATGTATGAGCTAAGCCAGAGAAGACAGGGACTGGCAAAAGTTGCATAAGTGGGAACTGAGGGCAGCTTTCACAGTGGAGAGTGAGGAGGAAGCCCTCCTCATCCATTGATCCAGCTTCATATCTTCACTAATAGCCTTGGCCCAGAAAACTAGGTGTGCTGATGAAATGTGGTGTCAGGAGGCACAAACAGTGCAGGAAGACCTGGCGGGGAGCATGCAGCAGGAGGAGTGGGATGAACCTCAGCACTAGCCTAGGACAAATCACAGGAACATATGCTACAAGCTAAGAGGTGGGAGCAGGCAGTGAGAAGAACTTGGGCACACTCACTGCTTAGAGGACAGTTGTGAGCTGCCAAGGCCAAGAAATGCCAGCATGATGCTAGGCAGCATCACGCCAAATGCTTTCCAAAGACACAGGACAGTCCTAATGTCAGCATACAAAGCCATGATGACATCTCAGGTGCCCTGAGAGCACACAGTGGTGCTCTAGAGACTGTCTCAAGGTAGAAGAGATGCAGAGGCAGGCTGCTGGGACACTCAGAAAAATGTAGATAGAGGAAGAGAGAGAGCAGACAGAGTGAGGAACAGCTTTCCCAGCACTACCTTATTCCTCAAAGCTGAAGCATCACTGCTTGGTGGAAGTGGGGGTGTCACACAGCCAGCTATCAGCTGGAGTTCAGACTTAACCTCAGAGGTCTTCCCCAGTCCTGTGCTCTTAAACTCCCCCATTCACCCCACCAGCTGCCCCATACATGGTTGAGACACACAGGGACTGTCAAGACCAGGCCATGATGTTCGGTCAGTTGGAAGTACCAGCGGTACAGGGACGTGCAGCAGGCCAGGGAAGAGTAGGAACTGGCTGTGTAATGTAATGGTTTCCTGCTCCATGCCAAGCACAGGACAGAGTTAATAAGAAAAAACAGTAGCCAGACCCCAAATGTGCTGAGAACCTCACTCAGAGAAGCGCTTGGGCTCTTTGGAGAAGCACTGAGGCTCATCCTTGTCACTCCCTGGCATGGTTGGAGCACCGTGTCATTCCAACACACCAACTGGATGAAGCCTTTGGCCTCCACATAAGCAAAGGGATTGAAGGGATTACAGTAATGAGAGCACAAAACAAACAAGCACCAAAGGCTGGGCTTCATAAGCTTAATTTAAAACAGGGCCACGTCCTGGCTTCAGTCCAACCGCCTCTATTCCACTGGCAGCAAAGGACCCCCCCGCAGTGGAAATCCCCACAGGGAACAGAAGCAGGCAGGCGCGCTCGGGGCCATGCACTCCTACCCCCTGCAGCATGCCAGGGATGGGGCTGGCCCACAAGAGGCCTCAGGGAACACAAACTGAGATCCGTACGCTGTCTCAGCTGCTTCTTCCCTCCCCACACAAGCCCGCAAGTGCTCCTCAGAAACGGCCACGCTGGGTCAGGCAACCTGTGGTGGAAAGGTGCAGGCTGGTTTACCCCGGTGCTTGGTGAGCAGAATGGACCTGAGTCAGCAACAGACACCAAGTGTGTACTGACACCAAGGACAGACGGACACCAAGGACAGATGGACACCAAGGTGCTGGTGTGTGTCCTGTGCAGTGACTCCTGTGCATGCACACCTCCCTACCACTCTCTCCAGGATCCCCAGCCTGCAGACTCCAAGACAGTCTTTGCTTCACGCCTAGCAACTCTGTTATCCTTTCCAGGGCCATCCTTCTTACTGGTCCCTGCAGAACTGGGAGCTTCCCTGGCTGGGTCTGCCAGGCACTCTCAACTCAGACTGGCTGCAGCCTTCCTCCTGCTCAATGGGATGTGAGAAAGGGAAGGGGAAAGGGAAGGGGAAGCGGAGGGGAGGGGAGGGGAGAGCTTAAGGAGATCTGTTGCAGAACCATTTGTTCCTCTGCTGAAAGGCACCAGAGAGAATCTTTTCTGTCCATACATAACAGAGGAATGTGGGCTCCTGCCAGGGCCCTCCTCCAGTTGCTCACCTGTGCTTTGACAACAGCCTCAACAGCCTGCAAAGAGAGAGCTCAGCCCCTTCCAAGCTCAGCTCCTCTCCTACAGCCAATGGCCTCGGTAACCACTGTCCCTCATCCAGCCCCTTAGCTTCCCTCCTACCTGGGCTGGCAAGAGAAGACCTTGTGCAGCCTCTACTACAGTCTATCAGTCACATTGCTCACTCTGGATGCTAAGTGACTGTGCTGGGCTTCCTGACACACATCCCACTGCAACAGCAGTGGTAAAAGCACCTCAAGGCAGCAGACTGTCTGCAGAACAGTACTTCTCCAGCCCAGCTTACAAGGGACAGAGGCACAAATCTCTGGTTCATGGTTTTTCCTGTGCAAAAACATTTTCCTAGCCAACTCCACATTGCCATCTCCCTCTGCTTCTCTGAGCCACTCTCTGCTCCAGAGGGGATGCAAATCCAGAGCAGGCGCTGCAGGTCTCTGCTTGCTGACATGAGTCCCTCCAGCTGCTCTGCTCCTCTGACTCCTATTCCATGTCTCCGGGTAGCTTCTCATACCCGCAGCACTGTCTGTGGCTGCATAAGGGATGAGATCTGAGCACCAAGGAGAATAGAATCTGTTGCCTTGCTGAAAGTTCTCCCCCAGGACAATGTGGGGAGGTTGAATCATTAATTAAGTAAGCATGGTGGAAAGTCCCAGCTAAAACAGATGAGTCATTGTATTGCCAGCCCTGGGTTTGCATGGCCGGGACCCAGGCTCCCTGCTGCATCTTCGAGATGACACCTCTCAGCTTATCATGAATCACGAGAAGGGAACCATAAAATTCCACTTAAGTCAGTGCACGGAAAAACACAAGCACTGTGGGTCCAAAAGATGCCAAATAAACATGAACTGTAGAGAAAAGCAGAGAGATGGCGCCTTCCTCATATGGAGTTGAGGGATTGCAGGAGTGAGAAATGGATAGACCCCAGCAGTGTGGGGTAGGCAGGGCAGCCTGACAGCATGGACAAGTGACACGCTCAGAACAGAAGGACTCACTTTTATGGCACCCTCCCACTTGAAAATGAACAACTGAACAAGCCGACAACATTCCCAAATGACAGTAAGTGTTTTTGCACATAGGAGAGCAGCAGTATGGGTCCTTACTGGGTCAGAAGGACTTAGTACGTGAGTTTTCTTGTGCTGGCCCAACTATGCGCTGACTGTGCTTATCAGATGAGTCATGTAGTCCAGTGTTACCTGGGTTTTTTTATTCTCGATGAAAGCACAGGGGTTTTTATAAGTCACCCTCTTTGTAGATCTGTACCATGGAGTTAAATTACTGTGTTTCACTTGTGTAAATAATTACAGTTCTGACAGCTGATGTGGGAAGGGAAAGAAAGGGAAGGGAAGGGAAGGGAAGGGAAGGGAGAGAGATGAAAGCAGCATCCTTACCTTGGCAGTGGCTCCGGTTCAGCCTCTTGTATCCCTGGGGACACTCCACCTGCCCATTCTCAATCACAGGGTGTGCTGGGAAGAGAGCAAACAGTGTGGGATGTTGGCAGTAGAGCCAGCCACCAGTGACCTACCTTCTCTCTGCCCTCCTTGCAGAAGGGAGATAGGTCCCTAGGTCTGCCTTGGACAAGCCTGGGATGATTCCCAGGACAGAGGGAAAGGCAGGAGCAGCCACATTTCCCAAACATTATCTTCTGCCGCTTGGCAAGTGCCAGCCTGGTGACCGAGAGGTGCTGCCTGTGCTTCATATCTATCACTGTGTCACCTTGGCTCCCCCCACGCCAGCTTGGATGGCCAGGCGGCACACAATAAGGGGGACCAGAGTGAAAGGAATGACAGAGGTCCTTCACAAGATGCTGAAATAACAGCCCAGGGCCTGTTTATTACTTTTAGCCATTTTCTACTGCATGTGATTTCCTGCCCTGACCACTCTCATAAAAGAAAATTTCAAATTGCTGTGTAAAATAATTCCGTGGGTTTCAAAATGGCCTAAAACCCATGCAATTAAATCTCTCCAAATTTTTTTAAAATGTGGCCCATAAATTCCAAGGAGGTCAAATTTAGACACCATATTTTTGAGCAAGGGAAAGGGAATCTGGGACGTAATTGGTTGGGAAGTGAGTAAGCACAGGGTGGGGTAGGAAGAAGGGTGCTTTGCCTAAGGATGGGATTTTCCCAGGGTGGGGTTTCTTTTTAATTTTTTGGACCATACACTTGGAAACAAGAAGTGTGTGTAACAGCTAAGTGACAGTTTAGCCGTATTCCCACTATGCGAATTCCTCCTGCCTGGCATCCGTACCTCACACCCTGGCATCATACATGGAAAGCCCCCCATGGCAACAGCCATATCGAGGATCTAGCAGATTCCTAACACATTGCAGCTTTTGAGAACCAGGGACAAATTGAGACCATCCCTGAGGCAGGAGATGGTTGGAAAGAGCCTACAAAGGTTAAGAAAACAAACAACGCAGGGAGGGCAGAAAACAGGCATGTCCATAACCCTTTGTCCTGGACACTTTTACCCTGTAATGCAATTCAAAGCCATTCTAGGACACTTCTTGAAAGGCAAAAGTTAGAGACCAACCTCATAAGATAAAGGTGCTTGGGAAATAAAGCACAGGAGAACAACAAGCCACTCACCAGCCTGTACCAGGAAGGAGAATAGAAAGCCTGCTTTCCCCAGGTGTATTAAATAAAGCTACATGGTCTTCTGGATGCAGAGAGATCCTCAGTGGCTGGATGAATGACTAAGACGAAAAATCTACTCACTCCTTTCAACAGTTCAGTCATGAATTGTAAGCAGGAGGTGCTTACAAATATCTGGATGTTAGGGGCAAGGGGGTTTCTGGTGATACTGGGAATCACTGGGTGCATTTCCAACCTTCTGGGAAGGAAAAAGCAACCTCTAGCGCACAGGCTCCAGGCTCAGCACAGTGGTGGGATTCCAGGTCCTCCCACATCGCAGCCTGTGGGCTCAGGGCTGCTGACAGGCATTAACTGTGCTTGGAAGCATCTGTCAGCCTCAGCACGATGTGATAACAGACACTCAAATGAAGCAGCATCGTTATGTGTGAGTCCTCCAACAGGGAGCCAAGCATGCCAGAGATCAAACAGTGATGACATGTGTCAGAGCCCCGCTCTCTCTCTGAAAAGCCTTTGCAGAGAAACAGATCCTGCAGCATCCCTCTGCCAGATGCTGCTGAGGAAAGGGCAAGACAGAAAATACCAGTGATGGGGGGTGGGTGTGCAGCTCTCGTGCCACCTCAGCACTTGTACGACTCCAGTCTGCAGAAAGCTGCAGCTCATTACTGCAGCAAATCACTTGTGAGGCTGAGGACAAATGTCTTAATTTTGCAAAGAAACTTGTGTTCCCTGGAAAGAAAAACTGTAATGTAATGTGAGCAGACCTCTCTGTACCAAGGGGAACCAAGACAGTTTCTGAAGTACTGGATGGAGGCTGCTCTCTTTCTGCCAGGACCTGGCCACAAGGGAAGACAGTGTGTGGCTGCAGAAGGATGTAAGCTATTAACTCTCAGCTTTGTACTTGGTTGCTCAAGCAGAGGACCATTTCCTTCCACAAACTCTGATGTTGCCGAACTACAGCAGAGACAGCCAAAAAACCCTGAAAAACCATTCTAGGACACCTGAGTTTCCTGCAAAGGGGATCAGCATCCATCTCTCTCCCATGCAGTTGGTAGGAGTGGAAAGCCACTCCTCTGGAACCCAGCAAAGAGTAATGCCTGGGAAAAAGCCAAAAAAGACAACTGGATGATTGGAGAGAACAGAAATCTGTCAGCAGCCACAGTCAGAGGGGTTCCAACCTCCTGTGTCTGTCTGTCTGTCTGCACTCTCTCCAGGAAGGGGTGCTCCCGGAGCCTGCAGCTGGGGATGGAGCAGCTGAGCTGCATCAATCAGGCAGAGAGATTTCAGGCTTGCTGAGGGTGTGATTTTGGAGCTTCACCTCCTGGGTGCTTCAGCCCCATGGGCGCTGCACCAAAGCAATGTGCTCACCACGTACCTGCCTACCAGGACTGCCTCCTGGCTCTGCCCATTGCTCCCTCTGGCTTGGCTTCATCCCACCACCCAGTGCTGCTTTCTGCAAGATCTGCAGGCACCAGGCATCCCCTGGTGGGGCCAGGCTCTCACAGGGGAGCACCTGTGCAATAAGCTCACAGATCTAGAAGGGAGGAGGTGAGCACCAAGCTGCCACAGCCCAGGACTCCCACCAGCACCTCTGTCCCCGGCTTGAACAATAAGCACAGCAGAATGAGAAGGGAAATGAACGCACAGAAATCAGGCAGAGGGGGTTTGCAGCCTAGCAGGATAATCTTTAAGCAGCCAGGCACACTTCAGTTGTTGCCCATCACTTCCCAGAAGAGGCTTTAACCAAGGGCCGTGGCTCCCCAAACACTGTCTGAGACTGGATGAAGAAACTCAGGCTGATGATGAAGTGAAAAGAAACCACTTCTAGTGGTGGTAGTCGCAAGGGCCTGAGTGAGGCAAGGTTTGTAAGGTAAGATAATATATAGCCTTAGGCCAGCCAATATCACTCTGTTAAAAGGGGAAGAGGCAAGCCTGCGGTCAGATGCGAAGTGAGGAAATGCTTGGCCGCTGAAAGCTAGCCCATTTCTTTCAACTCTTTCCATTTATCGTGCAAAAGGGATTATCTATCTGAGAAGCCTTGCCTTGCTGAACTCCTTTGTCACTTTCAGGACTCAGAGATGTTTCTGGAAACTCTGGACCACTCCACAGAAGAACCTGAGCCCTGGCTGGATGCTGGGCATCTCCCGATGCCCACAGTGGGCACAGAGCATGCAGTTGTGAGGGTGACTGTGGTGCCTCTGCTTGCTCTGGGTTTTCTAGTGTGGGGGAGATGAAAGAAGTCAGAGTGCTCAGTTTTGTGGCATTTGGAGTAGTGGGGGGTGGTGGACCCAGTCAAACTTCAGCTTGCTTTAGTGTGAAGCAGAAAAGATCAGCCTCCCCTGCAGAGAGGACCTCAGATGCTGAACCTTCTGGCAGAAGAGCAGAGCAGCTCTGACCCCACAGCAGCCTCCAGAGAAAAAACGTATATTGAAGATACCAGATCAAGAAGCAGGCAGGGCTGTGGCTGTGGGGATAAGCTGAATTCCCAGGCAGAATGGACAAGAGATCTGCCACAATCACTCTCCTCTCCTACGGGTGGTCCGTGGCAGGCAGGCTCCCACAAGACTTTCTCCAATGCCCCAACAAAGACTACAGTAGCAGTGGCGAGGAGAGCATGCACCAGTGCTGGTGTGCAATATGGAACTAAGCCCTCTGCCCTACTCATGGTCAATAAAGATCTTCAAGGTGAAAAAGATGCTTTAAGGAAAAAAAAGACTCTGGTAATTACTGTTGGCTTTTGGGGTCATTTCAACAGAGAGAACCTCATTCTGCTCCCACGGTGGCTTCCAGCTGGGACAAGATACCTCTGTACCTAAAAACTCACACTTTTGCAACACTGTGCTGCTGTGTGGCAAGATCACGATGCTGCACATGAAAGACAGGCAAAACAAGCACTCTGCCAAACAAGTCAGTCCTGAAAATGCTGTGCTTTCCCAGGTATTACTCTCTGTGGTACTGCCACAATCTTGCAGATGTTTCAGCTTCTTTCTCCACCTCCAGCCCTTCTTTACTGTCTCGGACAGACTCCTTGTGGCACACGGTGTTAGAGCAGCAGAACCACCCCTCTCCATAGCCTTCTTCCCAGATTTCCATTTTTTTTTCCCCTGTATCCTCCCTGATCTGATCACAAGAGCAGACCAGGGGGGCTGATTTTCAAGGGGCTTCCTGTGGCTGTTTCAATGCCTGCAGGCACCATGCAGGGGAGTGTGAAGCTTGCAGAGCCGCTCAGCGTTTCTGATGACGACTGCTCCATGGGTGAGCTGCCACCCCTCTCGCAGTGGGAGGTCTGTTTGGGGAGTGCTGCAGATGCCAAACCAGACATTACAAGATCCAACTTTCCAGTGAAATTCAGACTTTTCTCTAGGACAAAAAACTTGAAAAAACATGGGGAGTGGGAATAAAAACAAAACAATAGCCTTCAAAGACTTGTTTCTTAATGCAGTTAAAACCCATAGGCAGGAGGAGAGAAAGCAGCCCAGGAAGATCTGCAGCGAGCACAGCCGGTGCTCGGGCTGACTGCAGCCTGAAGTAAGGGACAGTGGGCAGTGAAAACCCAAGACCTGGAAGACGTAGGTCTACTGCTGCAGCCAGAAAGTCCCTCAAACTCTCACAGAAAGGTGTGACTTGTAACTCCTGCACAGCAGAGGAGAGGGTGTCCATGTATGGGCTTCACTTGAGTGCTGCTGGTCACAGAGCTGTGTGGTCTCAGGGACAGGGAGAAGCTGGAAGAGGAGGGCCGTGACCTGCTCTGGGCAGAGCACCTCGCCTTGCCTTCAGACAAAAATCTCTCTGCTACCAGCTTCTTTTAGCCGCACATGCCTGAGGAGGGCCAAGGTTTCAGGGAAACCAGTGTCCAAATCCAAACCCTCCCTGGGGTCTGTGTCGACCTGCAGCTGGGGTCTTGTTAGTTTTAGTTTCCACAGACTATTTCTTGACCTTGTTCCAGAATCTTCTTCTCCACAGACCACTGTATACCCCAGCATAGTATATGGTCTGGCAGGTAAACAGGAGTAGCTCTGCCCAGCAGTGTGCCTGCTACTAGTCCCACATCCTGAGCTTGCCTTAGGACAGGACATTGCTTCAGTGCAGCTTCCTTACCAGCACTGCTCAAATACCCTGCCAGTCCTTCCGCTTCCTCCCAGCCATGTCTCTACTTCAGCTGCTTCCTCAGCCTCTGATTCCCTTTTCCCACTATCAGTCTTTTCCGAGTTTTACTTTCCAGCTCCCATATCCTCCTGCCTCTCTGTTTTAGCCTTTCAGTGTGTGCTCCAGCACCTCTTCCGAGTACTAGAAACCCAGGAGGGTTATTGGATGTCTCCATCTGATTTATCCTATCTTTTGAGGCAGCACATTTCATCCAGCCATCTCCAGCTGGAGCTGAAGGACTGCATCTGCACGACAGCATGCAAGCATCCCGCCACTCTCCAGGACCCTGCCTCTGGCTCATCTCTTTCTTTCAGGGGTTGGGTGACAGCCTTTAGCTCCCAAAAGCTCATGGAGCAACCTGTCAACTCTCCCCCTTCTTCCAGGGCTGTCTCTGACATATCCTGGGGATCTCATCTTCAGCTCTCACTTACATAAGCAACAGCAAACTCCCAGTGACTTCTACTATAGCTTGCTTGAATACCCATCTCTGTGCCTACTTCTCTAAAGGGGCCTAAAAATATACAGTCTCCCAGCAGCAAACCAGACAGCCAGAATTCCGAGCAGAGCCTGAGGAAACCTCTGAGACTAATGTAACACCCACTACAGAGAGATCTGGCCAGGTCAGCCCCACTCCCATCTTAATTCTGAACTCGGCTTTTAACATAAGTCTCCTTAGGATGCAGACAAAGCATTCAAGTGCCTTGCCTTTTCTAATGCTGAGCAAAACACAAAACATAGTGTGGATTGGTCATGGCAGGTTCACTCGGACAGATGTCTGCCTCCGATTCTTCTTCTCTGATGTCTTTCCGCACACAAACATGTAGCAAACATGAAAGCTGCAGTCGACAGAGACATCCGGACGTATCCAGACTCTACTAACAATCAGCGTCTCGGGCAGACAGTCAATCCAAACAAGTTCTCCATTTGTCTAGCTCTTGCCTGGCTGCACTTCTGTACATTTGTAAGTGTTTACACTGAACTAGCTTCTGCCATTTCTGTCTCTGGTTGCCGGAATTAAATTCCCAGAGCTGTCAAGTCTGCTCTGGTGCATGCCTCCCCAGGACACACGAGTGCAAGGAGAAGTTCTCTCCAAAGACTACAGTGCCAAGAAGAAAGCTGGAAACATCCACTGAACATGTTATCTCTGTGCACAAGACACCGAGTCATTGAACTACAGCCCAGTGACTTTGACTGAGCACAAGACAGGCCTGCAAGACAAGGAGACAGAAGGGATGTGAGTGTAGGATGTGGTCTACAGGCAGGAATGATATGGCATGATGCCTTCACACTGGACAGGCATGGACCTCGGAGTCATGGCAGAGGAGGCATGGGGTGATGAGAGGTCACAGTACTTGACGGCTCCGTTAGAGCAGTAAGACCACGGAAAAAGGACTGTTTCCAGGGTTCCACTCTGGGATGAGATCTCTTGCGTGTGAAGACAGCACACAAGAGAAGCATGCCAGCCACCTGGGCTTCTCACTTCACAACAGCCAGGCTCTCTTAGTCTGCCTCCATCAAGTGTCTGCCTTACAGCTCCCTTCACTTGCACTGTGTGGTCTCCTGCATGTGGGGCTGGTTACAGGGCAGTCAATCAGAGGTAGCCAAAGGAGGAAGATACTTGCACACGATTAAAGGGGATGAAAACGGCCCTTTCAACTAGACTGAATTCCTGCCAAAATCAACAAGAGCCTTTTGGTCTCTGAGGGGGAACTTTATCGCCCAAAGCCAGAGGGACTGAGAATGGGATTTTCTTGTGGCACAGGGAGACAGAAGACCCACAGGGATACATTTTTCACATCCCCATGGAATTAATCTGAAAAAAAGTCAGACAAGCATCTGTCCACTCAATGAAGACCAGCAGTGACAACCTCCCTTGAGTTTCAGCTGCTGCTGGGACACAGGGCATGTGCTGAGCTGTGGAAGTGGGACCTGCTGGCAGCTAGGAGGCATTTCTTAAGTGCATTTGCTCTACTGTCTGGCTGGCTGCAAGGAGCACATGGGGGTATTTTGTACCTGTTTTCACGTCTTGGAAGCCTGTGATTAGAGGTGCATTTTTAAGCCTGAAGATCTAAGTCCAGCAGAGCAATCACTGCTGCAGCTCTGGCTGCTGAGCGATACCTAGCATCCCAGCACAGAGAAAAAGAAAGGAGGTGCAGAGATTTTGTAGCTATCTGCAGCTTAACTGAAGTGTTAAACGGCCCCCCTTCTTCCTAATGGGGGGATCACAGAGAGACAGGGTGAGAAATGGGGAAACTGCTGTCAAATGGGGAGGAGAAAGTTGTAACCGGGGATGTGAAGGTCAGAGACAAAGACGAGTGGGCTGAGGCCTGTGTGGGGCATTTCCTTGTTTGCGCTGAAACTGGAGACCCCATGGTCACCTCCATACCGCATGTGCCCAAAGCTCCTTTGCGGCTGGCACACGGATGAGGGCAGGCAAGCAGCAGTGTGGCCCAGGGCCACAGCAGAGCTGTGCAGAGTGGGAAAATGACAGCAATCAGAGCTCCCCAGATCTGCGCTGGCTTCCAGGATGCTGACGGCCTCGTCTGTGATTGTGAGGAATTTGGCTCCAGGCGGCTCTACCCCTGGCTGAGGAGGAACGGAATCGAGGGAGGACGAGATGCAAACAGCACTTGGGAGCATGCGTGTAAGCGAGAGAGACAGGCTCTGGGCAGAGCTAGAAGGCAACAACACCACACCTGCATAAAACCTGCTGCCTTGGAGACCTCTGCTCTCCTCAGGCGTCAAAGGCTCCCAGACCACTGTGTCTGTTTAATTTAGCCATATATAGTAAAGGCATGTGAGTGAGCAGTCAGGCAGTGACAACAGAGGACAGTCAGGCAGAGGAGAGGTGAGCAGCTCCCTGTCTGCACTGCATGGGATGTATGCACCTTGCCCTGCACCGGACTGCTGCCAGAGCTGCTGTACCCACAGGGCTGCCTCTCCCAGCAGAGAGCCCTTCACCACAGCCTCTCCACCACGACATGGGACAGGGACTGTGGTGTAAGGGGCTGTGCCCATTACAGAACGCTCCAAGCAAAGTGGCTGAGGAATTCCCGTCTCCTGCTGGATCAGGTCATCCAGCTCCTGAGCGCAGCAGAAACAGAGCTGGACGCCAATGCCCCTGGAATGGACTCCAGGTGCACTCCTGCCAATTGTTTGATGTAGTGTTATTTCCAGCGCCCCTGCCAAGCCCGTGTCAGGCCCAGAGCGAGCCCATAACTCTATAGGGCCAAGTCTGCAGCCTCCTCCACCGATTTAGGACTGCACCTCCTAAAAACCACGACTGTTCTTTTCCCATTTCTGCCTCTGAGTGGGGCTGGCACAGCAGGAACCGCCAGCCACACTGCGGTTTTGCAGGGGAAGTTTGGGGAGGAAGCACTGAGCCCAGGGCAGCACCCAAACAAGAGTGCTTCACCCCGGTACACAGGCTGGGGCAGCAGCCAGCATGGCCCCGTGCACCGCTTCAGACACACTGCCCATCCCTGAGGGCCTTGGGCAAAGGAGAGCCACGTGTCAGGGGACCTGTGGCCCATGTGTGGCAGCCCAACCATTTTTGCTTGCCAAGGGTGTGAGCCATCCCTTGCTCCATCCCCAGAGGCAGCAGCACTCACCTGGCCGGCGGGGACAGGCCAAGCACCGGTCCGCACCCCAGAAGAGCCCCACGCTGCCACAGCAGTCCTCCAGCCTGGTCAGCCCTGGCAGGGGGTTGGTGCACTGCAGAGAGAGGACCAGAGGATTAGGCTTCTGCCGGACAGGGAGGGGACACGTGCCCAGCTGCTGGGGCCAGCTGGCATAGTGGCAGCAGAGCCAGCATGGGGGACGACGGTTTGGGGCCAGAGGCTGGCACGGCCCTCCTGGCACAGTTCCCCACCAGGACACAGCAGGACCGGGGATACGATTTAAGACAGTAAACAGTTGTGCAGACAGAAAAACACAAGACTCTTTCGACTGCACCCCTTGGAGGGGTGGGTGACATGAAACGGAGGAGGAGATGAACCAGAGATGATATCACCTGGCAAAGGCCCCAGACCAGCCCCGTGCCGGGTTGATTAGCCAGCGAAATGGGTGCATCACTCCAGCCCAGCAGGGAGTTTGCGGTCAGGCACTTTCCTCTGCTTAATGAGTCTCTCTTTCCTGCCCCCGTCGTCCTCCAGCAAGGCCCTCTGGATTACAGGCTTCCCCATTAGAGCAGAGCCGCCGCGGCCCACAGGCTGGAGCTGGCCCCCGTCCAGGCACGGTGGCCGCCTGCCCAGCGCTTGCATACCGACCGGCTCGGCTGTGGCTGAGCGGGGAGAGGCAAGTGCTCCCCGCCGGGCTGCTCGCCCTCTCCCGGGCCCCGCATCGCCCTGTCTGGGTGAGGTGTGAGCGCAGCAAGGGTAGACCCCGCAACCCCCCTTGCCCTGCCCAGAGCATCTCTCACAGCCTCTCCAGGTGTCCATGAGCTTCTTTGTGCATCATCATCTGCTCCCAGGGGCAAAGAGTTGCCATCTCCCCATGGAGGAGCATGGCTTGTACAGCTCCAGGGTCTGATCTTATTTATTTTTGCACTAGGGAAAGGCTGAGAAGGTATCCCACTAGAAATGGCTTGGATAGGAGTTAATGAAGGATGGGATGGGAACCAGGAGCATCCCCCCAGAAAGGGCTGGGGAGCAGTGGGGAGGGGGTAGAGTCCCAGGCTGCCCAGTCAGAGATCTCGCTGAGCGTGAGCTGCTCCGGGGGAGCTCACAGGTGTTCCTGTGGGTGCCAAAAACCTCCGATGCTTTTCCAGTGATGCAAGAGAAACATATGGGGAAAGACAAAATAAGAAATTACAATGACTGCGGGACAGGAGTGAGAAAGGCCCTCACGTGCTTTTGCTTCCCAAGCCCTGACTGAGCTGCCCGTGAAGGCATCGTTCCATGGAAATCAGACTTTCATTTATTGTCTGAGAGGGAAAGGAATTTTCCTATGTTTTATATGTTTCCTACAATAATCGCAGAGTGTGGCTGTAAATGTTGCTATAAATAGGGCACCCTTTTTAAACGAGACTGTGTGTGAAAGCTATCAAGTCGGCCGTGCTGCCCCAGGGCACAGCTTTGTCAGGGAAAGGCAGCGAGGTCTCCCTGCTGGGCCAAAACAAGGTTTTTTCTTCCCAAGTACTAACACATTGCTGTCCATGCCTATGGCACCTGGGTGATGCCCATGCTGATGCTGAACAGCTTCACGCAGTGAAAGGCCACCCTCTCTGTCCCATAAGCCAACACACTCAAACTCCAGAGCAAGAAACCTATCTACACACACGCACTCCAACGCTTGGACTCCTTACCTGCCCATGGAGAGCCTCCCGAAAACACCTCCCCAGCTGCCCTGAGGGTCTCTGCTGCTGCTGGCCGCTCTCTGTGGCAATGCTGTTGCCGTTCCCATGTGCATAGGTGTACCAGGGCACAGCAGCCAGCTGAGGCACCAGGACTGCCTCCACGCTGTTCTCCTCCGACACCTCTGTGTCACCCCTCACCCTGGCCACCTGGTGAATCTGTACAGTGGCTTCTGGAGGGTGGTTGATGTGGACGTTCACCAGGGAAGGGTTTAGAGAAGCTGGAAGATGAGTTTATACCACAGTTGTGACAATCTGGCAACGACTTGGCACATGCAGAGCATCTCGTCACCAACAAAGTCACAGGAAGGGAGAGACAGACTGACCCCACCAGGAAATCTAGGGGAAGAGTGCACCTAAGAGAAAATACTTCTCTGGCCCAAAACCAGGACAAACAAACCTTCCCCAACCACCTGAGCCCTCCAGAAACTAAGGGAACCACTTTGCTAACAACCTGGCCTGAAAAGGCAAGCATAAGGAGACAGTGGCCTGCTCCTCTGAAGATCTGAGGAACATCCACATAGGAGGCTCAGAAGTATGAGGGAGATCCAGGCTTCTGGCAGAGGAACCTAGTATCTTCAGGGTGCCAGCAGCACAGGAATTGTAGGCAAGGGTGACTTTTTTAACCTACTTCCATCACTGAGTTTAGGAGTTAAGAGGATCTTCTGACTTGACAGCCATCTCTCACCTGTGCCAGCATTAGCTCCCTCCATCCCTTGCTCCCCATGGCATTTCTCCCATGCTCCCTGATTCCTGTACCCACCACCCCAGTTGCCTTTCAGTCCCAGAAGGCTCAGAGCATGGCCTTGCAGGAGCAAGGCATTGGTCCAAGGGCTCCTCTCTATGACAGATGTCCCCGCAGGCAGAAGAACACAGGGTCTGGAGCTCCTGGCCATGCTCACCCAGCTGGTTGGACAAGGGCAGGGTGTAGGTGGAGTGTTTCATGGAGCCGCTGGATGGGGTCTTGGGGGCTCTCCCTCCCTGCTTCTTTTCCAGAGAGGGAACCGGCAGGTGGCAAAACTTTCCTGTAGAATTGGAGGGGCACCAGCACTCATCCCGGCCCACGCAGCGGCCTCCGTTCAGGCAGGGGATCTGGCAGAAGTCTGCAAGGCAAAGAGAGGTCTGCTTAACAGAGAAACTGAGTCACTGCCTTTAGGCAAGGGGTGGCTGGAGTGGGCCAGGCAGCTTGATCTGGGCCAGCACTAGCCCCATGGTGCCCTATTTATA
The DNA here is from genome assembly GCA_013400615.1 of Syrrhaptes paradoxus. Classification (NCBI taxonomy): domain Eukaryota; kingdom Metazoa; phylum Chordata; class Aves; order Pterocliformes; family Pteroclidae; genus Syrrhaptes; species Syrrhaptes paradoxus. The sequence goes on from VZTO01011090.1 coordinate 160,352, forward strand.
GCAACATTTCATCAACCCATCACTGGGGTCAGCAGTGCAGTCTGGAGGCCTCCTGAGGTCCCTGCTGTGCATCACCATGCAGCAAGCAGCAGCTAGAGAAGCTGGGGTCCTCCCTGAGCTCTTCACCAGGCTGCAGTAGTGGCTTGAAGGTGATGAGCCCTCCCCTGGGCTCTGGGGCCACGGCCAGCCTGGGGCACCATGCCCTGCGGGGCAGCCCCTCAGGGCCAAGGTGGTGGTGCTGGCACTGCAGGATCCCTCAGAGTGGGGCAGGAGCTACAGCAGCCGCATGCGGCCGAGTCAGCACAATTCCTTCTCTTCTGCATCACCCCCTCCCCACTTGGCAGGTTTTATACTCCCAGCCCAGAAGAGAGCTCAGTGGGGATGGGAAAGGCAGAAGGAGAGAACAGGCAGAGAGCCCACATCCTCAGAGCCTGTCTCCTGGCCAGCCCTGGCCCTGCCAGCAGCTCAAGTGGGAGATGTGTGGAATGGGACAAAAGAACTAGGAGCAACTCATCTGTACAGGCTCAGAAAAAAGCATCTACAGACGAAACCAAAGCCATGTCTTTTCTGGCCTCATCAGAAGTTTGGAGCAACCCAGAGCGCCTCTCAGTGTGAGCGACACTCAGGCAAGGCATAGGATTCCCTGACAGATCATCCTGACTCATTTCAGCATGAGAGGAGATGATGCTGCTGCACATCCCAGGATGACTTGTTAGGTTCATCCCAGGGGATGAGCTCCCACCCTCTCCAAGTTAATTTGCTCAAGCCTGCAACCAGTTTTGGGGCAAGGAGACACATCTTTGGACTAGGATCTAGGCAAAAATTCCCATGAACTCTGTATCAGTTGGTATCCACAACAGTCAGACTTTGCACTCTCTCTGTGTTATAAGAACTTGAGAGTTCCAGAGGCTTTCAGAGGACAAGTCCCACCAGGGTGCTGCAGGCTACTCCCACCAACTGGCTCCAAGAGAATGTGCCCAGCCCACAGCTGGGTATCCCACTGACCTGATGAGCAATCCCAGCAGCTCTAGAAAGGAAAGCAGAGGTTTCAGCAGCCCTGTTTATAGGAACAGCTTGCAACCTGCAGCCAGCTCTCCTGGCTGCCACGTGAGTAAAAGAAGAGAACAGGAGGAAATTAGGTGATGAAAGTCAGCCCCAAGTCTGGATGCCAACAAAAGCAGTGAGCTGGCTCTGAGAAGGAGGGGGTGGCGAGACTTGGCTGCAGGCCTGAGTCAAACACACACATCCCCACTACCTGGAGTGGGATGAAAACAGAAGTTACTTGCCCAGGAACGAGAGCAATGAGGCAAGGTCTGTCTTCCTCCCCCAGAGACAGAGACAGAGTAAGCCCCAAAGACCCTGGGAGACATCTTCCTAGGCACTGAGAGAGGGCATCTCCTCCCATTCCCATAGCAGCCCAAGCCCTCAGTCTGTAGAGGCAGAAAAGGCAGAAGGAGAGTGGAGGAGCAGACAAGAAGATGAGCCAGGGGCCTTGGGGTGCTCACAGATGCGGAAGCCAGACTTGGGATCGTGGTCGTGCCCCCCTTGGCTATAGAGAGTGGTAGTGTCTCCTTTCTCGCAGCTGTTGTAGCAGCGCCCGCTCCGGCACGTCTGTTTGCAGATGGTGGGTGTGAAGACAATTTTTATCTTCCTAATCTTCTCTGTCAGGTTGGCCCCTATGAAAGAAAGCAATAGTGCTAAATGTAAACAGCATCAACAGGCCAGGGGGCTGGTAATTCACAGCTCAACCTCCAAAGCATTCCCAAAGCAAGGAGCAGTCTGTGTCCCTCCCCAGAGCAGTGTCTCTCCTTGCCCCTTGCTCACTGCAGCCTGTCCCCTGCTCCAGCATCAGTAAGGGTTTGTCAGCACATGAAAAATGGCCAGCAGCATGCTCTGCCCACCCAGTTGAAGTGGCATAACTCCCTGTGATGGAACACACATGCACTAACTCCAGTATGAAGGGTCTTCTTCTGCTTTAGACAATATTCCTTCTCAAGCCACATCAGTAGCCTGGAGACTGGCTGCCCTTAAACCACTGGAAGCCTTCCCACATGAACAGCCACACTGGTATCCATCAAAGAGAGCATCAGGGCTTGAGAAAACCAGTGTCTCCCTGTAAGCATCCCCTGACCTCCTGTGGTTACCTGCAGTCCCCTCCTGGTCCCTCACCATCCTCACATTAGATACGAACAGAAATGGCACTCAGAGTTCTTGGGGGCTTGCAGAAAATGGACAACAGACAGAACTATTGTGTAACCATGAACCATCTGGCTCGAAACTATAGCCCTCGATCCCTGTTTTTTTGTGGGTGCCCCCGTTGGGGTCCTCACCTTCGACTCTCCCCATTTCAATCCCCATTTTCAGATTACAGTTTCAGTCAGGCTCACGGCCCTACTCCTAAGCGCTGAGACGCCACATGTGCCTCCTCGGGGGACCACGGCTTTGGGGGGAGCCAGCTGCAGAAGACAAGTTGCATCTGTCCTAGCTGGGGGGCTGCTGAGGCTCTGCTTCAGTTAACCACACGTCCCAGCAGCCTGGCCTGATCCCTGCTCATGTCAGAAGGCACCAAGGGGGCAGCCAAAGGGAAGAACGAGACACTGGTTGCACAATCTGACCTCGAGGGCTGCTCAGACAGAGGACAAAGTTGGGAGACATTGTTCTGACAGACTGGGGCAATTCCCCTTCAGGGCAGCATGCTGGGGTGATGCTCAACACCCCTGGAAGGTATCTGTCACATCCCCCTGGCTCCTCTCCCCTGACCTCAGCATTTTGCTCCCTTGATCTGTCCTCCTGTGGCAGTAGGGTCTCCTTCTTCGCCAAGCCCAGCAATGCCCACACTGACCTTCCCTTTCCATCCTGCCCAGTGGCACAGTCCTGGGAGTCCAGGGTTTCTTGGGGATCCCCAGTCATACCATTGCCCTTCCCCAGGACACCCCAACAACATGCCTCAAAAGAGCGACAGCCCTGGATGCCTTACCCCTTGCAGCCAAGGTGTGCTCCTGGGAAACTGCATGTGGCCCAGAGTTGCTCTGCTCATGTCCATTCCCATTGGGGAGTGCATTAGAGGTGAGCTGGCCATTGCTGGCTGGGTAGCGCCGGACAGTCCGTGATGGCCCTGTGTGCTGGGGGGAGACAGGAGAGCCAATTCTGCTCTGAGTCCTGTGGAAGAGAAAAAATGAACCAATACTCCTCACGAGCGACTGCGCTGACCCACAGTGCCTGTCCACCTGGATGCCCTGCTGCAAGTTTCACTGCCGAGCTGCCTGAGCCACCGCCCGGACACAGAGAGCTGCCTGCCTGAGCAGGGTCCCACTCCTCACCTGCTTTCAGCCATCACGATGGCACCATTTCTCTCTAGGGACAGTGCCTCCTGCCTTGAGCCTGGCAGGGCATAGTGCTCACCAAGACACCCTCCCTGGTACCATCATGTCAGGCTGCCTTACAGCACCTCTGTCTGCCCCACCACATCCCTCCCCCAGCGCACACAAGCAGCTCCAAATCAGTTTGTTCTTACAGTGGGAGTTTTCTCATGACCTGCCTTCCCAGCCCCAAACAAGCACTGAAAAACCAGAGGCAGTAAGAAGAGAAGCCAGGCCAAGCAAATAAACAAAACTTGGCCCACAAGAGTTACAAACAAGAGAAAATGACCAAGAACTCACACCTGTAAGTGCCATTACAACTTTCTGCAGTAATTGCACTTTTGTCTTTTGGTGTTTTCTGCGGACTAGTCACAGAGAAGCCATCCAGCTCACAAGGTCACGCTTGTTCCACTCTGTGATAAAGCCATGCGTGACCACGAGGCAGAGCTCTTTGCATCAAACCAACAGAGCAGCACGTCTTGTTCCTCTGCACTTGCTCCCATTCCTTTTTACTGACTGGCAGCACTAAGCCTCCAAGAGGCTCTGTGCTTACCAGCAAACACCTCCCCCACTCTCACCTGCACCACCTGCAAGGAAAAAGGCTTTTGTACTCCATGGGACAAAATAGGCTAGCTGCCCATATACTCCTTCAGTTTCTTTGAAAGTTCTTTGAAAGTTTCTTTCACCTCCATCTCTTGCCGAATGGCTGGGGCAAACTAGCTCTGTCCCACCAAAGTGCCCAGAGAGGTCCATCCTACTTTATAGTTGTCATCATTTTCCCTGTCACAGTCGGCCTGGGGGAGGTGTTTCTAAACCCAACAGGACTGGATGATCCAACGAGAGTTGGCTGGCAGCAGCTCTGGCTCACTGACATTCCTGGCTTGGATAACTTGGAATAATGGTAGGATTTGGGGAGATGGAAAGGGAACTAATGCTGCGCTGGTATTCAAACAGGTCAAGCATGATACACAAGGTAACTGGCAGCCAGCGAGCCAAAAATCTGCCCTAAACAACAGAATGGAAAAAATTGGGTCAATTAACTGTGAACTAAAGGAAAGGAATATAAAAGTGAGGTCAAGTCAACAGAGTCTGCGGAGAACCACTCTTGTCAAAGGAGTCTGTTTTCATCATTCTCATTCGCTAGAATTCCATACATGCACACCGACAGGCTGAAAGCCGATAAAAAAATAAACAGGGCAGTATGATGTCAATCAGGCACATGTGAAATGAATAACAAACTGGCTGTGGGACAGAATACAAGAAGCAGTTGTCACTGGGGAGGGAATTAGATGGGTTCCAGGGTGATCAGTATGAGGCCTGGCACGATTCAAGGATTTCATGTGGAAATAAATATTTTTATTTCGAAATAAACATACGATCGACATTGATAATGTGTGCTGCTGACACAAAAATTTGCAATGTGGTGTATCGTGATGAGAACAGAGCAATCACACAGAGCAATTTGAATCACTGTGGAGGGCAAATCCATCCAAGCAATATGGGATTTTAATAGAGCCAAATGCAGAATTACAATTCTAGGAAGAAGGAATGCAGGCAGCAGCTGCAGATAGAAGGAGATGATCCTGGAAACCAGCAATTCTGAAAATATTTCAGGGGTAATGACAAGCAACTAAATATGAACTGTCAGTTCAATGCCTTGACATCAGGGCAGTGAAACACTGCAGGAACAGGGCAGTATTTTTGTCTCCTTACACATCCTCGTCACAGCAGGGACTATGTATGCTTAAATATCATATCTAGTTCTGATGGGAAATATGTCACACCTTCTAAGGGACGTTGAAAAACTGGAGAGGATACAAGAAAGAACATGACAAAAGAAAGAACATGACAAAAGTAATTTGAGGGCTGGCAAAAATGCCTTTCTGTAGGAAACCATTCAATCTCTTAAATTTAACAAAAAGAAGATGAAGAGGTGCTCTGATTACAGGGCACAGGTTTCTCCACAGGAACAAAACGCCTAAAGAGTCTTGTAATCTAACCAAGAAAGGCAACCCATGGAACAACATCTGCAAAACAAAGCCAAGTGATTCCCTCATAGAAATCATGCCCATGCATGGCAGTGTAGCTGTTTTCCTTCTGAAAAAAAACTTCCAGTAGTAGATTCCCCAACTCCCAATACCATCGCTTCAGGAAAAGAAAGTGTGCTGCTGGGAGAGATCACTGGAACAGTGCAAATATAACTAAATGAAGATGCATAATCTGTGTTGTTATGCAGAGGATTTTATATTATCTATTGATCTATTATAATTTCTGGCCTTGAGCTGCAGGAATCCACAAATGAACAGTTTTACCCCAGAGACAGAAGTCCCCAGTCCAGATACTCATTACCTAATTGTTTCTAATGCAGGAAAATCTTGAAAATGAGTGGCTGAGCTGCTGAGAATATGCATGAACAGGAGTCCTGAGAAGAACCAGCACATGTAATCCATACTGCTGGAAAAACAGCCAGCTTTGCAGGCTGAAGGTTCATACGCTGCTTGGAGTGGAGTCTGGCTACAGGTCATTCAGGGATGGAGACCAAGCAAGTGGGGTTGGTCAAAGAGCACAGACAGATAGTGAAATTATTACCTGCTGATAAAAATGTGTTGTCTTGTTAAGATCAAGATCTAAACTGAGATGAGGACAGTAAACAGTGCTTGTTTTTCAATAATCAGCAAAGCTTACCAGAATAACTGCAGATAAGTTAACTTTATTTCAGTCCTACCTCAGTCCCTACCAGCCTCTTTCAAAAGCTCTCCTGAGATCCTGCAGAGTACCACGTACCCCTGGAGACCATGGGAGCCAGGCATGACCTACCCACACATTTCTGAGCTACTAATCCAGCCCTGCTGACAGCAAAGGAGCTTCTGGTGCCTGCTACCTACTGTTTTGTTACCTCGTGTGCTACTGCTGGTTTTGATAGTGACAAAGGAAAAGCTGTACAGAGTTCTAGGGAGACTAGGTGAGAGCTACAAAGCCGTGGAAGCTCAGGCACATTTGTTCTCTGATCTCTGGTGACAGCCCCCAAGCATAGACCTATGGGTAAACGTTGCTGGGGTTCCAAAGTCTTTCACTGCATAGATGGAATCACCTCAAGGAAGAGGTGACAGTTCCTCAGCCCAGCAACATTCACTGTCCTAGTGCTGGTCACTTGAAGGCAACTTCAGCCCTGAGTTTTGAACAGTCACTGGGTGAAGGTGACCAGTGGGGTAAGACAGGGAAATATCAGCTCTTGTGCTCGGAAATACTCGCATCATATCTATCCTTGAGGAAAGGAGCATGCTACATGCAAGTAGCAGGGCTTGGCTGGGTGTTACCCATTACCCTCCTGAAGGAATTCCACCCCTTGGCTTTACGGACAACTCCTGTCATGCCCAGGATCATCAGATTTTGTGGAAAAAAAAAAAACAAACCAAAAAACAACATATGAAGGGCTTTAAATAAATTAATCATTAGCATTTCAGTTACAAGGAAAAGTAGATTATATGTGCTTACTGAGAGGGGCAGTGCCAACTTCACAAAGGAAAAACAGAGGAGGAACATTACTCCATGGCTTGCAACACTTGAGGAAAAGCCATCCTACTGGGATCCTGTTGGCTAAGCATTCCAGTGTGTGTCACAGCAGGGGGAAGCAGATTTGCTTTGAATTAATTTGTTTATTTCGTTCTATTCTAGGCAGATGAGCTCTGGGATTTGTAGACTAAGTTGAGTAACACCATCCTACCCTGGGCCACAGAATCCATGGCAAAGGGTGTCTTTGCACCTCAGTTTGTCAGTCCCAGTCCACCTGGCCAGAAAGCATTAGCAACCCGTAACCATCTGGTGGATCTTAATATATACGGCCAGAGCTTGTCCACTTCCCAGGGATCTGCACTGCCATAAGTTCTCTCCCTGGTGTGGCTGTCCTAAGGGTAAGAGTGAGGATGGAGAACAGATGCAGCAGCTCCAGATCAGCAGAGTGGGCAGCTTGTGCTACCACTTGCCATGCCTACACCTGCTCAGGGAAGGGGCAATGAAGAGGCAGAGGAGGTTGAGACCTCAAGGACTATGTTCTGGGACATTTAGAGTCCCAGAGCTTCACATTCATTCAGTCTTACAGCCTCCTTCCGTGTGGTATTACTCACTTCCACTCTTCCAGCCAGGCACATGGCCAGCCCAGATCTCTGCAAAGAGGCAGTGGTCTCTTCCTTTATATGCGACCGCCTGCCAAGCAGCTGGTTTCCCTGCTCTTCATCCATCAGAGCTGCCGACAGCTTTCTCTGTGTCAGGCACAGCCTGTGGGGCAGAAACAGTGTGCAGACTCCTCAGACACCTCTCCTTCTGGGATGTCCTGGGGCGCCCACCTCTGCGGTGTCCGGCTAACAGCAGCAGCGGTCCATGGCTCTCTGTGTTCCTGCTGATCTCTACCAGGCTGATGGCTGAAAGGCCACTGGCTGAGAGACCTCCAGCACCAGCACATGGAAAGTTTAATTCCAATAGGTATTAGGTGCTAACCAAAATTAAAAGAGATTCAGGATGGGAGGGAGCTGTGCAGACAGAGCACAGCTGCATCAGTTCAAAACTACCCAACAAATACCTGTAGCTGCCCTGTTCTGAGGTGCAGATCAAGGACCCACACTCCCCATAAGCCCCTGAGGACATATGCCAGAAGTCAGGAGAACTGAGGGAGACCTAGTCCCTTACACTCTGGTGCTACACATCCCTGCAGGATCAAACTTATGCCTGTATGACATCCAGCAAGGGAACTGCACACCACCCACTGCTCCTTTGTCCATGTATAAACACTATTTTAAACAGATTTTGTTACCAGTTACACTCTGCTCTATATTTACTCTAGAGACAGCAGGACAGAGAAGGCACAAAAATGTTACAGTCCCCAGATACGATGGCTCTCCTGCCTAGTCCCAGATGAACCTGCAAGGTGCTTGTTCCCTGCCCAGAGGAGGTGAGTGATATCTCTCACCCCGCTGAGGACAGTGAGCAGAAGACTAAGCTTGCAGGCCCCCGGAAACCACGCCCATGAACATGTGGACCGCTGTTTTCTGAATCAACCACATTTTTTTAAAAAGCCTACAATTTCAAGATTAGGTACACAAAACCACAGTAATCAAGTCTAGATCACCAAGGCCACAGGGTCCAGAAAACAATACTATTTTTCTAACTCACTGTATATAAAAAGCATTTTTCAAATCTCTGATCATTTTTTATGATTATGGTTCTCTGGGTAAGCAAAAGCCACAGGGAATCCAGGTGGGTATACAGCTATGGCTTCTCTTAGTGACCTAAGGCCAGGCATCTTCCTTGGGGCTGGAGGCAAAGGCGATGAAATCTTCAAAGCACTTCCCTCTCCCCAGCAGCAACACCTCAGTCTTTCCTGGATTTAGCTTCTATCGGCCGCTCTTCATCAAACTGTTGACTTTGGCCAGGTTGCTAGTGAGCTGGGAAATGGTGTTTCTTGTGTTTGCGTAAAGGAAATGCAGAGCCAAGTGCCACAGGAGTATTACTGGGTTTTCATCCAGCCTGCCTCGCCCTCTCCCCAGCCAAAGCCTGACTGTCCATAGCAGGGTGGATGGCCCGAGGGACTGTGGTGAGAGTGAATGCTGGACTGTGCGGTCAGCAGGGAGGGGTGCTAACCCCAGACAAAACAAGGGCTGGCCAGATGAGGGTTGGAAAGTCACTCTTCCAACCGGAAAAAAATCTGCACCCTGCTAAGCATCAGGGAGAGTTGGTAGAGACTGTAGAGACCTAAGGAGCAATTCCCAGGAGGGCAGCAACAAAGTGGGATGGCACTGGCCAAAACAAAGCTGAAGATAAAGAGACCCTCAGAGAAGCAACCATCCTCCCAGAGTCCAGTTCCAGGGTCCAAGCTCAACAACATCCATTTCTCCAACTACAACCAGCCTGCTGCCTGGGATATGACTGCTGCCCAGCCACCCAGAGAGGCAGCGTGCTGCCTGTGGGGCTGGGCACAGGGTCCCTGGAAGGGGAGCTGCTGCAGCACTCTAAGTCCACCCCAGCTCCTCCAGCCCGCAGCCTGTGCGCACAGCTCCAGGGTGAGAAGGCTCAGCCAGGACAGGGGCTGAGTCATGCTCAGCCCCTGATAACCTGCCAGGACAACAGGGGGGTTCTCCCCTGGTTTTTAAACACCGAACAATATACTTGGTGTCTGTCTTGTCTGTCTGCCTGTCCTTTTGGATAGATGCCCTCCCTGCTTGGGGCCACAGGGACCAAAATCAGTGATTCACTTCCCCCTTTGTAATGCTCAGCAGTTGCTGATTTTCCACTAAAGCATCACAGAAGAATGGGCAGCCTCAACACCAGCGTCTGTGTCTACAGGGCGAGAGTGAAGCAGCCAGCCCTGGAAAGCAGCAAATTGACCGCAGACCAGAAACTTCCCCTTTCTTGGACTCCAAACAGGTTCCTCAGCAGGCAGACAGGATTCATGGCTCAGGCTCCGGGCCCTGGAGCACAGAGGAGGCATTGCTTAGAGAGCACTCAAGTTTATTATCAATTAGCTCACAAACATGCTGACAAGGAAGACAGCTCTGTTAGGACTCAGGGAGAAGGGGGAAAACCACACCATACAAGGCACCTGACTTCAAGCCCACCCACATTATGCCCATAAATCCTGGCTCAGTTTATTATCCCCACGAGCAGCAGAGATAGCTCTGAAACCTGCCCACTTCAGGCTTCCTTCTGTCCCTCCTGTGGCTGCTTTCAGCCATTGTACCCCCCATGCAAGTGAGGGAGATACCAAAGCTTGAAGCCCCCTGGTCCTCAGGGTTTGGTGGAAGGCAAGGGAAGTTCTGGCCAGGAGAAGCAGCCACCAACCTCCCCCAGGCAGGAGACCTTCCCGGCTGACCCAAGCAGGACCTGTGTACCATGAAGACCACAGGAATGACCATACAGGTGCCTTCGAGCCCGATTCATAGTCACCTGTAGCCAGACCTCATGCTAGACAGCACACAAGACACAGGCACCTGCACCATCACGAGGACATCAAGGCGAGTGGCAACACTATTGCTTACCACAACAGATCTCAGCTGCCAAGGTTCACCTGCCACCTCGTAGTGCCACAGGCACAGCTCACACATAGCCAGGTTATCGAGCAAGCAGTAAGTGAGTCATCCAAATCCTCCCTCCCCTGTGAGACCTCAAGAGCTCTTCTGTGCAGAGGAGCTGCCACTGACTGCACCCTTTGCCTTGGGCACAGAGAGCACTGCCAAAGCGGGGCTGCACAGGCAGAAATGAGGGTCTGGTGCCCTGCCCCACACACATGCTCAATGCTTGCTGGCACATGCCCAGGAGTCATCTCAGTCCAGCACCCAGATGCCCACCGCTATCCCTCACCACAGCTAGGAAGGGTCTGTCACAGAGCCTACATGGCTCTTGTTTTGGGATCTCTCCTGTGCCATCTTGCAGTGGTAACTCCAGATCATTGCTCCACTTGACATACATGCCAGTGGCTGGCCAAGATTTCTCTCGATCTCTCACTACAAACGCAGAAACAGATGTGCAAGTCCATGGGACAGCAAAGGCACCAAGCGTCTGCCCCATGCCATCAAACTCAGTCCCTCCACCACCACCATCTTCTTTCCCTTGGCCCCCAAAACACTGCTGGTGCTGTAGGGCCACACAAGCTGGCTCCCAGCCCACAGTATAGTACATGAGAACAAAGAGGGAAAAGGAGATGGGCTGTGAATGCTATTTTTATCTGCACGAGTTGCCAGACACCACATAAGTGAACTTCTATAAGCACACAGACAGTGAACAGGTTCTCTTTAACCAGTCTCTGGGGGTCTAATTTGCTCCTTAGCCAAAGTGGCTGCTCACACGTCTCTGCACAGCTCTCTGCCGATTTTAAATGCCCTCCCCTTGCCACACGTGCCACCTGCCACTCTGCAAGTGCTCTTCTTTGCTATCGTGTATTAGGGAGTGAGCAACTGACTCCCTGGAAGCAGTCCAGCTCTCCAAGCATGGGAACAGCACCTGCCTGGCCCATCGAGGCTGAAGAAACATGCCCTGCACAAGGACACAGCACCAGGCTGTCATCAGGAGCAGCACATCATGCTCCTGGTTGGATATATCAGACCTCAGTGCTGATCCATGAAGTGGCCAGAACCACAACTTCCAAATGCCAAGCGTGATGAAGAGCTGTTTTCAATCTCCCTGTCTCCAGAGCTGAAGTGTGGGCCAATGCCTCCCAGAAAAACCAAAATGTAGCTCTGAGCTTCAAGTAGAGACAGCAGAGGAACCAGGCCAGGATACTTAATTACAAATGCCACATCTGGGCCAAACCTTGCACACTCCGTAGACTAGAACAGGGATTTAAAGGGAGAGAGAGGCCAGGAGGCTACCACCCCTCTGGCAGAGCTGCCCAGGCTGGCCTGTGGTGTGTGCAGTGAGTGGTAGGCGAGACAGGCAGCTGTGCAGCCCTCCTTTCCCCAGCTCAGCTGCACACTCCTTTGAGCTGAAGCGGTGAGGAAGCTGCTCGGTTGGCTCCCCTGCCTGCATGCAGGGGCTGGTGTTCAGCAGCAAGATCAGTGGGCATGGTACTGCTGCCAGATGCAGTTGCACAGCCACTCTCACGCCTTGGTGAGAAAAGACCCTTCCAGAAGTGGCCTAACAGCTACCATCACACGAAGGTCTCCATCAGCACCACCATCTTACTGCAGACATCACCCCATAGACGGCCACAGCTTTTGCACCATTACAAAACTGGGCATAAGGTGCTGGCAGTTGGCAAGCTGGGCTGTCTGCTGTGCAATATGACCACTACACAGAGGGTTCAGCCACTACCACCGGCCAAGGCAATGCCTCCACTGCCCTTCTCCTCCTCCCTGTGCACACCAGTGCAGCGAGCAGCAGTGTCCTGCCTGGCAGGGGAAGGACCTGTATTTTAGCGCAGAGGCACACAAGAGGAAGAGAACAACAGATCAACCTGCCCTTGTGCCCACAGGCACACCAAGATCTCAAAGGGTCCTCTTTCTCCACCAGACACAACAGCTGTGAGCTGAGGACCTGGTCCCCATCTAATGAAACTTGCTGCAGAGGCGTCCGCCAGAGAAAAGCTCACCACTGGCTGCAGGAAGGTCACTTGTCTCCCCCACATAGCAGGGAGAAAACAAGCACTTTTGAGTTTCACTTCCATCTTGTTGACTAGCAACACTCACCCCCTCCATGAGGCTGCCAACTTCAAAGCTCTGAAAAAAACACTTTAGCCTATTCATCCTCACACCCACACACCTTGAGGAGTGGGGGGAGCCAGCTGCCTGCCCCCAGCTTTACAGGGGACGTGGACAGGGCAGACAAAGCTTCTCTCATCTCGGGCGTGTGAGTGGGGTGAAGAGTTTGTGGCTGCACACACACACACAGAGGTCATGAGAGCAGTGGGGTGGAGAGGAGATGTGTGTAGTCCTCTCATCTGGAGAAGGGGAGGCTCTTCATTTACAGCAGGAGGTGCTGGGAAGTCTCCCACTCATCCTGAGAAGACTGTGGATCTAAGAATTTTTTTGTCTAAAATAATGGTTGAAGAGCCGGCAGGACACCTGGCCTTTGGATCTATTAGCTCAATGTAGTTGGGTCTCCTCATATGTCTCCATCCCCCACCACACATAGGATTCCCACACTTGCAGCACTCCAGCCATGAGAGCTTGTTGTGATGTGACACTGCTGCCCACTCACAAAGTCTCATCCCTCCCAGTGATCAGGGAACGAGCATCCCAGTAATCTTATTCTGTAATGTTCTGCACTGGCTCCATCCCTCCAGTTGCTCGGTAGCCAGCTGGGGGTGACTAGAAGTGCTCCTGGACAGGTGTGCATGATGCCTGGTGGCAAAGCCAATGCTTCCAGGGGTACTGTGACCACAAATCTGCCCTCACACCTCTCCCATGTGGCCTTCGATATCCACACCAAGGAGCAGCACAGAGGAGCAGGTTTCATGACATCCCCGGTGGGAAGGGCTCCCAGGACAGGCAGAAAGGCTGTGCCTGCCTTGGCAGTGCGGGGGCTCCAGCTCCTCCGCAGAGCAGCTCCAAGGCGACAGAGAAGGCAGAGCTCCAGCATTATCAACCTGTCATTACATCCCTGGAAGAGTTTGGCACTTTGCTATTGTAGAAAGCCTCACAGCTGAAAAATCAGCACGGCCACCCTGCCAAGGCTGCAGGCAACCTAATACACCCTGTCTGCCCCTCCAGATAGCCTCAGCCTCTGAGTATGCTCCCCATCCTCCAAGGCCAGCATTTAGCTCAGTTTTGCAGATATGGGTCTGTTAACCATTCCCCTTGGCTCTCTCTCGCCCTCCCTTTGTAGTTCTCAGAATTCCTTCCAATTTGTCAAGATCTTTTCTGGCAATAAAGAATACCTTGACTCAGTACAGGACCCCAGGGTGCACAGGAGAAAAGTCCATGCGACTCAGGTCTTTTGCCTCCAAAGTCCTAAACACCACCAGTCTCTCGTATGCAGCCACACTGCATTACTCTCTGCTGCCTAATTTGCTGTTCACTCCTACTCTGCAAAATCTCAGCCTCTCCTTCTTCCAGATTTCTTCCTCCCATGGAGGATTTTTTTTCCTTCAGCTGTAACAGATAATATTTTTCCAGCCTGAATCTCTTCTTAGTTCCTGCCTATATGTTTAGTTTCCGCACATCCCTGAAGAGAGCCTTCCGCAAGTGAGACAAAAATGGGTTGGTTTGGAGAGCTGGGTACCAACCCCATCCAGCTCCAGGCACTCAGGGCAGCACTTCTCAGGGTGCTTCTGAAGAAAGGAGAGGAGAATGAGCATATTTTGTACAGAGACGTCTACATCTCCATTTCAACCTCTCCTTCTATCAAATCAGCTTCAATTCATCCCTTGTGTCCTGCCAGCACTTCGTGGTTTATGGAAAACACTAGAAACCAAAGAGAACAGCTTTGATTTTGCATAAGTACCAGCGTAAACCAAAGAAGGCAGCAGATGATCAGGTATGAGAAACTGCAGTGTAATCCATATGCACAAGGGAGCTGAAAGCAAGCTGGATGACAATTCTAATTCAGGCATTAGGGAAAAACTCTCCAGCATTCGATCACGTGGCCTTAGCACTCTTCTAACATCTTTCTTTTTATACAACTGTTATATAAATTGCATTGTCATAAATGTCCCAAATGATATATGTACAGTATATAAAATAGCCTATAAACTGGATTTTCTGTACTACCTCACCTACCACATGTACAATGCATTTGCCCTGCACCCTGCTGTCTTGCCTGTAGTCACAGACTAAGCTGACAGTAGCAGCATTTTTCTTTCAGTTAGGAGGAGAAGTGCATTAGAATGTTGTCTCCCAAAGTCTAAAGGCTGAATTAAGCTATAGGAATGGCTCCCAAGGAGGTGCAGAAGAACCAGGCCTAATGTAAAGACCATATTTGGAGTTTAAAAAGAGCCTGAAAAGCCAGCTATCCTCCTGCTGCTCTGAAGCATATGCAACTCCCTAGAAAGTAAATACATAAAACACATAAACCAGAATGGTGCTGACAGCTTTAAAACACTAGAAAGTAGAGCAACTGCATCTGGTGCCAGGCTAGGGAAGGTATATCATGTAATTTAAAAATAGAAGTATTTTTTATATAAGAAAAATTACATTTACACTCATCTTGGGTAGCTTGAGTTTTTCCTTTAGGCTTCCCAAACAGCTTGCCAAGAGCTTTCAACTATATCAAAGCAGGAGAGGGGATGAAATCTGGAGCTTATGGAGATCTCATTGCCCTGAGTGGAATATCTTTTTGCATATTCTCACATGGAGCGGCACTGGCTTTTTAGTTTCAATCTTTTAACAAGGTCTCAGATATCTATTAAAGTTAGCTCTGTATCAAGGAGCATAAACACTTGGCCACCTTGTGAAAACTATACTGCCAAAGGGAAGCACCTTAGAAAGATGCAATTAGGGTTATCTGCACTGGGAAAATATGTTTAAACACGCAGCAGGGGCAGAAAACAAGTCTGACACCAGCATTTTACCCCAGGAATTCAACATCATGCGCTATGGATCTCCTGGGCTGGTCCCATCCCAAGCAAAGTAGGCAACCTGCCACAGCCCATGCCATGGAAATGCACTTGCACAGAGGAGCTTCTCAGCCACGGTCTGCTTTTATTTTCTCTTCTATTTGGGTATTAATAAATTGTAACCCTCTACATGTAAAGTGAGTGACAGTCATAAGTGAGCAGAAGAGCAGGAGGTGCGATCAGTAGGTATGTGGCCAGTACAGACCTCCACCTAGCACTATGCAGACCATGGACAAACAGTCCTGGACAGTCAGCAGCAACCCCTGTAAGGCAGTAAGAAAGCTCCCCTTTTCCTCGTAAACATAGAAAGTTCAAAGCTGGCAAGACAGGAAGCTCCAGATCCCACTTTAACAATTAAGACAAATCACTCTGTTTGGAGCAGCACCTTCAAAAAGTAACTGATCTTGCAATTAACTTTTGTTTTATCTGCTAGTCCTCAATGACAACAAGATAGGCAAGCTGATTTTGCCAAGACACAGTTCTCAATGTCATGTTTCGAATGGCCACCCCAGGGTGGAGAGCTTTCCGCCTCTCATGAGCTCTGCTCTCTGACTGCCACCCGAACAGGAGACAGTTTCAGCCAATTTTCAAAAAGGGGGAAATATACTTTCTCCATCCAGTAGCCTCTGCTGCACAGCCGATATCCTGCCTTCTGCTTGCTCCCTGCTGTTCTCATCCTTCACTTCCAGGAGAGACAATACACTTTGGCAAAGCCTCCCCGCTGGCATCAGGTTCCCAGCGTCCTCAGGCCAGGAGCACTTGCCACAACCACAACTTCTCAAGAGCTGCATATAGCCCTTCCTCTTGTCAGGAAGGGAGGAGATGTCTCCTCCCGGCTGCTGGAGAGGCGGCTCTGAGATCAGGAGTCAGTGGGGCAGGCATGCCACAACTCAGCCTTCTTCCTTTTCCATCCTGAAAACACCAGACAACTCCCAGTAACTGCCTTGCCTAAACAGAGCAAGCTCCCTTGCCTCTCAGAGGAAGCTCCCTGCCCTCAAGAGCTTAGCCGCATTAAGCTGTCTGCACAGTGTCTCAGCACCTTATACCACAGCTATGTCCTTTTCCCTTGCCTGGGTTGCTGGGAAAATGCTTTGCAGGTCCCAGTCATCTCTTCTTTTCTGTGAAGAGGAAGGATGTCTTGCTTCCCAGGCAGCCCTCGTCCAGCACACACATCCCATCTGGGCAGCACAGCTCCCTTGCATAGACACTGGTTACGGATTTATGCTTGGCACTCCCACAGGAGGGACATTCTCAGGTGGCACTGGCAGGACCCTCCTTGCATGCTGCCTGGAGTGAGATGCAGCTGGCCATCCATCCCGATGGCGAGGGGCAGGGGCGTGAGTCTTTTCCACTCCCTGCTAAATAAACAGGAATTCTGGTGATACTCCAGCCTTAGGAAAACAAAGCTGTTTCCATTTAGCTCGGCTTCTGGGCTGAGGTGCAGCTCCACCCGCACAATGATCCGTCGGTGCTTTGCTTCTCCAGGCAGAGATTCAGGCTGAGATTAAGAAGAGGGAGGATTTGCAGCTAGTCCATGCCGGGAGGGCCCCTAACACCCCCAGGATTTTGCTCTCCAGAGCACTCCCTGTTCCAAGCAGCATAGTGCCAGGGCCTCCCAGCTTCTGCAGCAGCTAACAAGTCCCCACAGGCTCCCTCAGATGCCCAGCTCTAAACCTCCGCTGCGCCATGGTCTGCTGAAGGGACTTGGGAAGTCGTACTCATTGTTCAGCCTGTATTTCAAGGAATGAAAGCCTGAGCATCACCAGCTCTGGTGTCAGCAAAGGAAACCCAGAGCTGCCCTTCTCCTGGCCACGTCTTTCCCTGGGCAAATGCTGAGCTCAGATAAGGCTGGGTATGTCTTTTTCTTCTGTTCCAGGAAAAGAGATAATGTGCACTGTATGGGCAAGCCAAGGATGCAGTGATTCTTTCCCAGTACCTCTCCAAACAGAGGCACTGATGGCTACATGTAACCCTGCAGCACAGACACCTGTGCTCAGCACAATGCTCACGCTGACATCCACGTCCCCATCTTCCCAGGACTGCCAGTATGCCCAGAAATGGATCTATGATCTATGACAGCTACACTGGGAATGCCCACAGATCCATTTGCTAACCTTCACATCTGCCAGGTGCAAACACAAACCAACTGGTACAACCAGTTGGTTTTGACAAGTACAACCTTGTTGGTCAAGGAGCCGCTACTTCTCACCAAGGCAGAGGGCAAAAGCCTGACAGTAACATCTCCTGCTGTCACAGTCGTGCTTCCTGGGCTCTGTCAGGGAAGCCACAGAAGGAATCACTGCTTCTGCTTCCAGGGATGATCTCCGGAGAGTCTGAGCACATTTGCCAGAAACAGGCAGCTGCCTCATCATGCTTTTCACCAAGGCTTTATAGGCTCCTCCAGACTACCAAAGACTTTGACGTCCAGAGCAGGCTGCTCTCCACAGTGAAGTGGCAGTCATCACAAGCAGTAAGTCCAACTATCTGAGGATAAGCAATCATTTTAAAGCAGGCCCACCACTCAGGAAAGTGGGGAATATTTTGGTCCAGGCAGTTCCTGAATAACCCTGAAGGCTGCTCTCCTAACTCTCTCTGAAGAGACACTTCAGAACACACTGAAATCAAAATCAACCCCTTCTCTGCTTAGCAAGCAGGTCTCTGGGAAGGATTCACGGGTTTTGTTGCATGCTTACATGGCACCTAACACAGCATTGCTCTAGTGCGTTACTTCGGAGCTTCTGATTGCTACCTCCTATATCGCGTTTGTGTGGTGGGGTTTTGGTAGTGGGGAGGGCCTGGGGAGCAGCTACAGGGGTGGCTTCTGTGAGGAGCTGGTAGAAGCTTCCCCAGCTCTGAGTCGGAGCCACCTCTGGCCAAGGCCAAGCCAGTCAGCAATGGTGGTGGTGCCTCCATGAGAACATGTTTAAGAGGGTAAAAAAGAAAACCTGCAGCAGAGAGAGGAGTGGGATGTGAGAGAAATAATCGCACAAAGTTCAGTGAAGAAAGGAGGGGGAGGAGGTGCATCAGAGCTGAAGTTCCCCTGCGGCACGTGGTGCAGCCCATGGCGAGGCAGCTGTGCCCCTGCAGCCATGGGGGTAACGCTGGAGCAGAGGCACCCCTGCAGCCCAGGGAGGACCCCACGCTGGAGCAGGTGGATGTGTCCAAAGGAGGCTGTGACCCTGTGGAGAGCCTGCACTGGAGCAATTTGTTCCTGAAGGACTGCACCCCACAGAAGGGACCCACGCTGGAGCAGTTAATGAAGAACTGCAGCCTGTGGGAAGGGACTCAGGGTGCAGAAGTTAATGGAGGACTGTCTCCTGTGGGAGGGATCCCGTGCTGAAGCAGGGAAGACTGTGAGGAGTCCTCCCCATGAGGAGGAAGGAGCAGCACAAAAGACATGTGATGAACTGACCACAACCCCCATTCCCCATCCCCTTCGCCACTGCCAGGGGAAGGTAGAGAAACCAGGAGCAACATTGAGCCCAGGAAGAAAGGAGGGGTGGGGGGAAGATGTTTTAGGATTTGGGTTTATTTCTTATTATCCTGCTGTGATTTGATTGGTAACAAATTAAATTGATTTTTTCCCCAAGTCTGTTTTGCCCATGACCATAACTGGTGAGTGATCCCTCCCTGTCCTTGTCTCAGGCCACAGAGTTTTACCTTTTCTTCTCTTCCAACTCCCCTCCTCTGCCCAGGACAGGGGAGGAGAGAACGAGCAGCTGCAAGGTGGGCAGTCGCTGGCTGGGCCTAAACCATGACACCTCCATACAAACAAACACAAATAAACCAAAGGAGAACGCAAATTCACTCATGTGAGGATTGATTTCCTGTGTTGGCACAGCAAGACGAGGCCTAGAGGTCTGTAAGCTCCCACCCTTATAAAACACCTCCTTGTTAGCAATGCGCCTGTGCAGGGAGGTTGGGGACTGGTCATTTGTTTTGGATCTCACAATCTTCTCACAACCAGTGAACTGGAACCAACAGTGTCCTCTGTTCACTGAGAATCCCAAGAGCTTCTTCTACCTCTTCCTTATCAACAAACCAGACAAGCAAGCCGCTGCTGTGGGAATGTGGTGGGCTTCCTAGAAAAAGTCAGTGTCGCACCAGCACAACCCATCCTTATCTAGGAGGAGACTAAGGACTGGAAAACCCAAGCTGTTCCTCTCAGACTTGACAGCGAAGTGGAGTCCAGTGAAGGCAACCCCAAGTTTGCAGAGCATAAGAACCGATCCTTGTACTTGTAAATATAAGCAAGATCTACCTAGTTCTGGGAAGGCCAATATGCTTCTGGCTTTTGATGTTACAGCCTAATTGTATGGAGAACACCTGATGTGGCACCACAGAAAGTACTTTAGTGGTAGCACTGAAATAGGTGACGCTGTAACTGCAAGAACCAGGCTCCAAGTTCAGACAAGTCTGAGAGCATGGTTGCATGACACAAATGATCTACCTAATAAGTGGCCTCCCTCAAAAGGGGAGTCCACCCCTTTTCCCCTTCCTACTGCTAGCGTTGCAATTCTGTCCAGTCCTTCTGGTCCTGATGTAATACTTCAAAAAGCCAATTTAGCCCACTGAAGTGGCAGAAAATTATCCTTAATTTTGCTGTGTTATTTTTTTGATGGTTTATTGAACTGAGGCAACCCACCCAGGGGCAGATTAGCACCAACATCAGTGCAAGGGAAGCAGTGGGAGGGCACAGCCAGGTGCAAAGGCAGCAAGAGCACACCTTCAGCTGCAGATGCTTATGCTTAACAGTGCTCTACAGCTAGCCCAGACAGGATGAAAAGGACACCCAAAAAATATTTGAGAAACAACCCATCTAACATCAGCAAGACTTTTAGGTCATGCCAGTTGTATGCCATATGTTATACGGTCCAAGGACAAAACTGAAGCAAGTGAATTTGAAGGGAAAACACCCAGGGGCTGAAGTGAGGCTTTCAATGCAGACCGGTGCCAGCACCACTATGCATTGCCCAGGCAGGAAAGTCACATCCTTGGGGATGGCTCCCAGAAGCAGTCAGTGGTGGCCATGTTCCGAGGTCCTACATGCAGCCATTGCGAAGAACTAATGTCAAATGCTCTTGCTCAATCTTATGTGATAAGGGAATGTCCTATGGCCCCCATGGAGAGCAGAGGAAAGGCTCTGGTCCTTAATGGAGTCCTATTTCCTTGGGACAGTGCCAGAGGATTTAAGGTACAGCAGGCAGCTGGGCATTCAGCAATCCCAGCTCAGCGATCACTAGACGCTGTGTCTGACTTTTTGGACAGGAATGCTCTGCCAGTGCCTGCACAGGCCCCTGTCCTCTGCACAGAGCTTGAGGTCATGTTCCTTACTGGGAAAGCCTTCAACAGGTGCTGTATCTCCAAAGGCACTGCTCTCCCTCCTCTCCAGTCCTTGCGCACAGAGCAGTGGCACAGAGGGGTAGGAGGAGGTCATTGCTGTGGGGAAACTTGTCAGCAATGACCAGGATTGCAGGCACGTGCAAGGGCTGCATGCTCGCTCGAACACCGAGCGTCTCTTGGGGCAGCGATGACAGGGGCTTGGCCACCTCTCCCTGCCAGCATCATCTCTGCCTTGCCTGAGTTTGGTTCCCATCAGATAGTCTTTCATTTGGGCACCAAGATATGCCAACTTCAGTGAACTACTTCATGTCAGTCAATTCCTTGTCAGTCATTTGAGCCCCTCCAAAACTGTAGACCGGCAAGAGTGTCTAGAAATGTCCCTCCCCCATGCATTTTCTCTGCTTCAGAAGAGACAGAAAGACATCAGCTACTTTAAGCACAACAGACACTTTAAAAACAACCTGCAGGAATACAGAAAAACAGCCAACCTGCCCTCTCCTCAGTCAGCTTTAAGTGATGCTGACAGAGCAAGGCAAAACAGCTCAGAGAAGAAAAGGAGAAACTGAAGTTACCTCCTGGTTAGGCACCTGCAATTTGCTGTAATGTCTTCTTGACTACTGACTGAGGGACTTCTGCTGGAAGCCATGTGCAAATTCTCTGCTGTGGTGGCTACCAACAAAACCAGTCCTTCTGGCCCAACAACTGGGTAAGTAGCAGCCAGAACAGCATGGGCCTTTAGGGGTGCTGCAGTCTAACACTTTGGTGGACTCTTATGAAAAAGCAGAGGTGATTTTTTAGAAGAACAATGTGGGTTTTTGTACAGGCACTATTCCCACCTCTCCATGCCCACTGAGCTGCCAGCACCACAGAGATGCTTGTCAGGGAAAGGTACCTTTCTCACCTTTACTGCCTCCTTCAACAGAAAACCCACAGCTCCAGGGAGACTTCACAGAACACAGAGTGTGGAGCAGTTGCAGCTTGGGTACAAGAGCACCTCAGCACCGACCTGAGGCAGGTGGGCTGAAGCCATAAACTCTTCCTCACCCAAAAGGACTGGACGATGCCACAGTTGTCATCCCAAGCTTAACACACACATCACAGAGTCTCTCCTGCATGGACCTCCATGAGCTCCAACAGCTGCATCCGTACTTCCACACCCAATATGCAGCCACATGCCTGGGTACCAAAATGGCCCACACCACAGGAGAGTGGCACAGACGTACAGAACAGCTGGCTCAGTAACGGCTAGAGTTTGCAGGGAAACACTTCCAAGTATTATCACTTCACTCTTAC
The DNA here is from genome assembly GCA_013400615.1 of Syrrhaptes paradoxus. Lineage (NCBI taxonomy): Eukaryota > Metazoa > Chordata > Aves > Pterocliformes > Pteroclidae > Syrrhaptes > Syrrhaptes paradoxus. The sequence goes on from VZTO01011090.1 coordinate 182,387, forward strand.
CAACATTTAACAGCACACCTCAGACCTGTGTACTCTTATGTGGGTACCACCTCGACATATTTCTCTGAACACATCCTCTTGGGAAAGAGATGCAACCCCCTGACCCTGTCCACCCTGCTGTTACCATGAGGGCTGCTCAACAACCAGACAAGGGCAAACTGCTGAGCTTCATCATGCTCCTTCACCATGGGACCACCACTAGCCTGTCCTATTCCTGCGTGCGCCTGGGGACCATGACACAGTGCTGGAGACAAATCGAGTCCCTTGGAGGGACAGCAGGACCCAACACCCTTCCGTCAGCTCTGACAGCCTGGGGACAAGCCCCACTGGGTGCTGAGGTGCCCAGTCTCATAAAGCAGAGGCTGTGGCGTGGTGACCAGGCGTGGTGTTAGTTGTTAGTGGGGGGAGCATCTTGCTGGGAACTGGGTTTGACTTACACAGCCGGGATGCGCTGCGGGGCGGGTTCCTGAGCCCCTCGCAGGGAGGCATCCCGTCCTGCCGTGCTGGTCCTTCTCCGGAGGGAGCTTGAGGGGGGCTGGAAGGCGGCAGCAGCACCAGGCGGGTGGTACTCCTGCTCAGGAACAACTTCTTCGCACCGGGAACCCTGGAAACCCGAGCGACAGGTACAGACCTGGGGGCGGCTGCAGGAGCCCTTGTTCTGGCACGGCGGGTCGCAGACAGCTGAGGAGACACAGAAAGATGGTTAGTGGAAACGGGGCTCAGCCTCACAGTGGTGGCACCTGGCTGGGGCAGCACAGCCAGGGCAGTCCCATCTCTTCTCTGCAGGCAGGTAACCTTCAAAGTCTCAGTGTTACTGCTGCTGTGGGTCCCTAACGCAAGGTCACCTCCATCAGAAATTTGTTTCTGCTCCCACTTCTCCCCACTGGTCTCTGCAGAGCTCTTCTCCAACAATACTAATTTCAGACAGCTCAGAAATGAGCAGCGTGAGAGAGTTTATGGTCTCCAAGACTGCCCACAGTGCTCCAGGCAGCAATAGGAACCTAATCCGAAAGCAAGCAACCTGTAGTCCATTTTGGGATTTGATTTGCATGGTCCCCCCTGCCTGTCTCTTCCTCTGCAGCTGATTTTGGAGTCACTGTGTTCAAATTCTTCTGCAGCTATGGGGACTTACAGTTCATTAACTTCATGCCCAAATCACCCTCTGAGCCTGTGTGTGTTCCTAATTACAGCACATCAGCTTCAGTTTGTGCCCTGGGGGGAAAGTCCTATTAATTATACACCAGACCCTAACACTTCCCAAGTCAACAGATGCCAAATTGGGTTTATAGCCCAGCCAGCAGGAGCCAGGAAACCACAGCTCACTCACGTAGGACCAGGCTCGTTGTTCTGAGCAAGAATAATTGAAAAGGCACTGGAAAACAGTGTCCTCCCTCAAAGAAGGAAAGGGCCGGCTGGACAAAGCGTAATGAAACTTTGTCAGAAAACACAAGGTGGACATTAACTTCCAGCTGCATGAGAACCCTAAGGATGGGTTGAAACATGCAGCCACCACTTCTGCTGAGGATCCCTTCCCCAGGACTGCGCGAGGGAGGCTCCAGGAGCATCTGATATCCCATCACCTTTGCACACAGCTGCTGGGTTTTCATAAAAGCACATCTTTCCCTCTCTGGTTGTGCTCTCCATCCCCAAGAGATCCACGCATGCCTATGAGAAATGCTGCTTCTGGGCAACAAACATCTAGAGAGCTCTAGTCTCATGTGCCATCCACACATCATCCCACTGATGCCAAGCGAGGAAAGTCCTTGTACAGGCTCTGAGGTCCTTTCACAACAGTAGCACCCCCACAACTCTTCCCTCACCCCAAAACTGGACTGCCATCAGCTTTTCCTAACTAGAGCAGGGATATGGTGGCTGGAATGCTTCATTTGACCTTTATTACCATGTTAACACTCAGGAAGAGAGGAAGATTTCAAGCAAAGGGAGAACCCAAGTCATGTAGGGCTGTACAGGTTAAAGCCAAAGGTTCTGATGAAATCCCCCCGTAAAATAAATCAGCTACCACAGCAGACTCCGGAACAGAGACAGGGTCCTAGTCAGGCAGGAATTAACTGTCTCTGGGAAGTCTGGCACTCCAAAAGTTGATGTAATTTATAATATAATACTCAATTGTGATTTAAATAGGCTGCTAGTCCCTACCGTTATCTCCCAGTAAATGCCTGTTTTAACAAATGCCACCAGACTAGGAAGTGTGCCATTGGAAACAACCACTTCACGTGCTGAAATACTGCAGAGCCACAACTCTGGGACTTGGGACCACAAGTGGTTCTCACAATCTCTCCCATTAACAATACTCATAGTCACATTAGACGGTGCCTTTCAGCAGGAAAGCCATGATAAGCGACCAGGCACTCTAAAAAGCCCCTAGGGCAGCTGATATAGAGAAGAGGAAGGGAATAGGATTAGTCTTCTGGTCCCTTCATGCAGGATGGGTGGGGAGCTGCCCTAGCTGAAACACTCCAGCTCTAACATTAATCCCCTTGCTGCTTGCCTTTGCAGACTCAGGAAGAACTTGAAAGAGTTTTAAGAAGTCACTGGTTTTCACTCAGTCCATCCATATGATGTAGGGAGAGCAGATCGTTCAGCAGAAGTACTGCCAATGCCAAGTGTGTGAAATCATAAGTCAAGTCCCCAAACCCGTAACACTGACAGAATAAGAATGAATCTTTCTCTTTGCTTTCTGGTTTCTGGGCCCAGGGGTTACTCTGAGATGTCTCTCACCAGCTGTGGAGGCTATAAACAGTTTCTGTTAAGATGACAGCCACTCATTTCTCTGACTGTAGTCTCACGCAGTCACCTGCTCCAGGAGCTGGGGCTTTACGGAAAGCAAAAAGAGTCACCTCAAAACGCTTAACAAAAGGACAAGATTTGGAGCACTGCTGAAGTATCATTAGTGGCAATACTAGTTTGTTGAGGAGCATCTAGCAGTGCCCTCACAGATCAAGTCTGGCGCTGTCTGGTGTTCAGTGCATGAGGTAAGCCCTCCCTGCAAGATCGCTCTGCAGGGATGACCACCCACCTAAGCCAGGCAGGCAGGACCATCAGAGGGGAAAGCCACCGAGTTCAACCTCCCATCACTTTGCAGACATACCCAACCCAGGACTGAACAATGACATTGCAAGCTGACATTTAATTACTGTGTCTCTTCTGCTCTGCACATGCTCTAGGAGAGTGGTGTAGATCTGCACTGTAAGCTCTCCGAGCTGCTCTCCTGCTCAGTCCCATTTAAGTGGGGGGGAACCTGTCCATCCAGCTAGGCATCCGCAGGAAAACTGGGAAGGTGTTGAAGGACTTGTACCACTGGGGTGATTTAGTCCACTTTCTCATGGAAAAGTTTGCTTATTGATGTAAAGCAATGCGTAATCTCAGTTCTAACCTGAAACTCTGACTGCATTAGCAAACTCAGAAGGGATGGAGAATTTAACACCCGTGAGAGACACGTGCGGGCTGACAGGCAGGGAGATCAACAGCAATGCAAGAATAACAGAGAGGGAAAACAGAACTTAAATGAAAAACAGTCTGGGCTTTAAAAAAAACTGAAGTCACTGTACAGAAGAGAGACAAAAGGAGAGAGCATGTGAATGTTATCTCCAGTCTGCAGATGTGGAAAAGCCCCAGGTGCTAATGTGACTGTGTGAAGACACACTGCGAGACCACAGCAGAGCCTGCAACTCATCCTGGAATCCCTGCGTCTTTATCCAGTATCTTAACCACAAGGCCATCTGTACAAGATTAGAAAGTGTGTTAATTTATTTAGTCCTTTCCAACATGCTGATTAAAAATGTTTCTTTTAAAGTTTAAAACATCCATGTCAGAAAAAAGCTTACCCTGCATTACCAGCCCAGCCCAGGCTGCTATCTTGGGAAACAGCAAAGAACCACAGCAAATAATGCTGATGAAATTGAAGGTTGATGAACTAATGTTGGGAGGCTGAGCAAGAGGATTCCCTGTCTCTGAAGCAGAGGGGAAAGATCATGAGCTAATAACAGCCAAATTATTAACAAGTGCACGCTGCAGCCCTGCAGCCCCTGCAATGTGGGCAATGCAGGGGGCTTCTGGCCAGCCTGTGTTTACAGGTTTCTTCATCAAACCCAGGATGTAAAAGACCTGAGTCTCACCCCAGGGTTAAGTTAAACAGGCAGGAGGTTGGATGTGCTCCTCGGTCCCAAGTTCAGATGTAGATTATTTTCCCCAATGTCCCCTCCTGCAGGAAGACCTCAGGAGCCCCACAGGATGCCCTGCATGCAGTTCAGTGTGGTAACCTGGCAGCATGGGTGTAGAAACACAGGCCACTGCAAGTGGGTGAGTTCTTCCTCCTTAACTCCCTTGGCTCACTTTCACTTTTCCAGGAAACATCAGTGTCCTGAAGAAAGAGATTTTTCATCTTCTCAGTCACTGACACTGTAAAAACTCCCCAAGTCCTCACTGCATTTTGGTCCTTGAAGCTGGAACAAACCAAAAGGCTAGAGAGTCCTGCTAAAGGCTTGAGTTCAGTCAGAGGTGATGTTGCAAAAGGAAAGTCCCTAGAAAAGCGTGGGTGGAGAAGGAAGAAATCATCATGCTCAGTAGGTGATAGGGAGTAGGTTACAGCAACAATTTGGCCTCTCCTCTCTCCTGCACCCAGGCTCAGACCCATCAAAACTGAGGTCCTGCCCAAGACCCAAATGCCAACTTCTTCCCTGCTTCATCACACTAAGAGGTTCCCTCTGGCTGCACTTCCACCCCACTAACTTCCCTGATATGCCTCATATCAAAGAACATGATATCAGACACTAAACAGCATTACAGTGCAAAAACTAACTGGGACGGGCTGTCCAGCTTGACTTGGCAGCTTTAAAAACAGCCGAACGTCCCCAGCAGCTTGAACTCCAGCAGAAAAGCCCAGCAAGGGAGGTAGCTGGGAACGAAATGATGTTTACACATCACTGGTCTCCACCCAAGACCTGCCTGAGATTTACCAGCCCCAGTCGGGGAGACACCGTAAGGCTGTTGACAGTGTCCTTTTAATGAATTCTTGGGAACAAGGGCCCAACACCTGAGCAATTGCTAGACAGCCTGCGCGGCTGTGAGCCCAGATCTGCTGCTCCTACAAAAGTCCCTAATGAGAGAAAGATGCTGCCACGGCTGGCCCCGCGCTCTGTTTACAGCCGCTGTCTGGCAGCACAGCACACTCTACCGTTTGGCTTCTGTCGGCGGGGAGGGGGGTGGCGGGGGGAGAGGGAAAAGGGAGGTGAGTCAGCCCTTGGCCCCTTGCTCCCGAGCAGCGATTGCTAATACAATTATCCCAGCATGGACAAAGCACCGTGAGATCCCACGGCAAACAAAGCTGAGCCTCTTTCCCTGCTAAACATCTGGGCAGCTGCTGCCACTCGAGTGAAGGCAGGCAGATGCTCTCAGCTATTCTGGGCACGGTGCTCCCACCAGAAAGCCTGCCCAGTGCCTGCGTGCTCCCTGCCCTGGGAGCTGCCCGGGACCAGGCAGGTGCATGGGGCAGGCAGTCCCTGGGAAGGGCCACAGGTGGGCTGGGTGGTGTGACCCTGTTGTTTAGGGACAGGGATCGCAGCAGGGGCTGGGCTGTAGCTGTGGAGCCACCGGGGATGGAGATGACAGTGCAGCTGCCTCTGGCGCGCATTGCACTGGTGCCTGCCCAAAACCCTTCCCTTCCAGTGCAGTGTCAGGGAGCCCAAAATTATCTCAGTCCTGTAGCAAGGCCTGTCCAGAGGAGCAGAGCCCTTATTAACCCCTCTGTGGGAGCACCCTTGCAGCCCTCCAACACTTTACACATCCCACGTGTTGCACCATGCTCCAGCCCCACCCATCCCAACAATTGTGCCAACTCCATTAATTGCTTTCCTTAATAACACTCAGATAATTTGCAGCCCTGATTCACCCCTCAGCGTCAGCAACAGCAGAGCACAGCCTCACATGGCTGCTTCCCACCTGCCGGGACTTTCACTGACCTGCCTTTTACTCCAAGCAGGACGATGAGAGCCTAGGGCTCGAAACTCACCCATAAATGTGCCATTGCCATGCCCTGCCCCAACAAGACCCTGGTTGGGATGGACACTAATAATGATAATAAAGTAAACCCATAATTAGTCAGCATGCTCAGACTTTGCAGGCAGGGAGAGCTGACCCACAGTCTGGCAGCCCCACAGGGAGGCAGCGGCACTGCCTCTACATACCCCACAGTCCATCTCCTGCCCCATACAGCGCAGGGGATATGTGCAGGGTCACAGCAATACTCGAGCGCTTTTTAGGGCTGCATCACGAGACCTGCACCGGCTGAGACTGTCATACTCACGTTTGATGCAGTGGTTTGTGCCGGGAGCCGTGGTCCATCCTGGGCAACACTGTCTGCCACAGACATTTGGCCTAAGCAGAGAGACAAAGCAGAGTGGTTAGGAGGAGGGGAAGTTGAGGTCTCTCTGCAGCCAGCACCTCTGAGTCACCCATAAAATTATTTCCTGCAGCATCTGATATTTCCTTCCAGATGGACCGGCAGCTGAGATCAAAACCAATGGGACAAGGGCTGAGTTGTTTAAGTGCTTGGAAAAGAAACCCCCAAGGGCTATGTGAATGCTGCAGTGTTAGCCATCCCTCAGGGAGTATCTCCCTTTTGAACTGGTGTTATGCTGGGTTCCTGGCACCGTGCTCAGAGAAACCATTTTCCTCCTGAGAGCAATTGGAGGCCAGCAGCCTGCATTCATTAAAGATCTCATGGCACTTCATGGTATTGGGGTGTAAACCGGGCCTGATTCCAACTTCGGTCATAGCATCTCGCTTCCGCAAGTGTCCCGAGCTGCTTCAGATGAAGACAACACTTCATTCTCCACCTAACTGCTGTCGCCTGTTGCTGTTCATTGCTCAACCCCACCCCAGGAGGGACGGCACGCCAGCAGCCACAGCGGCCGCTCCCCGGCTTGCTCTCTCTCCCTTTGCAAGCTCCCCAGTCCCACACTTGTTACCTGCCTCTAGTGCAGCAACCCCAGGGCCTGGGGACTCTCTGGTGCAAGGAAATTTGTGTCTACCTGATATGCACAGTGCTACACTAATTTCAGGATGCTCAGATCATTTCTGTGGTTGTTAATTCCTGTACTTTGCTGCAGCAACTTTTTGACTACCTTTACATAAATGATGCCTTCCCCTCTCTCCCCTATTACGTGTTTTCAGGCAGTGATCCCTGCCAACATACAGCTATCATCGGAGACAGTGCTGTGCCTCCAAGAGGTGCTCTGCAATGCCCAAGCAGGCAGCTAATTCTGCTTCCTCTGGTGACATCTTATATTTACCCATCAATAATGAGAAAGAATAACAACTTGCAGGTTGCTCCCCAAGCATATTTACTCATCATGGAGGGAATCTTTTGGGAATATGTAACTTTTCCATGTCTAGGTAGATCATCAAAAGATAAAAAGTTAGCAACAGGCAGCCTGAAAGCTCTGGAAAGCCTCTGGGAATGAAGTGAGGAGTATGGTTTATTTCTAACACTGGACAAGGCAGCCAGAGCTGCTGACAGAATTTACAGGAACCATGGAAACATGCACGTTTGTCTTCTGGATTGACTTTAACATGAACACAGCAGGGTCAGAAGATGATCCTGCTCCAAACTGGCATCCTCATGGCTCCTGCATCCACATGGCATGAGATGAGACTCCAGAAGTGCCAGAGCTCAAGCTGTGAGGCTCACATTTTAGGAGAGCCAAAGACGGTGGATAGCAGGTATACCAAGAATTGTTCTGGTGTTCATGAATGAAGCTGCCTGTAGAGATACAATCACTCCACACAGGAAGGGGAAGTGGTCTGAGAAGCCACATCATTGGTAAAGCATTATCCAGCCCTTCAGGATCAACATTTTATTAACCTGGGTAGATTTTTATAGAGAGAAAGCACTTAAATCCCCTTGATGTGACTTCCTGCAAACAGAACAAGCCAAAGTAATTCTTGCATCCACTTGCATCTGGCTCTGGCTGGAGTAGAGCGCAGATTTCCAGCTTTTTGTCTGTCGACCCAAAAGGTCTCTTCTTTAAGACATCCCCAGAAAGTGTCCAAGGAAAGCAAAGAAGAGAAGAAAAGCCTTAAACTTTAAATTAAAGATGTTCACATCAGTAAAGAGAGAAAACCACTGAGATGAAGCAGGTCTTTAGGTAATTAAGGTCTGCTGAGGAACTCCACTCCAAGCAGCAGCACACGCATCTTTGCTTAGACTGTAACAGCTCCCATTCTTCCCCTGGCACAGCTGAAACACACTTTGCAAGTCATATTCAGCCAGTCTGTTCAAAGAGCAAAGCCCTTGCCCTTTCTCACTTTAACTTACCCACATAACCAAAGGTTGTTTCTTACAGGCAAAATAACTACCTTCTCCAGAGAAACTGTTTTGGCCTCGAACCACACTCTTAGTTCTTCTTGGAATTAAAGTTCAAGTTTTATCTACATCTCCCACATGCATGCTGGAGGGAGCATGCTGCTAGCTGCTCTCAATGCCAACAGTGGGCCAGAGCTTGAAGGAAGAAAGGTATGAGACTAAAACAGACTGGGGCCCAAGCCTGACCAAACAAGATCACTCTTGAAGGCAAGAAACCGCTGTTGGGTTCGGCACAAATGTCTCATTAACAGAGCCACTCGTGTCACTGCTAACTCCAGACATGAGTTGCCATCCCCAGGTGAAGGGAGATGCTAGCATCAGGGCAATGCTCCTCAAGGGAGGACAGCCCAACAGAGGGGAGCAACCTGTCAGGGATGCCCTCAGAGGCAGAGGCCAAGGGAGAACCTGGATGGGAATGTCCCTTCCTTCCATAACCTCCCAGATGAGAGGATGGGCAGAGGTGGAGGCAGGGAGGACCTCCGGGACTCAAAGTGAACACTTGAGAGGAGCAACATGTAGGTAGTACTGGAGGGCAGAGAAGGACCATGACTATTTCCTGATGAAAGCCCAGTGAGCAGGACCTCACCGATCATGGGGTCCCAGGTAAGCAAGAGCATCAGCAGTAGGAAAACAGCTGTGGGGGCTTTGCCGCACGGGACCCCGTCCTGAGCACGTTTGGTTCTACTTAAACCCTTTAGCTGGCATTTGCATGGCTTGAACTCTATGTGCTTTTCACTGCCTTACAAAGAATTCAGAATGAACCCCGGAAGGTTTAAAGACCACAGCATGCTCACAGTGTGGAGGGATGGTGCTTGAGGGAGCGGCGGCCTCCAGCTGCGTTTGTCCTGCTGCACATGCCATCGCCAACACTTTGGGCAAAGATGCGGCTCAGACATGAGCGACCCATGGGGCATGTCCAGCCCTGGGCCTCTCCATCCAGAGCTGCTTCTGGAGATCAAAACAAGTGGAAAGGTCCCTCCAGGTCTGGTGTCACCACCTGGGGGGTGGCTGCAGGGGAGCTACCTGTACACACTGAGCAACCCCTGATCTCCGCCCATTGCACAGGGGACATGGGCTTCCAAGGCAGCAGGCAAAGCTGCCTAGCAAGGGGACCTGCTGGGTGCCATGATGCACCAAGCCCCTGGCAGACCTAACAATGACATGAGCCAAAGTCATGCTCAGAACTTTGAAGCACTCAGCAGCTGTGCAAAGCTGAGCACATAGGCTGCCTCCTGCTTACCCGTCCCTTGAAACTGGAAGCAGCAGGGAGTGGGGAGCAGGACTCTCGCCCTCATCGTGGGCAGCCTGGGGTGCAGAGGGACCAGAGGATGAGTGGGCATGTGGAGGTGTCAGCAGCTCTCCCAGGTGGAAAGAAGCTCAACACAGCCCCAGATCAAAGCAGAACATAACATAAGACATTTCCTCACACAGGTGTCCCAAGCTGAAGTCCCACTGAACACTCACATTAGGTCACACTGCATGGAGATGCCCTATTCCCAGCCCTGCCACTGATGCCAAAACAAGCCTTAGGCGAAATATCTGCCTTTCCTGTCTCTGTCTCCTTACCAGTGGAAAAGGTTCATTAATATTATTTACCTTCCTAAGGGACAGGTCAGCTAGCACGTGTCTTTCCTAGGTAATGAAACATTGCTGGGGAGGGTCCCAGGCACTGGGTCTTGCTTGCCTGCAACACTGGTTTGCTACAGGGCTCATGAGCCACTTAGCACCTTCCAAAATAGTTCCCAGCCCAGCTCAGACTGGAGCAGACAGAGATCATTTCCAATAGCCAGTTTCCCCTTTTTGGAGAGAAACAGACAGCTGAATAGCCACAGTGCCAGAGAAAGCCCTCAGGCATAGCTCACTGGTGCAGACATGGGACCTTGGGTTGGCCTGTCTGGCAAAATGCAGGGTGAGGCACTGGATACACATCTCAGCCCCTGCCTCAAGTGCCAGGTATGCCCTGACGTCTCCAAACAGCACAGCCAGCAGTACGCAACTGCAAACCAAGCTTGCTCCTCGCTCTACAACTACCGTGAAGTCCCAGGCACATTGCGAGAGCTTGGTGCACAGGAGGTGTCAGGCACTGCTCACTGGCCTGCTCCTTTCCTGGGACAGACATCTCCCTTACACCCTTCACAGATCTGAAGTCAGTGCCACGAAGTCTCCCTACATCCAGAAGTACTGTTCACGGCCCTGACTGGATGCACCAGCACAACCTGCAACCTGGGCAAAGGAGCTGCAGCAAGTCAGTCCTTGATCACCTGCTTTGCTGCAGCAGCCAGAGGTCACCGTCAGGATCAGGACCCAGCTGTGCACAGTGGTACCCCGGATGACACAAGCCTGCAAGATCTTGCAGTGTTACCTGAAACCAGAGCCAAACAACTGTAACAAGCACTAGGTGGAAGGAAAACAAGAAAACAGTACTAAGATCATGGCTTCACATTGTTTCAGCATGTGCACAGCCTCAGCAATGATCACATACTGTTTCTAAAGCATTAGAAGAACCATTTTTTTCACAATTTTTTTTGAAGAGCAATCTATTTATCATCTTTGAACTTCATGCAGCACCGTGCTGCCAAATACGCTGACTCCATTCAGGTCGTTTACAACATCATCACAGAAGGCCAAGAGGACCATTAGATCATCAGGTCTGCCTTTCTACTGCAGGACAGTGAACTTCGTCCAACTACATATGAAATACTTGCAGTCAGAACCAATGAAGAACATTAGCAAAAGGCTGCTGGCATCAATGAGCCACTGGAAATCCTCTGCCAAGTACACATCAGCTTTAACTGCCTCTGCTCCTGAGCAGTCCTATGCACACACTGCAGTGAGAACCTATATCCCACAAACCCTGGGTAAAGCAGGACTATATAGCCACAGATGGTGTCGACAACAGCAGTTAAACAACTGGGGTGCAGAACACACACAAAAAAAGGGGGAGAGAGAAGAAGAGAGCGTGGGACTCCCTGCCTGTTACCTGGGGAGCCTCACAGGCCCCTGAAAATTGTCCAGGCAGGTACCAGAAGTGGAGACTTCCCCAGACTACTCCCCTGTTACCCACCTTCCTCTGATTTTGTGTATGTCACCCAAGGATCATCACTGGGACCCACCCTCACAGGCACAGGGCAGAGGAATGAGGAGGGTCACATCACAGGGGACACAAGTTAAGGATACATCCAGCACACAAGTATAGCCATAGGTGGCACGTGTCAGGGCTTCAGAGCTCCCTACTTCACAGCACTCGGGAGGAAAATATTTTCCAAGGACCAGAAGCTGCATCAGTGAACCTATGAACACTTTAAACATCACGCTGAACACATTGGACTGAGAAGTCACCTGCTCCAAAGCACTGGGAAGACATAGCTCATCTGCAGCTGCCGGGACTGGTGTGTGTCTGCAAACCAGTCAGAGGGCTGGGGAAACAGGCAGGTTCAGCAGAGCACAGCAAAGCAGAGATGATTTGGGGGCTGGATTGTTTTCCTCGCTCAGTGTTAGGAGACAGTAATTTTCTGCGATATTTGTTGTGATGTCAAAAGCCACCTCACAATGAGGCACCAGGAGAAAATACTAAAACCCAGCTCTTGCAAGACTTGCAGTTGGACACGCTCATAGAAGGGAGTGAGCAGGTCCCACCTTCAACAAGGCCAGATGTGAACAGGGTGGCAGACACATTCAAACGGTCTCCAGGAAAGAAACTTAATTTCGGGTATGCCGCTATCAAACAAAGCAAGAAAATAACTATCCAGAAAAGGATATAGGGCTAATAAATGGGTTTTTCGACGACTGGACTGTGAGGCCCCTGGAGGTACCAGCAGAAACCTATGACTGGGGAATCAGGAAAGGCAACCCACGCAGAAGTTGAGATTTTCTAGCCAAAGTAGCTGTATAAATAAATAGCACTGGGGTTTAATGTAGCCTGCAAAGCTACCTGAGTAAGGGAAAATGAAGGCTGTCATACTAGAGAGTAGTAGTTCAGTATAAGTAGCAAAACAGAAAATATCGTACCTGGCAAAAAAATGAAACATCATTAAATAAAGTTTTTTAGGGGCCCTGAGTTTCCTGGATGGAAACGTGTCCTGTACAGCAAGGGACGTAAGAAGATGGATGAGGTGGAAGGACAGAGTCCCACCGAATGGCTGGAGGCAGCAGCAGCAGCTAGCTTTCCATGAGGAGTAACGCCATGTGATTACTCATGGACAATTATTTCAGCTAGGCTTTCTCACAAGCTCTGAAGACAGTAGGCTATAGAGAAGTTTAAAAAGTGCTGATTTGGACTCTAGAAGAGACGGAAAGCTACTGACGGCAGCTCATGGCAAACGATTGTATGCACTTTCCAAAGTTCTTGAGGACTGGAGTGAGCCCCGTATTCCCAGCCCTCATCTTCCAGGGCAGAGCAGGGGCAGAGAGCACAGGACAGCTTGTGTGGGGAGCACAGCACCAAGGCACAGGTCTTCCTTCCTCTAAGCTTCCAGGCAACAGCTCTCCAATACCACAGGAAGACAAATCTAGCTGATAACTGGTCAACAGCTTGTAAGTGCTGGACCAGCCATCCCTGTTTACACCCTTGATTAAGGATGAAAGAAAGCTACTTGCAGAGGTTCAGGACTCTCCTGAACATAGTGTGAACCTTGGGGGTGCCTGTCTGCTCCTGACAGCTGTGTGGGACAGCTGTTGTCAGCACAGGCAGCTGCAGTCTGAAAACCTGGTGGAGACTATTCAGGGTAGTCACTGAAAAGAAAGGGACTACACCTCAGATGACACAAAGCCAATCGAACTGCCACATGATTCAAAGCAACACTGACAACACCCTCACTGCAGAAAGGGTAAAATCTTCCTGAGCCCAAAAAAGCACAAACTGACTGAGTAGGACTGGATTTTCCCAAGACTCTCCCTCTGGGTGGCTGACAAACCAAGGCTAATGGACTGGGTAAACCAAAACCTGCTCAAGACCTACTTGCCATTGACTAGCCACTAGTAATACATACTTTGTATATCAAATATAATGGGAAGCAGAGCAAGTTCGTGTTTGCTGCTTCTGTGGATCTGTTGTAGGAAACTACACAGAGGGGACATCTCTGTATTTAAATTTTGCAGGGAGGCAAGCACAGGAGAGAGGAACCTCAGGGATTAAGCTGCCTTTTGTATTCTACTGAAGCTCCCCACCCGATGTTAGCAGAAGTAGTGTCTGCCCGTGTCAGAGGGCAGGGAGCCCAGAGCCTTCCCTCTGCGTTCCCCCGGCAGGGCTCATATAGAGAGTGGGCACACATGGCTCGGTCAGACTGCCCGCACGATGGCTTCGTCAGCCCCTTCCAGCGACCAGAGGACCTCAACACGAGCCTCGGGGGAGCAGAGAGGGAACCGCAGAGGAGGCAGCCTGGGGCTGAGGGGTGCACAGTGCCAGACACCCCGCCCGCGGGCTCCCTCGCAGCGGAGCAGCTGGCCTCGCCATCTGATCTCCCCTCCACCTCCGCGGGGCTGCAGCCGGGGGCTGGAGCGGGAAGCAGCGCTGCCAGGCCAGTCGTAGGAAGCCTCCCCCGGCCGCGCCAGCTGAAGCCATGGGAAGCTGCCGCGCCGAGCGCTTACAAGGGGCCCGTTATGGGAGGAACGAGCCAAGAGGCCGGGTACCTGCAGCAAGAGCGGCCGCGGCCAGGCCCCGTCCCGCAGAGCCAAGCGCGCCCCGCCAGCTTCCCCCCGCCGCCACCGCGCCGCCCCTGCCCCCGCAGCCCCCGCCCGCACGGGACGTCGGCAGCCCCGGCGGGGCAGCGGCAGAGTAACCTCCCCCCCACCCCGAGGGGCGCAGCTGTGTGACCCGCCGGAGCCCCGCGGTGTCACCAGAAGGGCATCGCACCCCGCGCGCCTCCCCACGCGACAGGCGGCCGGCAGCACGCGCGCCGTCCCGCACCGACCGCACGTGCGTGCGCACGGAGCAGACGCGCGCGCCGGCGAATCGCCCAACGCACGTGCGGGACAGGCGCGCGGCACGAGCGCGAGAGGCGAGCGGGCTCCCCCCCGCACCCCGCCCCCGGGAGCGCCCCGGCCCGCGAGGATGGAGCTCACGCTCCCCCGCAGGGTCCCCCCGGCCGCAGCACTTACCCCGCCATCCTCCCTCTGCCGCTCGGCTCCTTCGCCCGGGGCACGACCCGCGCTCTCAGCCCGCCGCCCTGCCGCTGGCGGGAGGGGTCCAGCCTGTTCCGCTGCCCCGGCCCGGGACCGAGCCCGGCGTCGCCCGCCTGGCCCCGGGACGCGGGCAGCCCGCGGTCGGGTCGTTGTCTCCGGCCGTCGCCACCGCTCGGGCTCCCCGCGG
>VZTO01011090.1:197180-242986 GCA_013400615.1 Syrrhaptes paradoxus
CCCGCGGCCGCGCCGCCCCCCCGCTCCCCGGCTCCAGCCTGGCCGCGGAGTCCGGCCGGCAGCCGGCGGAGACCAGGAGGACGGCAAAGGTGAGCGGGAGGAGGCTGGCGGCGGTGCCCCGCATGGTGTCAGCCGGTGGCGGGGGGGCACGGGCGGCGCGGAGCGATCAGCGCCCGGCCGGCATCCTGCGGGGCAGCGGGGACCGCCGGCTCTCCGCCCTGCGCTCACCGCCCCATCCCGTTCCGGGGCTCTGCCGGGACCTGCCGCCCACCAGGGCCGGGGCGCGGGCAGCGGGGCTGAGGCAGGGGCGCGGGCTGCCGAGCGGCCCCCGCAGCAGGAGGAAGAGGAGGAGGAGGGCGGCCGGCCCCGCTCCGCTCGCCGGGCTGCCAGCGAGGTCCCGCGCTCCGCAGGCAGCTCCGAGCACCTTCGCGCCTGCCTCTGGCACTGACAGCGCCTGGAGGGGATGGAGGGTTTTATTTTTGGAAACCTCCCCCTTTTGTGTCTTTTTGATGCTGACATCCCCCCTCTCCAGAGGACACGGCTCGGCCCCCCCTTCTTAGGAGAGGAGACATTCCAGCAACACCCACTTTGGCAAAGGGAAACAAACTACAACAGAGAAGCCTTAACCCCTGCCTGGCCGGGGAGACCCGTCCGTCGACTGCCCGGCAGCCGGCGTGCCGCTCCGGAGCCCTCCCCACCGCCCGGCCCGCAGCGAGCCGCCGGCTCCTGCCGCAGCTGGAAGCGGCCGGGAAGGTGGAGCGGCCTCGGTGTGAGGGGCAAGGAGCAGGAGGCGCGGATGCCGGAGGAATACACCGCCGCCCCGAGCAGCTGGGGACTTCTGGAGCTGCATCGGCAGCATCAACCCGCTTGCTGCTCTTGATTGCATCTCCCAGGAGAAGGGCATGGCAATGGGAAAAGCCTTATTTGCCATCCTGTCCTGGCTACAGAACTCTCAGATCCCCTCAAACTGAACTCAGAGCTTTATACTCTTACTTGTGTAGGTCCAGGCTAGAAAAGGACCCACCTAAAAGCTCCAGGTCTTTCAGCTTAAGATCTTCCAGGAGACATATCCCACCAGCTTAGAGTAGATGTCCATCCCTCCCCTCATCTGTCTCTGCATGGGCACCTGGAGGTTGAGGGACGACTTGCAATCACAGAAAGACTGAGTGAAGAATAGGGGTGAGAATGGGGGGGGGGGGGGGGGCAGAAATCCCCTTTCAGCCATACACATCAACTTCACCTTGTCCTCTGCCACATCTCTGCCGCTCTCTGCTGCTTTTGGCCACCTCGGACAGGGAGCGAATCCTCCCAGAGACGTGCAGGCTCCCTCCCAGCCCAGCGACAGAGTACATTTAGGGTGGGCTCACTCTGGCCCATAGTGGCGACTGTGAACTTGGTGGGTGGCTAAAGACCTCTCACTGCGTCTCTGTGTGCAAGGGGGCAGAGGGGGGCACCACAGGCACCTAGGGGAAGATGTTCATCAGTGCATGTCCCTGCAGTGGGTCTTGTGGCCAGTGCTGCAGCTTGGCCTCTGTGTTTAAAAGGCAAATGGTCATATCAGCCCATGAATTTATCTAATATCTTCTGTCCCTTTTGATGAATGTGGTGGCTACCACACAGAGCACAGACTCTCCTCCTGTGCCCACCATTCCCCCAGCTCCTTAAGGACCCCATCCCACTGACACTCCTCTCCTTCCAGCCTCTCCCGCTGCAGGTGCCACCTCCCCTGCTCCTAAGCTGTCTATTTCCAAAAGCTTTGTGGCATCGGAGGAAAAAACAGCCAGTGCTTTGGCACTTCCTGGGATGCCATCAGCTCACACACCCACCCCGTCGGGGCAGAGCAACCACTTGGGCAGGAGCTTACATGGCCCCAGATGCCTTGAGCAGTGCCTGATAACAGCCATGGCTCGTTTCTTTGTTCTGAGGAAGAGGAATGTCCTTTCCATCCTCACCTAATTACTTTCTTATGCAGCAGTGGAAAGAATGCTTGTGCCTAAACCTGACACGAGAAAATTATCAACACCATAAACAAAGCCATAAACAAAGCAGCTGAGAGCCCAGGCAGTGCTCAAAGCTAGAGCAAGCAAACCCAGAGCAGGCTCACTCAGGGTACAAGTGGCTTGCTCCTCCCAGAGGTGTTGGGTCACCCCAGCAAAGAAGGAGACTCATGGCATCCCCAGAGGACTGCACCTCCACAGGAGCCTGCACTCAGGCCTCGATGGTGGTGGGGCTGCAAGAGCCTGTGCCTCCCTAATGGGGCCAGGGAATAACATGCAAAGCCACTGATGGCCCTCTGGTACCTCTCACAGCTGCCCCAGGCTGCGGTGGAGCCCAGCCCAGGGAGCTGGCATCCCTTCCCAAATCAGCTTCACTCCATGTTTACAGTAACTCCCCCAGAGCTGGACACCAAGCTCCTTCCAGCCTCACACATGCAAACACTCCCTTGCTTTTGCAGGGACATGCCAGCACCGTTTGATCCCATGTAAGCACTGTGGCAGAGCAGGAGCTGGTCCCACCGCCCTGGGGCTGCCTGGCACAAGGGGCTGCAGGCACCAGTTCAGGCACCTGGGGAGGGCAGCGGCTGCATCCCTGGTGCAGGTAAGTGATGTGTAGGTAGGTGCTTGGGCACGGGCTCACTGCCTCCAAGCCTCATAGCTCTTTTCAGATTTGGCCATCCCCAAAAACGAACCCATCTGAAAAGGGAAAGCATGGGGTGCATGGGGAATCATGGCTGGGGTTGGGTTTCAGTGTGCCGCTCAATGGGGGTTCAGCAGGCAAACATGAAATACTTCATTTCTCAGGAACTCACACAAGCAGAGTGTGGACAGTCAGGCTGCTTGCTGCGCCTGGGAAGAGAGATCAGCAGTGGACAGAGGACGAGGCAGCAAGCCGGCAAGCAGGGTTCAACAGCCCAGCCTGCCTCAGCAGGGAGCACAGGGCTTCTCTGAGCTGGCAAGCTTCAGGCAGGCATCTCAAAGTGCTCATTACTGCCTTTGCTTCCCCTGAATTTACCACGTGAGCTTCCAAGCAGCAGAGATGGCACCAGAGGAGAGGCCGAGGGCAGACACAGCTGCAGCACCTCTCCAAGCCCACGCTTTCCAGGACCAGGGCGCTGAGGTGAATAGGGCAGATGCAGGAGCCAGCATGGAAAGGAAGGGGCTCATCAGACCCTGCGGAGAAGAGGAGCAAGGGGGGACTGCTGATGGCGTGGCCTTTCTCACCTGCCCCTGCTATGGCAGAGAAGGAGTCATCCTTGGCAGCTGAGGATGGAAGCCATGGTGCCAGAAGCAGAGGTGAAGGTGAGCTGTGCCCTGGAGAGATGAGCAGAAGTTACATCTCCTTGAGCCCTCTCAAAGGACAGGGAGAAGGGGCTCTTCAGGACTGTGCTGATGGGGGTCCCTCTGCAGCAGGACACCTCACACCCTCATTCCCCTACCCCTTAGGTCCACACCAGCTCTGCACGACCCCCCCAGGGGGTAGCACCTGGGAACCATGCTTCCAGGGCCAGTTGGCCCCCAGATGTGACTCCTGGCACTGTATTCCTTAGATTAATTAGCCCCTTTTCTTCCTCTTCAGAAGGGTTCACAACCCACATGTGCTTCTTCCTCTGCTGTGAGCAGACCCCTAACGTGCTACAGATGGGACACATTCCATCAATTCAGGAGCTGCCTGCAGCTCCCGCAGAGTGAGGAGGAGTGCTCCCCCTGCTCGGGGTTGAAGGGCAGGGGAAGGTTGGCCAGCCCCACCAGCTTAAAAATCAGGGTGTGGAGCCAGCCTTTTAGAGGCACAAGTCACAGCTTCTCTGAAAAGAGCCATCTCACACCAGGAGGGAAGACACAGCCACCCTGGAGAGCTGGATGGAGAAACCACTTCCAAGCAGCAGTGCAGAGAGACCTCCGGAGAGGACCTCTGTAGCTATGGGCATCAGAGAGACAGGAAAAGCAGCTTCTGAATTTGCGAACACATCCAGCAAATCCTCCACGGACAGCATTCCCACTCCTCACTTTTGCCATGCAATACACACAGCTCAACATGCTCATGCTTAACGGCACCCAGGGAAGGAGACTTTCTGACCGGACAGAGGAGCCGCTCCTGCCAGACACACAGCCTGGCCCTCCAGCCACCTCCACCCACTCTGGGTCTGTCCCTCAGAGCCTTGGGGTACATCCCAGCCTCTCCCTGTGAGGAGGCTGCCAGGAGGCAGCTGAGAGCCTTGTAAGTGACAGTTTGTTGTCAAAAAACAGAAGATAAACTGTCCAGCAGCTCCTAGTCAAAAGCCAAGGTTTGCTGTTTTTATTGTTCCTTCTGCTTTAATTTATCAGGGCCATCTCAGAGATGGAGGAAGGAAACACAGACCAGCCAAGTGGGTGTCCCACAAATGGACTTCTTTGTCGTGCTGTTGTCTAAACATGTGTCCATGCATTACCGCATTACCAAGGGCTGAGACCACACACTGGAAAAGAGGTTACAACAGGAGAGGGAAACACGCCACTAGGAAGAAGAAACCTGGAGAGCATGACCAGATGGCAGAACCCAAGGGATGGGAGTGCAGAGTGAGGCAGAGAGGAGGTTGCTGTGGACTACTGCTGCAGAAAGGCTCTGGTAGGGCTGGCTGCAGAGCACAGCTGGTTCCTTATTTATCCATTGCACTATTTCAAGCCCCTTGAGCAGCTCTTCAGGAGAGAAAAAAAAAACAAACCCTCAGCTAGAATGTAACTCATGCAGAGCTACAGCAACTCAGGGGAACCTGTCTATTTATAATTAATGAACTCCTGTTTGCAATGATCTGACTGTAATCTCCCCTCTCCCCAGGAGGCTGGTCTGGCCTCTCTGCTTCTTCAATACCTGTGGCTGGAACTGCATGTGGCAGGGAGAGGGACCTAGAAACCAGGAAAGCCTCAGCGTCCCCGAGGAGCACAGAGGCTGCCCTGACCAGGAAACCCATTCCATCACACGTTCCCTGCAGGAGCAAGCCTGCTCAGGAAATCAGCCTGAGGGGGGGCTTCAACCAGAGCACTCATTACTCAGCTGTCCTCACTAAGAGGGGAGAGGGAGAACCTCTTGCCATTTTTAAGGACTGTGACCCACAAAGACGGAACACTCCCCATGTGGTCAGGGCATTGTTGAGATGAGTATGGAAAGGGCACTGACAGTGTGAATTTCCATAAACTTCTCTTCCCCTTTTCACTGGGGTCTTAATGCCAGGAGGTTTTCCTGAGGCAGCCATTGAACATCAGTTTGTCACAAACTGGAAGGGAACAGGGAAGCAGGAGCAACAGCTTGAGGATAGGCAGGGAGCATGGGATGCTGTTCTCAGGGGAAAGTCTCTCCCTCCCTGGTGTCTGGTACCACTTCACAAGCAGCACTTCCCAAGGAGCCCACAACCTGGAGAAGAGAAAAGATAGAGATCCAAGCAAGATGGCCCAGCAGCAAGGACAGAATCAACAGGCAACCCCCAGACTGTGCTGAAGAAGCTCTTCCTCAGAAATTCCTCCCACACTGAACTTCTGTCAAAAGCATTACATTTGCTTTGCACTATCTTAAACAACAAAAAGACCAGAAAAAACAAACCTGAATCACACTTTGAATTCTACCGAGTGTTTGGGATTAAAGTTGTTTCACTCCTGCTTTTGATTCCAAAACAATCTTCCTAAAAAGCAATGACTCATTTTCTTCAACTTGCTGTTCCTCCCTTAAGACCCTCTCCTCGACTGCCCAGGGCATCGGGAACTTGGGCTGGAAGTCCTTCAGCCCATCAGCTTTGCATATCACAGGAAAACCAATGACGGCCACATAGATCCTGAAATGGGAATGATCGGGGTGGGGCTGATGTTACATCAGTATTTCAGTTTGGTTACTCTGCCATCCTGAAATTGCAGGCCTGGTCCCCACCACAGGATTTTAGGTGCTTTCCTACCAATTTGGGTTCTGGACTGGCTGTGTGAGCAGTGATCTCGGTTCATTATAATGCAGTGATTTCAAGTGCATGCTTAATAGCTTATTAATAAGTGAATCTTAAGGAACTGCAAAAAGTGGCAATTATTAGGTGGCGTATGTTAGAGCTGAAGTAGTCAGTCATCACACCATAGACTAGTTCATTGACACTTTACAGTCCCATTGGGTAATTATTGGGATTAGGCTGAGTACCCAGTTTCTCATCTGTGACTTCATAGGCTGGGAATCCAGCTCTCCAGTGACATCACACATCCAGAAGTCTCCCTTACCAGTTGCCACACTGACTCTGCTGTCACCCGCTCTACACCTAGGTATGGCACACAGCTGTAAGAAAGGGCCCAGACTCTTACAGGAAATAAGAATAATGAGGAATGAGAGTTTAACAAGGAAATAAATGCAGGGCAACTGCAGAGAAGATGAGCAAAGCTCCTTTCCATACCACATCAGGTCATCGTCTTATGAGAAGAGCAAAGAGCTTGGGGTGGGGAAGCATCCACTTCCCACCCGGACACGGGCCACATCAAGCGCAGAACAAAAATCCATAACAGGAATACAGAGGTGGCACTCCTGACTTTCCTGCCTCTCCCAGAACTGGGTTTGGAGCTCAGGGCAGAAGCAGGGACAACGTAAGCCTGCTCTCCCTGCTGATGACTACCTCTACCTCTGTGCCAAGCTCTGGCATGCGCTTTCAGGCCATACCTCTGCCGTCCCTCCCTGTCTCAGTCCAGCTGAGCAGCCAGGGTAGCCTCACACAGCTCCAGCGTGCAGCAGTGCCAACAGCCCAGGGGTCTGCCTGTGCTCCCTCGAGGCTGGTGAGCCCTGACGGCAAGGGTGGCAGCTGAAAGGGCAGCTGGCACCGTGGAGGTGGGAGAGACCCTCTCCTTCCTGCTTCCCAGAGCCTGGCCCTGTGCATCCCTGAGCCAGGGGAAGCATGTCCTGCAGGGCTGAAGGAGGTGGTGAGCTCCCCATGTCCCTAGGGAACATCCCTGCAGCAGCAGCATCAGTCCAGAACGGGCTGCTCTGAGGCTGTGTGAGCTAGGCTCATCTACAGGCAGCTCCTGCTTCAGATGAGCAGGAGGAAGGCAGGCAGGGGTACGGAGCAGGAAAGGTAGGTGCACAAGCCAGGAGTGCAATCACGGAGGAGATTAAAATGAAGCAACAGCACCAGCTTGCCTTAATGCCCACCAGAAGGGACAAGGGGATGCTGCAGGCTCCTGGCTGGGTGCAGAGCATGGCCGGGGCCATCCCAGGTGCAGGAGAAAGTGCTGTCTGTGGGGGGGCTCCTCTCGATGGCACCTTGGTCTCTTGTTCCATGAGGGCATGGGACTGATACGGCCCTTGTCTTTCCTCAGCGCTGCCCCTGGCCTGGATTACCCCTGCCTTGCTGCCCACTTTCAGCAAAAGCAGCTGCCCCTATGACACATACGGCTTACCTTATTGCTCTCAGGCTCTGCTTCCCTCAAGCTTGGCTGGCTCTATGGGGGCTCTGGACGGTGTGAACATCACTGACAAAGCCTTTAGGCTACACAAATCAGCCAGCGGTACACCAGTGGAGGTAAAATCCTATGTGAGAGCAAGTTTTGGGACTTGGGGGTTAAAGGGACAGATCATCAGTGTGGCTCTCAACTCAGCCTGCAGGCACCATGCATAGCTAAGGCAGTGTGGTACCAGCACCTTGTGCCCTGCATCGTCCCCACCATCCACAGGCTTCCTACCATCCGGCACCCAGGGCTGGCTGTCTTCCCTACACCAGAGGGCTGGTGCCCCCCCTCTCTGGCAGCCCACTGCTGCTGCCAGTCCTCCCACTGGGACTGTGCTTCTCCCCAGCACAGCTTTTAGGAGCCAGATCCAGGCCCAGCAACAGGACACCTTCCCCAGCCCAGGGGGAATGCACACTCTTCAGGCCCAAGGAAGCAGCTGCCCCATATCAGTTCCCCTAGCCATGCTGGTGGGGAGCGGCTGTGACCTGCAGTGCCACCCAGACCACAGAGCTGCTGGAGAGGTCGAGACAAACTACAGAAAATACCACAGAGGCTGGTGGCCAGCCCTAGCCCTGTGCTTCTTCATCAGGACATATCCAACCAGGGCTCATGCACCCCATGGATGCATCCATATTGCCCATACAACCAGAGTAGTCTCTTCTGAGATGGCTCCAGTGCTGCTAAGCAGAGGTTGGGGGTTGAGGGATATTCTGGCTTGCCCCTTTCTTCACTAGCAGTCTGACTCCGGGTTGCTGTGAACTACGGCTGACCTACAGCTCTCTACCTCACCTGTCCCTGCCCCAGTATCCATATCCTATATGGCACCAGCCCCTTGGCCCCTGCTCAGCTCAAGCCTCCAGCTGGCTTTGGGCCACTGCTAGAAACATTATAGCACACCTGTTCTTCAGATGAGGGTTTACAGCCAAGGCTAGCACATCTGGATTATAAAATAGACATTTGGAAGTTTATCAACATGTTTCCAAACAGTCTGGGTATGGCAGAGACTGTGTCTCGATGCTTTAGTGGAGGAAGCAGCTGGGCTGGAAGGATGGTTCGGTGCCCTTCTCACGCCCTGTGCAGGCTGGGCCAAGCCCCCCAAGCCCTCCCACACCCCAAAAACTGAACTGCCTCTTCCTGACACTAGTGGTCCAGGAAGTGAACAGGGAAGTGAAATCCAGCGCCCTTCCCACTCCAGAACCCGCTGACGCAGCTGCACCAAGCCTAGTCTTCAGCCAAACCTCTCCCAGAAACACTGCCTGCTCAGAAAGTTGGTTGGGAATCTACACCATATGTGCTGGGGGGGATAACTGAATCCATCAGCTTGGTTCTGTGCAAAGCTCAGCTGCCAACAGCCTCCAGGGCTTTTGCTCTCAGCAAAGTCCTGATCAGCGGCAGCATCAAGCTGCCACTAATGGGTTTGTCAGCACCAAGCAGATCTAAAGGAGGAACGTGGCCTGCTGCCCTGAGTTGTTTCACGTGCACAGCCTCCCTCATCATATTAGTTTCTCAGATGTGCAGCGCTCACACCCGTGCTAACAACAGACCTCCCACGCAAGTGTTCAGTAACATACTCTGATTTTGGTCTCTTCCCAGCCATCCCTCGCCAACAGAAACACAGCTGATACTTTGGGGTGTGAGTGACACACAGGCAAGAGCTGCAGAAGACCCGTAAAGCTGATGGAGCAGGAGGCAGCGCTGCCCCCAGTGTGGCGGAGAGCTTTGGTAACAGGGTGGTGGTGGCTTCTCACAAGACCTGCAGATGGCCTAGCTCTGAGTTCATAGCAGCTGATGAACAATCCTCCTGACAGTAAAGCAAAGCAATGCTAGATACAGATGCGCTCTTCAAAACTGCTCCTCCCCTCATTCTCACTCTGCAGTAGCCTGGCTGGCAGCTGGCAGGGTCTCCTCTCATCTCCTTCCACTTTCCTGGTCCATTTGTGGGTGAAGACAACATTCCTGTCCTGCAGTACTGACTGCCATGCTATGCTCCCATCACCCCTGAAGGAGAGACCACCTTGCTTCCCTAGTGGCTAAGCACTACACAAGTATCTACAGGAACTGGTAAAGATGGCACAGAAGGAGACACTTCTTTCAAGCTGGATTAGTCTCTTCACTTCTCTGCAATGCAGTAGATTATAAACTTATTTATACCTATTTTTATAACCCTTTGGAGGCTTGGGCAGACCTGGATTCACCTGATTGAATCTCTTCCCCCTCTAGCCCACATGCTCTCAGTAATACTGAACTACTTCTTTAGAGGCACTAATTCAAAGTGGTTCCAAGCTCAGAGTACTTCAATGGAGGAGGCTGAGGAAGGACAAGGGTGCGAAGGTCAGAGCTAGCTCCAAACCTTCAGACACTGTACCTGCAGTGATGGAGTTGCCAATGCACTCCACCAGATTCTTTGTCCTTATGCATCTGTTTCAAAAGCCTGGTGCTGGGGCTGCAGAGCTTCCAAAAAAAACCTGGAAATACGAGCAACCTGACTTAGGGGAACATGTAGATGAGCAATAGCATAGAGAGACCTGACAACTTCTAAACAGAGTCCATGAGAACGGGGCTGGGGAACTGCCCTGCAGTGCCAATGCTGGGACCCTAGTTCAGCCCTGGCTCTGACACAAGCTTCTTCTGTGATCTCAGATGAACCATATAGCTTCAGCCCTCAGGTACAAAGTGGGAAAGAGAACAACCCTCACACCCACTCTGTGTTTGCCCATATCCTTGCTGGTCCCTCTGGCACTAAAGTGAGCCATGTTACATAGAGTAAAGGGTATACTGTAGGAGAAAACATCTGAATTAATGTGAGAGCTGTACACACAGAACTGCTTAGGGAAAGCACGCATGTTTAGATGAACCTACCACTGAGCATGTATAATGTTGTCTGAAGTCCATGCTAGGGACAAGTTTGCTACTGGATACTTCTTCCATGGGACCTGGAGAACTTGCAGAGATGCTAGCAGCAGTTCAGGGTGAGAGGCACTGCAAGACATAACCCAGGAGAACAGGTTAGAAAATAAGGAAAGGGGAAACATCATTTGCATCTTACCAAGAAGTTGCATCTGGACATGCTAGTGGGACCATCTGCCCAGACCAATCCAGATGGTGTAGTTTTACCAACAGAGAAGGCAGTGTAGTTTTGCATTTCTCAGTAAATTGATCTGGTCACCTCTAAGCTTCCAGGTCACCGGGTCTGCTGTCTCTTCCTCCCCTCTGGAGCATAAATCTGAGTCCCACTCCAGGTCCTCCCTCCCTGAGACAGGCAGGTCCTCCTCATGACAGCCAACGCTTTGTTTCAGCAGCTGAGCCAATACTTCCTCCCAAGGGAGAGCATAACTCCACAGAGGCAAAGGTCAAGTGTGCTCTTCCTAAAGCCAAGGATTTGCCTTTGCCACTTAATCCAGGCTGAGATCTCACAGCCGGCACAGAGCTTCTCCCAAGGCTGGGAATGCATCCTTTGTGGGCAGGGGAAGGAGCACGCCTGGGGCACAGGCAGGTACAAAGGGAGAGACCGAATATCTGCCCTTCACCACAAGCCTTTGGGACACCAGCAAGGAGGCAGCTAGAAAAACAAACCTCCACCAGATACTTCATCGCAAGTTTGTGAAATAACCCTGCCCTTGCCCCCACCAGTTCAGGCTTAACACCACAGACAGCCAAATGGCTGTTGGTGCCTAACTTCCATATAGTTTTGTAGCCCTGCCTCCTTTAGGGAGGAGTGGAAGCAAGCTAGTTTCACCACCACAGCGCCCACAGGCAGCAGCTCAGATAGCTTCCACAACAGCACTCTGCTGTGCCCAGCAGTGCTCCTACTCTGCAGGGCTCAGCCACAGCGCTGCAAAGAGCAGCATAGGCAAGAGAGCAGTGAAGAATCCCATCACCGTGGTTTTGCAGTGGAGGCAAGGAGGAAACAGATTCCTACTGCCCTCACCTCAGCCAGCCTCCTGGTCATAGCCAAGCAAGCAGGTGGTCCTGGCAATGGAGATCATCCCCTGCTGCTCTCCCACACAATCACAGACTGGCCAAGGTGGGATGGGACCTCTGGAGATGGTCCCAGGTGCTCTCCCACAAAATACAGACTGGTTGAAGTGGGATGGGACCTCTGGAGATAGTCCCATCCAGCCCCTTCCCTCAGGCCAGGATGCTCAGGTCTGCGTCCAGTTGGGTTTTTGAACCCCTGTGAGGATGGAGACTCCACAGCCTCCTTGGGCAGCCTGCTCCAGCATTGCTCACTCTGATCTGGCCTCTAACACAGGTGGCCATCAGCCGCCTTTGCTGCAATGGGTTTGGTCACTACTGGGAAAGCTAGGGGTGCCTCTCTTGGGGATGTGAAACCCATGGACCCCGCACAATGCTCTTGGCTGCACCTCCTGCCTCTAGTCCCTACGGGGGTCCCTCAACCCCCAAGGTACAGAGCAATGTTCAAGAGGCTAAGCCTGGAGCAAAAGGGGGTGCCCCCCTCACTTGCACTGACCAGGCAAACATAACAATAGCGGATCCAGCCCTTGCCATTTCCCTCCATTTCTTGCTTTCTGTTCAAGGCAATAGAAGAAAGGGGGGGGGTGTGTGGAACACGACAACATAATTTGGCAGGAAGACTTTCTCCTTTCAAACTTGATTTCCTCCAAGATTGGGGAAGCAATCCTACAACCCCTCCGTAAACACCAAACCCCCATGGCCACCCCCCTCACTCCACTGGCCCTACAGTCAGCGCAGATCCACGAGGATCCTGGCCCCACAAGCCTGTTATCACGGATCTGTGCCATTTTACCTCCCGGTGCTTTTTCTGGTTCTCATTACATCTGCAGAGCTGATGACACTTAGACATTTCATCTCCCTGGAGGCTTTTTCTGGCACTTCAGATCTGATTTATGCAACACAGCCATGGCCATCCTGATCACCCATGCTCACCTCTGGCTTGTTAACACCCTGGCTGGCCAAGGACCCTTCCCCTCCTGCCGGCAGATCCAAACCAGACTTATCCTCTGCACCCACTGGAGTTAAAGCCTTGGCAGCTTTTTCCTCCTATCCCTTTCCCTCTCATTCATCGCTGGTCATTAATCACAGCTGCCTCTTTCCACAGGGGACCTGCTTCCACAGACCCAGACCTGCCCCTGCAGCTGCCAGGGGAAATCCCAGGGGCAGGCACTGAACAAGGGCAAACCCAATTAGCAGTTGTCAGGTGACGCTACCAATAACCTCAGCCTGGTCATTAACCCAAGCTGCTCAGAGGGCACTACCAGCTTGGGGTCCCTCCCCAGCCCAATGCTTCTGTCAGGGAAAGCAGCGTCTTCCCCAGCCTTGTGTCTTCTGCTCTTGCTAGAAACCAGTTCAAAAACACAACAGTTTGGGGTCTAAACAGCTCTTAACACTTATCACTGCCTGTCCCCAGAGGCAAATTCAAATCCAAAGCACAGCTACAACACATGTATATCTGTTTGCAACACCTCATTGGAGGAATTAAAGAGTGACAATGATACTGTACTCGGGACATGATGACAACTACTTCCATCAAGCCAAACAAGACTGAGGCCAAGGCTGGTCCAGCCTACTAAATGGTGCTAGAGCTTCAGGCTGGGCATGGTACCAAACATTACAGTGGAGCCCCTCTATGTGGCCCCTAAACATCTTTGCCTTTGCAGGCCTGGCGACCTTTCCAAACTTCTCTCCACCATCCTGCTATTCCTTTTCAGGCTGTTTCTTGCTCCTTGTCCACACTGCCTGTGCAAGCTATTTTGCAGGAGGAAGGGTCATCTCTCATGAATTGTCTGCATTGTACCTAATGCAAGGGGGGGTGAATGCTGTCTGCAAGGCAAACCTTGTGCCTATGTTGTACTTGGATGCATCTGCCTCGCTTGTGTTATGGGAAGAGCCTGTCCTCTGTCCAAGTCAACCACTGCTGTCACCTGGAGAGGAAGGGCGACAGTCCTATAACCTGGATACCCCATACATTCCCTCCGAGACCTTTGCAGTGCTCACATCTAGCCAGGCCTGCCGGGGAGGAGGACCGGACGAGGGCAGCTGGACAGGAGCCCTGCAAGCCAGCCAGGCCTCCACGTACCAGCCACAGAATTTGCATCCGAAGCCGCTAACAAATGAGGTGAAGGGAAAGTCTGGAACAGGGACCAAGTCTGGTCATGGTTTGAGTCCTGACTCCAGAGCAGCTGGTGCAGCCTGGTGGGCGATACACAACTCAGCTGTCCCAAACTCCCTTGCTGAGCTGAAACTTCCTCCAGCGTGGGCCAAGCGCGCCCTTCTACCTCCTTGAATTCCTGCAGTCTGGTAAAATGACAGGTAAGGAAAGGACCCTCTGCCCCCTTCCCAAAGCAGACTTCATGCATCTGGGGTACAAGGCGGGTGGAGTCAAATGAGCAGCTGCCCAAAGGGGTTTCCAGTGATTCACCACAACTGAACACCCCCTCTCCCCTCCAAACTCATAGGCTCCAAGACCCCATCAACATGTCATCTACAGCACAAGAATTCCTCAGCTTTCACCGTGCTGTGGGTTCCCCTCGTATCATGGGTGCCCCTTCCTAGTCTGCTGGTGGAGCTGGGGCAGGCTCTCTTCCAGCTGGATGCTGTCCAGAGCCTCCACCGAGGTCCAGAGAAGGGAGCAGGAGGTGCTCCAAGGGGTGGGAGGAAGGACATGGAGGCCAAGGCTCAGCGGTTCAGTGGCACTGCAAGAACCCAGTACCTGTGAGTGCTGGGGTGAGAGTTACCATGGTTCAGACCTTTCTGTTGCTACGGCTTCAGAGAATTCCCTCTTTCCATCTGCCTTTCCACCATCTGCTGAGGCGACTGCCGGGTAGAGGACATTTTCAAGGGTCACTCCTGGGCCAAAGCAGATGGAAAGGACCTGTTGCAAGCATTTTACTAGAGACGGGCCAGACAGCTGCAACATGCCCCCTGGCTCCTCAGCCCTGCCGACGGCTCACTGGATCATCCAGCGTACGGAGAGTACCAGGGCCGAGGGAGCTGGCTCACAGCTGCACACATCGCCCTGGCAGCTCGTGTGCAATGACGGAGGGTCTGCAGCTGGACAAAGGAGTGAATTAACAAGCTGTTCAAGTCCTTCGTCAGGGGCCTGAACAAACAAATGCTGCCAGGGGCTGGTCTCTCCCCCTCCTGGGGACCGTCCTTCTGGTCAGAGATGGTTTTTCACAGCACTCACCAGGCAGGAGAACCAGCAGCACCTTTGTTTGCTACACAGAGCTCCATGGCCTTCTCCTCCCCCTGTGCCTTTGAACCTGCTCCAGGCATCTCAGCCCTGCAGGCTTCCAAACCTGGCCTTCTGCAGACCTAATTAACTCCCTTGTTCATTTATGGTCTTTTGTCGCTAAAGCAAGTAATTGGCAAACAGTGGCAGCAGGTCCTGGTGTGCGCTCACATGGACTCAGCTGCTCCCTTTGGTCTGCTGGGGAAGCCCTCTCCTGCTCGCCAAGCGTGCCCGCAGTCCCCCTGCAGCCAGCCGCTTCAGATCGGCTAAGGAGAGCATGCTGCCTCCCCTGCTCCCAGAAGGCTCCCTCAGTACCTTTGTGGAAATCAGAAAACACCAGAGTCTTCTCAGGGCATGACACCTTTGAATTTAAGCAAGAAAGTTTGCCTGGACCACGGACGGCACTGTAACCCCGTCTCCCTTGCTAGCACCGAGACACCCCTCGGGGTTTCTCGTCGCTGGCTTTTGTTTGCATGCTCGCTCATGCACACGCTCAGAACCTCCAGCTCAGCGGGCAGGCACAGACACCAGGCCAGCAGAGATGCTGCCACACTAGTTTCTCCCCCCGTTGGTACCCACTGAGGTTTGCACACAGCTGGATGGAATTAAGAGGAACATGACCCCACTGATCTTTTACCCACCACCCCCCCACATTCTCTCTTACCCCTGGCACCACAAGGATGGAGCGTGGCAGGACCCTTTCATAGGGGGATGCCTGGGCAGGATTATCTTGGGGCTCTTGGACCAAACAGGCAGCTCCTCAGCTTTTGGAAACATCCCTCGCCTTTGTTCCTTGCCCTTCTAGGGTTGGGGGAGGGGATCCCAATGAACATGTTTGTGCTGTTCTTCTTAATAGGGTGTTGTGTAACACAGAGGGAAGTGACTACACCAAGGACCCCAGCTGAGAGCAGAAACTTTAATCCTGCTGCCCAGGAAAACTTGGAAAAAATACCTACATCTGTTCTGTTGCATTAGGCTCATGGCTCAGAGGCTGACAGCTGACCCTGGTTGCTCATGATGCCAAGGTACGGCCCCTGCCAAACAGTGCCAGGGTGAATTACCATGACCGATTAGAAAGGCAAAAGGCAGCCAGAGAAAACTGAGAAGGGAACTCTCCCTCGGCAGATTTCTGGAGAAGGGAGAAGGCCAAGCCAGAGTGCATCAGGGCACTCTGCATTCTCCACTGCCACACTGGCAGAACGGAGAAGGAGCAACAGTGGAAGAGAACAGGGCAGGGGATGAGATGCATGGAGAGTGATGAAGGTGAGGAGGCAGAGAACTGCAGCTGCATCCACCCCTCCAGGAGGCTCACCAAGGATGGGCTTCAGGAGATAACCCTCCTCCTCCTCATCGAACCTGCACTAGACTGAAGCCACAGAGGAAAAAAGGTGCTCTTGTATGTCCAGGCAGGGTTCACGGCTTGAGAAGGGTGTGGGGCAGATGTTGGCCTTGCATAGCGGTGCATGCCCTCCTTGCTGTGACTCTGCCAGCTCTAGGACAGGTAAGAACACAGGTGTGGGGCTCCCTGACCCAGCACAGCAACACAGATCCTTTCCAGTCTCAGGCTTTGTTATCACCTCACATCCATCCAACAGTTCAGAGAGAAGTATAAAGGAAATTATCTATCCAGGGAACAGAACAACACTCCCGAGATTCTGCTAATAGCAGACACCTAGATGCTCTGAAGAGATGTCAAAGACTTCTCACCATATTTGGTGGGGCTGTACATTGATACATCCACCGGGAACAGGGGAGGTGCTGCCCTGGGACCACAGGGCATGAGGACGAGCCCCTTCTCTGCACAGTCCCTCTTACAGGCACAGCAGGATGTTGAGGGTGGCCCTCCCTGAGATGGAAGAGGGTTTCTGGAAAGCCGTTAACACCCAGTTCTGTGAAGGATTTGTCTGTTCCCTATTCAAGTATTAAATTGGCTCAATCCTAATTAGCATGACATCTATGACAGGATTAAAGCAGATTCTGCCTTCCTCTTCCTGCCTAGGGCCACCCACTGCCAAACACTCCTCCAGGTCAGCATCCTGCACAGGACAGTGGCTAGCTTCAAGAGAAGCAGAAAGCAAGCTCCTTTCTAACTCTTGTCCATCAGAAGCAGGCTTTTGCCCTGAAGCAGGAAGGTTTGTTTGCTTTAAATCTTATTTAATTGTGGATGTTTTCATTATCCACATCCATGTCACACTCTTATCTGCCCTTAGAAGGATAGGGAGGAAAGCTCTTGCTTTCCTCAGTCCATCTGTGAAGGAGGAAGCCTCGATTAGCCGTGTGCCTTTCAATCCCTGATGGCTGTTGCTTTGACCTTGTTCGATGGGACAAAGGGATCAGGAGGAGCTGTGTTTCCTCACCACCCTTCAGCCTCCTATAAATTTCAACACCACAACCTTGTATCAGACTCTGGTCCTCTATCTGTCTCCACAGGCTACCTCTTCACGCAATCCTAAACCTCCAGCACTGAAGTGAGTGCTTGAGGCGCAGGGATCCTGCTGAGAAATGCAGCCAGAGAGATGCCTTCTGATCCATGAGCATTTCTGCACTAGAATCTAAAGATGCCTCTTGAGTCCAACACCACCAGTCCCATGACTCTTTACCACCTTCCTCTCCTCTACTGTTGCTGTTTGACCTGGTGCCTTTCCCTCCACTCCTTACACTGCTGGGGAGCAGATCTGTCGCGGTCCGAGCCTCAGTCCTGAGCTGGCTCGGCAGCACCAAGTGCATTACTACTCACTAATGTGTTTGGTATGCGGTTCCTCTGAAACTGAACATTTTGTACTTAAACTACAGCTCAGCCCTGCTCAGGTGGAGGAGGGGCTGAGGCACAGAAGAGCCAGCTCCTAGAAAGACATTCCCAGAGCACCTTCCAAAGCCACTTCCAACAGGCTACAGACACCACCAACTGCAAAGTGCGAGGTGAGCTGGGCCAAGCTGCCTGTACTCAAAAACAACCTGATGCAGAACGTGTTGAAGGCAGGCACTGCCTGTGCAGGGACCACTTCAGGGCAGTTGTCCCCTGAGGGTGGTAACAGTCCTTTATCACTCATGTCCCTGGAGCTGCTGCACTGCTCTAATCACCTACTGCAACTCATCCAAACCCATGTCAACTTCCACTCCCCTAGGCTCTCTGGAAACGTTAGTGATGCCTGCACTTAATTAAAAAAAAGTCAATTTCATTATAATGAACACTAAAAGAGAACATCAGTGATCTCTGTGCATCAGCTCAATTATCCTTTCCTGGTCCACATGTTAAAACTCCCTCTCCCCTTGCAAACCGATGACTAATCTGTCACAAAGCCTGAGGGAACACATCTAACCTGGTTAGTGTACTGCTGCTGCTGCTTGTTCATATTAAGCACATTATTCTTACTAAGCTATTTGTCCTAAGTCTCCTGAGAGAGTGCTGCTGCAGGTTAATCATACATACATAAATCCAACTTCCTTTCATGCATTTTAAATGTGTTGCCTGTTGGAAAACAAAAGGGCAAGGGGGAGCAGGACTTGTGCCAAACCAGGAGATGCTTCCTAGATGCTCACTTCTCATACACTCCAGTTTGGGGATTAGATGCACAGCAAGAGAATCTGCTGGCCAGCTCATTTGCTAGACCGAGAGGTTGGCCGAACAAAAAACCACCCCAGACAACAGTAACCCAAACCGCAGTGTTTCAAGAGAGCTGAAGTTGGCCACTCTTAAACCTGACCAGCTCAAGTTGACTATCGGCCCCCCTCTGCAAACCAACCGCTGCAGTCACCTGCTGTCAGCAGAACAGGGCTGCCACGCTCCTACCTGTCCTTGCACCATGAGCATCCCTGAGCCCCACATCACCTGGAGCATCCCCGACCCGGCACAGCACGGCTCTGCTCGAGGACTGTCGGGCAGCATGGCTTCAGAGCACGGAGCTGAGTCAGTGAGCGTGGCAGACCTGGGCACCAGGGCGGATGTCATGCAAGTCTTCTAAGAAGCAACAGATCCACTACCTGAAGAACAGCCAGCATCTGCCCAGTGCCTCCAACTTGACAGCCTTAGGGCTATCCACAAGTAGGCCCCCAATTTTTAACAGCAAAACTGTGCAGCCCCCATCCTTAAACAGGGTCCCATTGTGAGAGTAGCTGAAGACATCCAGACACAGAGAGACTGTCTGCTCTTTGGGATGGGGAATGAGATGGGGAGAAAGGACAGAGGATGAACAGGAAGCAAGTGAGCAGAAGGAAACAAGACAAGACTGATCAGCATAAGGGAAAGCAGTCAGTGAGATGCTCTCAATGGGTGAGGACATGCAAAGACAACAGTCTTACTAGAAGACTCCAAGGCAACATTTTTGTACTGCAATTTTTAGTTTCAACAAGGACTACAATTGCTACCAGTGTATTGTGTGTTGTTCAAAATACAAAAGGGGCTAGGGAGAGGGAAGGCTGTATACTGCAGCCGACTGCTCTGGTCACGGACAAGGAGAAGGGGCTGCCAGTTTTCCCTAAGTAGGAGCCTGAGACTGTTCCACACGTAAAAGCCTCTGCAAATCTGAGCGAGCCTCTACACAGCAAGCCATTTCTCCAGACAAATCTGAAATCCCTGGAGCTGGTTTCATCACCCTCCAAGAGGGCTGCAGAGAATTGTATTTCCTTGTGTTTCTTCACCCACTGCCGTAAGCAGCACTATCTCATCTCAAGGCAACCTCTCACTTCAGCTACTGAAGCATGGGAGAGCTCCAAGCAGCTGTTCCTTCTGGTATGAGATGAGATTTCTAAGATTACTCATAAAATTGCATGAGTTTATAGGCCTTCAGAATTATGTTAGCATAAATCCCTAAATTAAGGGGTGGGTACGGGCCAACACACACTTCTTGCAGCTTATCAGAGAATTGCCTCAAGAGGGAGAGAAGAATTTGGTTTTGGCCACTGCAGAGTCACTCCCTCAAAAACCACCCAAACTCAGTCTGGCCTTCACATGCCTCAGAGAAAACTTCAGAGCAGCTTTTTAGGCCAATTCCAGTTTCTCCATCCCTCATATGGTGCAAGAGCTTTGCTTCCTTCATCTGTATTCATTGCAGCTTTATACCAAGGCTGAGAGGCTTGGAGCTCAGCCTCATTCCCCGCTTCCAACACCATGTGCAATTGCCCACGCCTCAACATACTTTGTAGCACGCCATCCCTGCAGAAGGGTAGCTGGAAAAGACTGACTGGGAATTTTGGGTGAACTTCAGCTACAGCTGTTTTGTTTTATGGCAAAAAAAGTTATAGCAAATTATGTCTAAAAATGAACACATTCATGCAGTAACACCTCCCTCCTACAATCAAGTTTCATGCTCTGGAGAGCAGAGATTAGGGTTTCTCACGCATTCAATGGGGAAAAAAAAACAAAAACAAAAACAAGGAAAAAGTTTGAGAGGAAGATTCTAAAATCTCAGATTCTGCACTGTACAGCTGATGCCAAGACAGGCTGAGGTTCTGGTGGACTTTGCTGTTTCCTGTAAGTGTTTTCCTTTTATAGTTCCCATATTCACACGTTCAAACTCTGCTATCATGTGCCACGTCAACCAGACACAAGATGGTGGCAGAACAGCCAGGCTGTAACAGGCAGTTACAGCCTGGTTCAACAGACCAACTCAGCCATAAAACAATAAAAGCAAGAAGAGATCTTGACCAAATCAAGCATCATTTCCCCATTTTCTCATTCAGGTATCTGAAGAAATTCCTTCTCTGTAGTTCTACAATTGAGGTAAACAGAAAACAGAGCAGAGGAACTGAATGCACAAAAACCCAGTTGCCCAAGCAGCACATCTTGACACAACTCAGGTTAAGTGGCCATATATGGAATCAAGGATCCTAAGACATCAAGCAGCTCCTTGCTATTGCTGGAGACATAATCTGGGGCACACAGAATTCCAGCCATTAAGTGTGTGGGCATGACTTCTCTCTCAGCCCCAAGTCCATGCCAGGTGCCAGGATAAATGGAGGCTGTGGAGTCAGCAACAGGCCACTGTCACCACTCCCTCTCCGAGACATCACAAGAAACTGGTGATCAGAATGGACAATGTGGGCAGCCTCCTATCACGCACCCTGCAAAGAGAGGCAGAAACTTTAGAACCTACTTCATGCTAAAGTAATCCAGCATGCTGAGGTCTCTCCTTCACACCCAAACAGAGTTTCTGAAAGCTCCAGCCTCAGCTTGGCTCCCTTCCCATGAGGAACACTGGTCATGGCACGTAAAGACACGTCCACATGGTTTGCTGTGTATCATTCTGCTCACGCCAGGTTTGCAGACAAAAATCACCCACCTTTTAGTGCCCTGACCCCAGCTCCAGCAGCTCTAGACTTGCAACCTCTGCAATTTCCACAGGACACTAGAACTTCAATTTCTGGATTCTTCATAAGGCTCACCACTGCTTCATCTAACCTCTAATGTCTTCTCGGAGTTCAGCATAACACAACTTTGTTCCCACAAGGAGCTTCTAAATAATACCGTGACCCAGCACAATGCTACAGTCAATCCCCAAGACTCACATGCACTGCTCATTCTCTTTTGAGCTAGGGCTCATAGCCTGAAAGCCAGAATCAAGGCTAGATGCTGGTGTCATACTATGTAAGAACATCTGCATAGTTATATGGTGGAACACACATGGTCAACCAACACTATGCTGGCTGAAGATGGGCTAAATCTCTGTACAGCCCAGGAAAGTGTTGTCGTCATTTTACAGGCAGCAATGCTAATGGATACAGAATCATGTTGCAGAATCTTCTCAAGTTTTAAAGCTATGATTTTAACCCTCAAACTACCAAAAAAAAAAAAAGTCCAAGGAAAACCAGTGATAGATTGAATGCTTTTTGTCAGATCTGGGAACAGCTCAAGCTCAGTGAATCACAGAAATTGGATTATTGCCCCTGAAGGCAACAAGCTAACAACTTACTAAATACTCTGCTGTTTGTTAGCAGACACTTGAAGGTACATTGTTTCCACCCTGAAATCTGAAAGTATTTTGTACAACTCAAAAATGTGCAAAGGACTCAAATGCCCCCTCTTCTCCCAGCTTCATCTAACCCTACAGGGAAGCACAAGCAGTGCAAATACCTGCAGCTCAAAGAGTCGGGTCACGCACAGTGAGATGAAACAGTAATTGTACTGTTATCCTTAAAATACTTTCTGGCATTACCAGCTCCTTCAGCCCATTTTCCAGCCTACTGCAGAAGCTCACAGGTCCTGGGTTCAGTCAGGCATCCCAAAAGGCTGCAGGTGGAGACCCTCCTCCCCCCCCCCCCCCGCCCCTGGCTCCTGCAGCAAACCTCAGCAAAACACCAAAGACCTGGAGAGGCCCCTCACCCACAGATGGCACTAACCAGTTTGATTCCCTCTGTACAGCCCCGAAAGAATGTTGAGCTGAGAAGGCAGCATTTTTAAAATATTTTATTTATTATACAAACTATTTACAAAAACAGCTACTACAGCCACAGGCTTCCAAATTTTGTCTGAACTCTGCCAGAAATTCACCAGAGGGAACTGGGATTTGACCTGTATCATTAACAGCTCCTGGTTTCTAAATACATGCAACATGGCCTGCAGGTGCAGGCTGAAGCCAGGCCCTCTGCACCTCAAAGCGGCTTCAGGAAACACGGAACCTATTTGAGATGATACCGGGATCCTAAAGATTTCTAACAGAAGGGCCTCTGTTAAGTGGGAATAAAGGGTAAAAAGAAAAGTAACAAGCCTCTGCCAGAAGTAACACATAGTATCGGTGACCAAAGCACATCCCCATTGCCAGTGTTAAGAGCAGCATAAAAAGTGACTGCATTGGCAAAGAGCATAAAGCTAGAGACAAGTTTAGAAACACTGTGATGGATCTCAGGAACATGGGACCAGAGGGGGCCAGTGGAAACAATGAGGATGGGTTTAGTTGACTAAGAGCACCCATCACAGTTCTGACTGCAATTGTGTTAAGAATAAAGTCCTTGGAATCTGCACAGCTGCTGGGAAGCATGGGGTGCCAGCTGCAATGCAATGACAAGCATCTAGGAGCTCTTTCCAGCAGAGGAAGACTGCCCAATGTCCAACTATTTCATCCTCAGAATAAAAATGTCCAGCTCAAGAGAAGAAAGGAAAAGATTCCTGAGGAAGATCTCACTGGCAGAGTTGGCCCATAACTACAAGGCTGGAAACATCCTCACCAGGTGACACTGCAAGAAAAGGCTGCAGTATGGGAACAGCACCAAGCTATGCCACCTAACAAACTGGAGTTAAGCAGAGCTCCACCACCTCCTCTCAGTCCCTGGAGAAAGCAGTGAAGTGGTGGCATGGAGAACACAGAAGCTGCAACTCTACTGACCATAGAAACCATCTGCAATGTAAATAAAATAGTACCATACTCTCTACCCAAAGGATGCCAGGACCTTGCAGAATGGAGCCTGCACTAAAAAAGGGAGAAGAGCCACTACTAAAGTGATCTGTCAGAGCACAACAGTGGCAACTCTCAAGCTAGCAGCCGCTCAGCACCTCAATGCCAGTGAGGGAACGAATTCAAAAGGCAAAGAAATCCCCCTGAGTAGTCTCAATGCTCAGCTGGCTGCTTTTGGCACCAAAATGGCTTATTTTTTTTTTTTTATACAGAAGTAACACATTCAGCTCAAGAATGGCTAAGATGCTGCCTTAAAAACATTTTCTAGATGTAGAATGTCCCCCGCAATTTCCCAGCCAGTTCAACTAAGCTATACTGAAAAAGCATATACAGCTATCTTAAAATATCCATACTGTGCAGAAGTCAGCTTGGATCAGCTTGAGAACAGCAGAAGGGGGCTGAAGAGGATGATGTGACAGTGTTCTAAAATTAGCTCAGAGATGTCATTCTGGAAGAAATCCAGCAAGTCCATAATCCACTGAAAGCCTGTATTGCAGGCAGTAGCAATGCAGGTTTCTCACACTTTGACTCCTGACTTCAACTGTCTAAGGGACTGTTGAGAACTTAAAGATCTTGAATTTTGCTTCACTGAAGAACTCATCAAGATTCCCAGACTCCCCTTCCCTTTATTCCCATGGGAAGGTCTGAATGGACTGCCAGCAACAACACACCCCAATCATAAGCTTACTTCTCATGCTGGTCTGCCCACTCCTCTCCCCACAAGCCAGACAATAGTGAGTGCAGGCTGCCGAGTGACCACTTGAGTGAAGTTTTAGTTAATTTTGTGCTGGAAAGCCAGCAGCACTGAATGGAACAGGAGGAAAGGAGAGCTGAAGAAAGAAACGTAGGAAGATTGGGACGACAGAAAGCCAGCTGTTCTTCAGGCACTGGCACCCCTTTGGAAACTCTGCCTGAAATGCAGTAGAGAAAAGAGAAGCCTCAAGCTGCTGCATGATAGAGGTAGAAGCCAAGACCCTGTGGGATGTCAGGGTGGAGGTACCACACTCTGTCCAGTATCATCACCCCAACAACAAATGCAAGCCCAGTGCACACTGTAGCTGCTTACTGACCTGTCACTGTTACTACATAACATACGTACCCTGAAGGTGAATGTGGAACAGGCATTGGTGCTCAGCGTTGAGGGACCACACTCATGCCCATACTCTCTCTCCTGAGGAAGGGAAAGAAGGCAAGGGCATGGGACAGCTTCCTGTGCAACATCATTAATCACTGTCAGAAACATTCATTGGAGGAGAAACTCCTCTTCCAGTTCATTTGCAGAGGCTCATTATCAGCCACTGCTGAAGGACGCTTCTCTTGCTGGACCCTGCGGAGGTAGTACAGGATCACTGTCAGGGCCAGCACTTGTGCTCCGATGAGATTATTCTCCCCTTCGGGTTACTGCCTCCAGTAGATACTGCCCATTGATGGAGAAGGAGATCCAGACACCCTTCTGGGTCAGGTGCTGAAAGGATGGACAATCCTATACTCTTCACGAGTCACAGAGTTAGATGAGCTATCAGGGAGCATCAGTGAGGGAGTTGAGCCAAGACATGGAAAGTTACTACGGCTTCCCATGAGCCAGGTTTCCAGCAGAGCTCCATGGTGGTCTTCGGTCTTCCTCCCAGAGAGCTACAATAAAGGCAGCTCAGCAGATCTCCTGCACCTCACTGTAACTTCTGCTTACAAACTTCATCTTCTCATGGAAGGATGGGTGTACAGGTTGCAGGGAAATCAAGTGCAAGATCTCCTTGAATGCACAACAGTCCTTTTGCTGTTTCACATTGAACCAAAGGGAGAATGAGGGAAAGGGAAAAGATGAGCTCTTGATGACATATTTGGGATACAGAAAGGCCACATGACATCTTCTGGATGACAAATTCCTTTACACAGAGTCTTTATTCTGCCTCCATTGCCCATGTGAAGGGAGGGAGAACAACCAGAGGATTGAACTTGGGTCTTGCCACAAACAGTGAGGAGGCTAAGTGGTCTCCTAGAAAGGGGAAATCACAGCATGCCAAAGCCCTCACAACCCTCGCTGATAGCTAGCTGCAGCATTTTATGCACTTCTTCGTAGGAGTCATAAGTAGGGAGGCACAGCTGGTTAAAACTGTAAAACAAAAAGAAAATTCCATTCAGAATAGATCTGAGAGGGGACCATCAGCTGCTTTTCGATGGGCTGACACGAGCGTCACACACATTACATGTTATATACTACTTGCCCACCACAATTAGCTGCTGTCATTCCCAGAAGCACAATGCAGAAAGTCCTGTTATCCCAGGATACTTGCCAAGTGTGGGCTGTCGGTAAAGTACTGTGAGTTGGAGCTGCAATGATCTGGAAAGATGGACAGAGTGCAGCAAACCCTCCTGGGGGCAGCTGGGAGGAACCAGTTGTGAACTGTAAAAGCCTGGCCAGTTCTTCCTGTGTGAAACTGGAGACCACAGTCCAAAACCACCTCATGACCTGTTAGGAAACAGGAAAGGTAAAGCCAGATCAGCCAAGCAAATCAAATAAGCATATTAGCAAGTTGCAAGAAGATCAGTCAATTGCCCTTGCAAGTAAGTGCTCTACTAATAGCGCTCATCTTTTGCTTTTTCACATCCTCTGGTACTTTTACAGGAAAGTGGAACCATCCCAGTGTTTACAGTTAGAAGCCTGTACTCCCAATCACTTTTGATTTTGGGTGTTCTGGCAGCTTCCATTATTCTTCTAAATGAAGCTGCTACCATTCCTATACCCCTCCCACTGGGAATGGCAGGGAGGGATGGAAACAATTACAGGGTACAAATTTAGGCTTCTACATCAGTAGCCTTTGCCAGAGCACTGACTTCCAAGCACAACACAAGCAAACCGCACAGAGCCTGGGAATGAGGTGTGGCAAACACAGGAGGCTGGAAGCGGGCATTCAGCCAGAGCTGGGCATGTCCAAAGCCTTCTAAAAGACTTACAAGTGAAAGGCGAGGCAAGGCAAGGCCAAGTATGCTGACAGGAGCTGCTTAGATGGTGTTTACATTAGAGAATTAAGGATTTTGGTTTATGTTTCAAAACAGGCTGTTCAGATCTGGGAGTTTCAAAGGCTATCAGGGCTGTCTGTCGACAGTCAGTAAAGTGAAGACTCAGTGTTATCATCAGAGGTGTACGACCTTCCACCATTCTCCTGAAGATTTGTAACCTCACTTTAAAAATTCTCCACCTTTGTGGCACTGTACTGTCACAGCTGACTTAATGGAGTATGTGAATCATGTCTTTGAGTCTCCTCAACTCCCAACAGATTGTGAGGTTTTTCAAAAATACTTTGTGCTTCTTTTCCCCCGTTTCCATTTGCTTGTGAGTAAAGTACTTGAAGATTAGTAACTGTAGAATACATTTATTTGAAGGAGGAGAGTGAGGTTTTCAAAGATACTGTGGTGATACTCCCTATGGGTGTACAAACCAGGCTTATGTGTATGTATCTATCTCATATGAAAAACTTACGCACCTACATTGATGCGGAAAAACTCCACAACCTGTCTCAACATCACTGCTGTAGTTTTATCAGCTCCTGGACCTAAAGCAAAAGCAAGTCCTCTGGATAGCATGAGATCTAAATTTTTTTTTTAAGTACTGTATTTATTCTCAAGTGACATTGTTTATTGCACACAAGAGATGATAATTTATTTCAAATTAATAACTCCTCAAGAGTGGCATGAAAGGGGAGTCACTTACAGTGTTAATGCTGAAAGAACACTGGCAACTAGAAGCCCATATAATATAAAAGGTCAGCTTCGCACAGTTTGAGAAATCTTCTTCTCTTTTGTTGTTGAATGACCAACACAAACGAGGGAAGTGACTCACTATCACTGAAACTAAGCTGAGGATTCATACACGTACTTTATTCAGCTATGAGAAGTGTTCAGCCATAAATTATTCAGGAAATGTTGTTTCCTGACAAAGAAATTGGCCTTTTGTGTTCATAATGTCCTAACAATCCTAACAGATACCACCTGTATGCAGAAGAAGGACTTGAGAACAGTTGCTGAAAATTTCATTTGTTGCTATCAATCCACTGAACAAGGTTGTTCAAGATTATATTTCTGAAAGTGAAAGAAAATGTCATGAAATCCCAGCAGTTTGGTGACTGGGCTATGCGTAAGTACAATTCTTCAAAAAGATCATATCCCAACCTTCTAGAACACAGAAAGGTTAAACATTTTCTCAGGTGACTGTGAGGACTTAAAAATATCATCAGCAGATCTTCAGCATTCCTTGTAGAAGGTATGTCTCAGACTATGTCAAAATAATTCAAACCCTTCTTAAAAAAAATACAAGCCATAACATCTAAATTTTATTTCAACTTTAACATAGCCTATTACTGGACTTGCTAAAAGGCCAGATTTGCATTGAAGTTAGCAGAAGTACAACGTCATGAGCATATTCAGCAGTGCAGCATAGGCACCTGAGCTGGGCGAGGGGCACTGGTAGCCAAANGTTTTAACCAGGGTGACACAGAGGCAAGTATTACGTTTCTTCTTATCAGTTAAGTGATGTCCCACACTACCTCCCACCAGTCCTTTCCCTTAAAGCAGGGAGGCTTCTGCTCTCCCCACTGAAATTTTATTTTTAGAAATACCTGCATAGACAATGAGGTAGGTTTACAATGCAGAATTTCATGTGCTTCTTGCACTACGCTCATCTTTTGCTTTTTCACATCCTCTGGTACTTTTACAGGAAAGTGGAACCATCCCAGTGTTTACAGTTAGAAGCCTGTACTCCCAATCACTTTTGATTTTGGGTGTTCTGGCAGCTTCCATTATTCTTCTAAATGAAGCTGCTACCATTCCTATACCCCTCCCACTGGGAATGGCAGGGAGGGATGGAAACAATTACAGGGTACAAATTTAGGCTACTACATCAGTAGCCTTTGCCAGAGCACTGACTTCCAAGCACTCCACATGGGCTGCAATCACGATCTTCAAGTGTCCCTCAGAGACAAGTATATCACCATGAACATCTTTAGTAGCAATAATTCCCACCAATTCCTCCTGATTCCCTGATGAACTGTCCTTAATTAATGCTTTTCAGAGTTTCTTAAAAAGACCACTGCTGCTGGAGTTTTCATGCTGGTAACTGATTAAGCACCATCTCCAGACAGCCAGGCTGAAGGATATCTCTAGGGGGAAACACTATTTCACAATTCATGCAGTCCTATTCCTGACCCCCAAATCTTCCAGTTTGTCCTTCTGGAAGACTAATTTCCAACCAAGAAATCTGTTCCCAGTTTAAGTTACCTTCTGATATAGTTGAGATAACTGGTTTCAGCAAGCAAGAGGAAGAAACCCTTTCACTTACCTTTTCACGGAAGTGCCAAGATCCTCCTACCACTACAGCATGTGCCTTGAAGTCACAGACACTGATATCTCCAGTACCACACATAAGCAACTGAAAGGCAAGGGACTGCTGTCAGAAAGTCAGGAGCCCAGAAAACAAGACAACAGCTACTGTGAAAATTATAAATGTTTAAAATGCTTAGAGAAGAAACATTTTGGCTTTATTACAGATCCAGAAAATGCTTCATTTGTCAGAGAATAGGAGAAGGAAGGGTAGAGATGCTTAGGGAGGCAGCAATTACCTCAAGCTCATTCTCATCAAAAATAGCCAGGAGGTTCTCAGGAACTAACTCGTTAAGACCTGGAAAAAAGAGGAGAAAAGAGCAGCAAGTGCTATCCCCTGGGACATAAAGGCAGAAAGGACTGGGGAGCAGACAGTGTGTTACCTTTCAGGAAGTGGTCCACCTCCTCTCTAACCTGACTAGCCAGCCTGTACTGTGCAAGCAGATTTAGGTACAAGATTTTGTTTTCATTGGTCACTGGTACTTGAGCTCCTCCTGTCACCAGTTCTACCATCTAAAAACAGGATAGTTGATGTGAGTGCGACCACCAGCATTCCTCCAACCTGAACTCCCAACCAGAATAAACCCAAGCAAGGAGCTACCGCCCAGAGTCAGGTCAATTTTCTGGGCCTCCCCTGCTACAGGCAGAAGGGGTTAAACTGTCCCACCTTCAGGAACTTCA
The DNA here is from genome assembly GCA_013400615.1 of Syrrhaptes paradoxus. NCBI lineage: Eukaryota > Metazoa > Chordata > Aves > Pterocliformes > Pteroclidae > Syrrhaptes > Syrrhaptes paradoxus. The sequence continues at coordinate 226,271 of VZTO01011090.1, forward strand.
CCTTCTCCAGTTGTCCTGTTTTGCTATACTTCTCTTCAGCAAAGACCAGATCCATCTCACTCACATCATTGTTCAGTATGAAACAAACTTTGGATTTATAGAATTCTGGGTCATCTGTTTCAAAATACTGTGTGAAAGAAAAAGAAATCAAGAGACATGAAGGGAATGAAAAAAACCCAACATGCAGTGTTAAACAGGACTCTGAATCTGCCTCTACTACATTAACATTCAACCTCTCCCCAGATCAATACAGGCTTCAGACAAGGCTGTGAAGCTTTACCTTGTAATGCATACGAAGTCCTATGATCTGAGCCAGGAAGGATCGGGTGAAGCGTGCTCGAACCAGTTGTTTGTAAGCACCCCCCAGAGATGATTCATAAAGACACTTTCCGACTAGGCGGCCTGCAAATTCATACACTTTGAGTCGTAAATATGTGGGACGCCCTGGATTTGGATGCACCTGTGAAGAGGAAGCAAAATGAAATATCCAAGTACCAGACAAGACTAGCACAAATACCAAGTATGGGACCAGTTCAAGTCACTGCATCTCTCAGGCTGCGCCAGGAGCTTTAGTGTAATATCCTCAAAGCCAAGCAATAGGAACAAAAAGCCTGGGCCTGCCTAGGAAGAACACAACATGTTTCACGTGCAGAGGTCAGAAGCTGTATGAGAGCAGAAATTGATTCTGAAACACTCAGACCCAACAAAACCTCTAGACGCTCTGATGCCACCTCCTCTTGCCCAGAAATCCAGCCTTCCCTGCTGACTGGCTACCCTCTGCCATTCATCCAGCCAGTTCAATGGATTAAGATCATTAAGCAAAGCTTTGAGAAAGGCACTGGAAGTGACTGTGCAGGCAAGCTAAAGAATTGGTAAGGCTGCACACCACTTAATGAATTTAGCAGCAGCATGTCAATGCACATGGTTCTATGTATTCAGCATAGGAATTGCAGACTCACCAAGGCCTGGTTGTTATCACTAAAGCGGGTGAAGAGTTGATTGGAAGTATCGAATAACGCCTTACAGATGAGCTCAAACCACTCTCTGCGTGGACCTCCCCAGTCCAGAGCTATAAGACAAAACAAGCTTTGCCATCCATGAGTCATCAACCAAGATTTTCATGCCTGCTGCTTGCTCAGTATAACCTGACATGAGAGCTCATTGCAGTGAACAGGTCCATAGCAAAAAAGCAGTAGACAGGGACTCCAGAACTCTAGGTTCTGCTCCCAAACCTAGTCCTAATATTTTTTTATTTGGGCCTCAGGTCCCTACGTAAAGTAGGGATAGAATAGCACCAGCAGGATAATTCACTAACACCTGTGAGAAAGTGAAAGGGCTGGAAAGCCTCAAAGGATAGACACTACAAGAAACCAGAATTTCAGACTAAAACCACCCCACTGTCATTCCTTCCACTTCCTCCTCAAATATATTTGCAGGATAACTCACCTTCTTCATCTTGAAAAATAACTTCAAAGTTTTTGCTCCAATCAGAAACAGAAAAATTTCTTGTTGCTTTAAAAGACTGCAAAAAATAAAATTAAAAAGGCAGTCATTACTGATTGGTACCCCACAACCAAGATGCAATCCTGAGCACGTGGATGGGCAATTTAAGCAACACAAAAAAAACAAGAAACAGTCTAGTACTCTAAAGAATAAAACTGAGAATGAGGAACTCCTAAGGTCTAATTCTTATTTGTCCAAAGCCACAGAAGCCAATTCCTCATTTTCTATTCTGAGACAAATTACCCACATAAATACAGCTCATTTTAAATCAGTGTGAGGTCTTAGCACAGCACAGATGTATGCCTCTCAAGGCTGTAGTACATTATTGTTTAAAGTATTAAAATGCCTGTGGGAAGAAGCAGTTTCTGTAAAGCACTCTCAGCCCACAAGCTAGATTTATCATAGAATCATAGAATGGTTTGGGTTGGAAGGAACCTTAAAGATCATCAAGTTCCAACCCCCCTGCCATGGGCAGGGACACCCTCCACTAGACCAGGTTGCTCAAAGCCTCATCCAGCCTGGCCTTGAACACCTCCAGGGATGGGGCATCCACAACCTCCCTGGGCAACCTGTTCCAGTGTCTCACCACCCTCATAGTGAAAAATTTCTTCCTAATGTCTAGTCTAAATTTACCCTCTTTTAGCTTATATCCGTTACCCCTTGTTCTCTCACTACACTCCCTGATGCAGAGTGCCTCCCCATCTCTCCTGTAGCCCCCTTCAGGTACTGGAAGGCTGCTATTAAGTCTCCTTGGAGCCTTGGAGCTGAACAACCCCAACTCTTTCAGCCTGTCCTCAGAGGGGAGGTGCTCTAGCCCTCTGATTAATTTTGTGGCTCTCCTCTGGACTCTCTCCAACAGGTCCATTTAAAAAAGGAATGTTTCATAGAGCATTAGAAAATAGCTTGAAGGGTTCACCGAGTTCATACTTGGAGCAAGTCACCATGCAAAAAAGTAACAAAATAGTTCAAGTGTCTAGAACTTCCTGTGTCCTGATTCTGGATTCCAATTAAAGAAAATGTAAAAACCTACACAGCAGTCCTCAGTCATACAGGTAGCTCTGGCTTAGCTTATCTTCAAATAGGTTAGAGCATCATGCTAGTCACACCCCTGGGTTAAACACATTGGTCACATTCATTGTGCCTGTCAACCCTGGGCACTAAAGCTTACATATATTATTATTATGTCACTTAATTTAATTATTTTATCTTACTAGGCTGTAACATCAGTGCTCATGACAGTGCAAGAATTTCCAAAACAGTGGGAAAAAATAGTCACAGAAATACTGTTCAGAAGTGAAGTCACGTTGCAGCAAGCTATTAACTGAAACATAATCTCGTAAACACTCCAAGCTCATATGTGCAGAAAATATTGCAAAACACAGATTTACTGAGTGTAAACCAAGGGAAATCGCAGCCACTCCTGCTTTCCCCAGAAATGTTCCTTTCGATCTTTATAACATTCACGTTGTGAGACACATGTGGAAACAATAAGTCAGGATAACTCCCTGCCCTGCATACACAGTATTTAGAATGTCAGTTAAGAACTGTATTATATGAATGACTCTTTCTTAAATTTGATTTCAGAAACACACCAGCTCAGGTCAGCATCAGTGAAGACTTAACTCAAGGATTCCATAGAATATTTTATCATCACACTGAACCACCACTAGAAGCCTATCAATGCAAGAGTCCCATGCGTGCAGCTCAGTAACACCTGACTTGACAGCTTATCTCACTGAATGTCTCTGTACCATAAAGATGCAGGAGCTCTAGGTTCTGCTTACAAAACTGGTCCAGGTAGACAGTCTCTCCCTGGGCCTCGGTTTCTAATGTAAAGTGAGGACAGAACAGCACCAGCAGATTTCCTGTTTATGCAGGCTATGCATGCATTTACCCTAGACACCTCTTAGGGCTTGACTTACTCTGCAATAAGCGCCTTAGAAATTTACCAGAGCTAAGTTTCCTAATTACTTAAGAAATTGATCTGATCTTACTGGCTGTAGAGAAGCAAAACAGCATCGTACATAATACCAAACCTGGACACAGAGGAGCTACCTTGACATTATTTTTTATTTCCTTTTTCCCATCTCAAGCTGTCTGCTGGCATCTGCCTTGAAACAGAAGGACTAATCATTTTTAGCACTGTTTGCTAAAACACAGACATGCTAGTTTGGATTTCTTTAGGTGCTGAGCAGAAGAAAAAGGATGGAGGAAGCACTGGACTTAAGCAAATTGACCTACACACTCACCGACTCCAGCAGACAGTGACGGCTGACCTTCAATGTGACCTTTGAATGAGGTCTTTTCATATGCACCTGACGCAGCTCTCGCTGAAAGAAGTTCACTTTGTCCTGGAAGGTCTCCGAGCCTCCTGAGAATAGGGACAATTTGGGTCAGGCCTGAGCTGTCAACATCTGAAACGTCTAGAAGGCATTCCTAAGACTAACTGCACAGATCAGCTTTACAGCCCAAGTATTAGTTTATTATAGCAAGGTTTGAAGACAGAACTCTAAAGGCAGTTTGCAGTTAGTCTTGCTAACATTCAGATACTCACAGGTACACTTTCAAAGAAACTGACAGAAAAGCCAAACTGAAAAGGAACAGCTGGCATGATGAAATACACTCACTGGAAGCACCAACAGGATCCCAACATGAGACTCCAGGAATCAGAGTTCTCATCAGAGGTCATTCAGTGCTGGCAATCTTCATTGCCCGGGAAACTAGCAGACTCAGGTGCTAACTTCCTGACTACTATACCCACCTCACTGCCCCTTTACCTATGTTTTTATGCAGAGAGCGAATGAAAGTGGCTGCCAAGATGTTCCTCTCCTTGCAGCTGAGCTCCACAGGGGGTTGGATCCCATCATCCACCACCAGTGTCAGTAATTTGTGCACAGGGTCAGGACCAAGGTATGAAAACTAGCAGCAAAAAGATGCAAGAAAGGGTAAACCCATCATGCAAAAGGCACAGTACGTTCAGCAGACAGAGCAACACCACCTGCACTCTAAGACTTTCTCTGCTCACCCATGCAGATGCAGTTAACAGGAACATTATTTTAAGCATCCGGACTCCAGTGAGGAGGCTGCTTCAAACTTCACACCCTAGACTATGGGCTTCAGTGGACACAATCACAGCATTTTAGCAAGGTTACAAGGAAAATAGGAGAAATGCAAAAGGAATCAAGATTTTTGCCTAGCACTGAGACAAAAGGCAGCAAGGAGTGATACAAATGGCTCTTCTTAGCAGAATTTAGACACTGAGAGGGAAGTCCAGAGTTTGAATTTTATGCAACAAAATGTTGCTCTGTGTTTGGAAGCACTTCTCTCCCAAAGGAAAAAAATCAGACTGTCATTCACAAGGACCACAAGCTAACAACATGGAGGTGCAGCAACAGCTACATGGAAAAAGGCTCACCTTTGTGCCAGGACATACTCTAAAGGTGTAAAGGCGCCATGGAATGATCTTCAGGTAAAATTCTTTCACTGAGAATTGCTGAGTAACCACAAGGAGAGAAAATGTTAAAGGTCACACATCTGTTAAGGGTTGTCTCTGAAACACGAGGCACTGGACAGATCCGTAAGGGTCTGTAAGCCTCCAACACCAGGGACAGGTTTCTGCGACATTTGGTGACATCTTCTGGCACAATACAGAAAAACCTTTAAAGCTGTACAGAACTGTAAGCAACTTGTCAGTACAACTTCATTGCATGCATTTATGATACACGTGGGATCCCAGCATGACACAAATTTTACAGCAATAAGTGATTGTGTTCAGTAGAATATCACCAGTCTAACTGGAAGGTAATGTTAGGTACACTTAAGAGGCTGAATCCAGGACAAGATTGTAATGCATTGAAAAAATGGTTTTGGAAAAAGTCACACTGTCTAACAGAACTACTACTACTACTCCCTAATTTTCACAACCGTTTCAAACAACTCTTAAAAAGCACTTGCAACTGCTAAATCCAGGAGATCTGCAGAAATTTCTTCTCGGTGTATTTCTGCAAGAACAAAAACTACTAACTGGGCAACTGTTGCCATCTGGAGAGCAAGCTAAGATGAAATTTTAGCATCATTAGACAAAACGCAAAACCATTTCCTGCACAAGCCTGTTCTAGCTGCAATGACTGGAAAAAATGACGAGTAGCATTTCTCCAGAAACAAAGAAAATACGAAGAGCATGTCCTTAAAGAAATAACAGCATAGCAACAGTTATCTATTGTACAGGACATATGCTCTAGGTATATATAGAGATATCCAGGGACACAACTACACAAGCATCAGAATCGTATTAACAGCCTTGGCACCTAAAGGGAACCTGCAATGGTACCCACTTCTGGTGATCTCTTTTACCAGGTAATGCAATAGAAAAGGGTACAAAAGTCCAGAACGACACTCCCAGGATGAAAGTATGCTAAACTCACGGGGACCCAGCACTCTTTCCCAAAGTCAGTTCTTAGAGCTGTGTTCAGCAGAGATTTAGTTAGAAATCTCTAGCAATACCCTCTTATAACTGTTTCACAACTGTCTTTCTCTCTTTGTCAGGAAAGCAGTTCCTGGATTAGTCTTTCACTTTGATATTTATCACTGCATTTTTCAGAATGCATTCAGATGGATAGATTAACAAAGTGAATTTAAATTTATTAGATTTAGTGCAATTTTCTTTCGAGTTTCCCTGAATGCTCGTAGGCAATAATAAGGGGTAATGGTTTCTGTTAACATATTCTTACTTATAAGAAAATCCTCAGTTTCTTTGGACTTGCTTGAATTCTGTTTCTTCTGCTTACACATTTACCTTTTGTTCTCTGCCCATTTTTTTCCCTTTTCTTTTCCCTGAAACACTCAAGAAACAGGACAAAGACATAAAATCTGAGAATCTGAATTTCAGTCTACAGGTCTCAGAAACTGAGAAAGGAAATTGCAGGTCTGACCTGACTAGAGCAAAGGAAAGGCAAACAGAATATCTATTGAACAATCAGGGAGAAATTACCAGTAGGCTTTCGATCAGACCTAGAAAGACACACCAAGTCCTAAAACTTCCAGGAGCATTTTAATGTTATTCTCAGTCATGAGCGCTACATTTGCTATCTAGCCTTAGACAAACCCTTTTTAACCAAATCTGAGGCACCTAAATCTGGAGCTAAGATATAGGACACAAGGAAGCTCTTCAGTTGCACTGTACTTCAAACATGCACTCAAAAGTGGTAACTTTGTGATATCTACCTTAGGTGACACATAGCAGTACACTTTTTTAGGTTTCTTCACTTTCTCAGGGGTTTGGCTGTCAAATGGGGAATCTTCATCTTCATCCTCAGTTGCAGTAGAAGGACGGCGCTGTGAGGAACTCAGGTGCGTTGGTGGAAGTTGCCACTGAGTGTTGGTATAACTAGGAGCATCGTAAAGGTAAGCTTCAAAGTAAATACTGACACCTGAGGTGGACACATTGCGATCTACAATGTTCTTTTCATTCTCTGAGGAAAACATATAAAGGAGTTGTGTAAATCTTAATAGAGACCAGAATCAAAAAGTAAAATCCACAGACTACCACCAAATTAGTTACTGATTTTAAAGAAAAAGCTACACATCCAAAGGAAACCCTGGTCAAGTGAAACTCTGTTACCAGAGAATCCAGGAGTGGGATGAAGTTTTTGAGACAGTAGTTTGTTGTCTGTCCTGGCTTCAGACAGTGACTTGTTCAAGAACAAAGGAAAAAGGCATACAGAACCTCTGCCTCAGAGCATCAGCCTGAAGGTATAGCCACTTGACAGCCACACTGCAGACTGGCTGACTCACCCCTGCAATAAGCAGGTATTAGAAAATCGTAAAAAAGCACACGGCTTACATGCAGTGTTCTTCATCCATATAGCTTGACATACAATACATGACTGGCTCACTTACAGTATGGCTCAGATGCCAAGTACCAGCAAGCAATAAAAATTGCCTAATTTTAGAGGCAAATCTTCTGAGGCAATTGCTTTTATCTGCTAATGGAACAGAGAGTATCTGCCTTCAGAAATCTCCCTTGTCAGCAGCAAATTTTAAATGAATTCCTTCAGCAATTAAGCATGGCTAGCCTGCAAGGAAGACATGTTTAGCTCTACCACACAAGTGTGCAAAGCATCTTCTAAGAGGACAAATGGAGAACAAATACTGAGTAGCTCTTGACTCACCACTTAGAACAATGATGTCAAAATCACCATTGCTTATGGGCTGGTTCTGGTAGGAGATGCAGGCATGGAAACACCCCCTGCAGTGCAAGGTGAGTCGGAAGAACACTTCGCAAGTCTGACGATTGGACACCACAGACTTCTCAAATACAACATCAGAGCTCTCTTCTTCTTGAGGGCCCAGCTAAACAGAAAACAAACTAATAAAGGAGGCTCTCTAGCTCACCTGAAGTCAAACAGAAAGGGATGGGGTTGCACTTACCTCATGGATGGAGAGGCTGTAATTGTGTTCATCTACCAAGGACACAGAATTGGTGGTGGGATTATCATATTCATCTCTGGGAACTATCTGCAGAGTGTGCTGCTGCCCACAGGTCAGCACGAGAGTGGAGAAATGGCAGACAATTTTGGTTTTGGAGGGAACCACCATCCCTGAAGAAGACAACAGTAGAGTCAAACAAATTCCAAGGTGAAACTACAAAGAACAAAGGAAAAACAACCAGAGGCATAATACCCTTGAAAATGGATCAAATCTAAACACATTCTGTGCCTCTACACTCAAAAAACAGAAGTATCTGAGCAATGAAATGCATGGTGTGGTGCACAGGGTTTGCGTTGGGTCAGAAATTTAATACTGATAAAGCAAACCTGGTGACTAGCCCTCTAAAGAATGCTCTTTCCTCCATTTTAAACTTGCTCCCACTGCAAATACAAAGTACAAGTCAGCTGACATCCAAGGACACCTGCAAATTCAGTTTAACAAACTTTAGCATGGAGGGTATCGGAGTCAAATCTGACCTTCCTCTTTCTGAAAGGGTATCTTGGCAGGCTTTGTATCTATTCACAATGCAATGTAAGGGAGGTACAGTCTATGAACACGTACATGAACTAGAAAACATGCCAATTGGAGTCAAAGAACAAAAGTAGAATGAAACCAATTTAAAATGGATAAAAAGGAAATGTTTTCAAAGAAGTGTATAATCAAAGGTATCAGCTGCTGCAGGAGCTTAAAAGAATAGAGTAGGGTATTCACAAGAAGAGTCAAAACATGACAGCATTTCCAGTTCAAATACAAATAACTCAATACTTTCACAAAAAGCATTCTCTGGCTACTAGATGGATCATGAAGAAGTCACTACAAAACAGAGAACACAACACAGGTGGTTAGGAAGTTTAAGCAGCACTAATAACTTCTTCTGTAAGGCAGTTTCTATTTGGCCACATACTGGTAGTCACAAGTATGTTTTATTCATAGATCTACTGCTGGGACCTACATGTGGCAAGAGGAAAATGGTGAAAGGTAACCCTTTCCCTGTCATTTACCTATTTAGCTGGAAAAACATTTACCTAACTGCCTCCAATACCTCCAAACCTACTTTGAATCATTACAGGGCCACTTAGACCTTACCTGGCTGGAATACCTTGTAGTAGGGGCTGTAGGCCACATTCAAGCCACCAAGTTTTACAGTGATCTCGTATCTCCCAGCCCTGCGCACAGTGAAGGCCACTTTCACCACATTGGAATTAGGCTCCTGAAGAACTTCCTGGGTTACAGGAATATCAATTGCTAACTCCACATGGCAGATGTGAACTCGCAGTCCCACAGGCCGGTGAGCAGGGAAAGGTTGCCCATTCTTGTAGAACAACTGCATGGGAAATAGATAAGTCCAGGTCAGCAAAAATATGCGGAGCACGGAGAAAGAGAAAACAAGTCACCTTGGGCAAACAAAGGCAAGAACCCCAGCTCAGCAAAGGAAAAAAAATTAACCAGCTCAGTCATACAGGCTGTGTTCTCTCAAGCAAAGAGGGCAAAAGTGGGCACTGAACAACCTCATTCTCTTTTGTGTCAGGGTTCAAATGACTGCCCTGAAAAGAACATGCCTCTAGGCATTTCTTCCCTGCACTGTTAGTGCAGTATCAGAACAGAAACCAAAAGAACCCACTACCGAAAGGAAAAAAGCAAAGCCACATTCTTTCAGAGAAACAAGCAGATCTCATCCATTTGTACACCTAAGCTCTGGAAAAGCTCTCACTAATTTGCCATAGAAAAGAGTGTGGAGAAGATGCTGACCTAAGGAGCTGATCCAGTCTGTACTGATGAACAGCATCAGCATGAAAACAACGTTAGGAAGGCAACATACCTCAACTGGTACTTTCTTACAAGGAAAGAATTACACCTTGAAACCCTATGTGCATGACTCTTCAAAAGCTGTCAGTTCGTGGGCCAGACCCTGCCTGCCATCAGCAATCAGCCTGCATTCAGCAAAAGGCTACTATTTATTCCCTGTTCCCAAACAGGGGAGGGCGTAGGGGCTAAAGTAGCACGTATGTCACTGTCAGTGAGAGAAACCAGTGCATTCAACAGCTGCTGTTGATGAATAAAGGACTATGCAAACGGGAGACAAGCATGAAGTGGAAGGCCACATTGCTGGAGCTGCCATGAGTGACAGTCTGTAAGGTGAAGGGATAGCATGAACAGAACAAGTCCCTTTCCCCTCAGCTATTTTTCACTGCCTGCCATGAAGTCAGAACTCCTTCTCACTCACCCTCAAGCAGAAGGGTTTTCCTTACCTTCCCAAGAGGGATGGGCATGGCAAGCTTGCTGAATCTTTCTTGTTATGATGCCCTTCTGGGTAGGGAAAGTGTGGCAGAGAAGTGGGCATGTGAGCCCAGCAAAACCTGTTCACACTTTCTACATGTAGCTCCAAACCCTTCGTGATCAGGCCCCTTACCCATCTTATTTATATACTTGTTCCACTCCCCTAGGCTTGGCCTTTGGGGATTGGAGGGAAACAAATAGTTCTTGGCAGGCTTTTCCAGATCAGACAGAATAACACTCAGTTTTGAAGGAACACATTTCTGTAGGGACAGGGAGCAGCCATGAAGCTTTACAGCTCCTGGGTTGGTACAATGCCCACTCCCACTCTCTCAGCTTCAGCTGCACAACCAAAAGATAGCACCAAGTCTGTTGAAGGCAAGGCTCAGCCCACTCACTTCCCAGTAAAGGAAGCAGTAGACAGGACAAGCCTGGGCTCCGGCTCTTCAGAGGATTCTAAAGAGAGAGAAATAAGATTTTAAAGAGTGCAAACCTCAGATATGCACTTAGAGAGTTATGCAACACACTTTATCAGGGGGCAGAAGACATGAACAGCTTTCCTATTCCTAAGTTATATCCAGCTTAGTCCCAATAAAGAACATTCAAAGAGCCCATCCCTAACTCAGAACTCTGTTCCTGCCCCCAAAGCTGCATGGAAACAGAAATATTCCCTTACATGCACTCGGAAGGCCATGCTATGGCCCACCTCATGGGGGTCCTTCCAATCCCAGGAGATTTTGCAGGACCGGGGATCCAGATAGTTGCCTCGCACGTAGTCATAAATAGTTCGCTCCCCTCGGCGCTCCCGGTCCTCATGCTGAAGGAAGCTGACTATACGTGCGGCAAGCTCAAAGAGGAACTTAATGGTGAAGAAGAAAGCTACCACAGATACCGTGATCCCACCTGCAGCAAGGAGAGAACAGAGGCTGTTTGCAGTAGCACGGCTGAGTCAGGCACCAAAATTCCCTCTGCATCAGCACAAGATGCCTTTTATTAATGACATTCCACTCAACGGCAAATTAGATGTTTAAGGCAGAAGCTATTGTGTCTGTGTTATGCTACAAGTAAGGTTAGAAAATAACAAGTCCCTTAAAACTCTGCCAATGACTGCCAACAGAGGTAAAGGTGGTACAGAGTCTCAGGTATGGCTAGCAGACATACCAACAGAAGCATGGAATTCCCTTTGAGCTGCAAATTAGAACTATAGAGATTCCTTTACAGAAAACAGTCATATAAACACACAATCCCTGCACATCACATTAAGACTGGATTAAGAAGCATCATGGAGGCAACAACCCTGCACTAGTTCTCAAAAGAAAAAGTAAGGGGATGGCTTAGGAATGAGGTCAATGAAATAGGAATAAGAAGACCGGCAGAGAGGAAAGTTTGCTGGGTGGAGGGCACAGTGCAGGATGACAGTAACTTCATGTTTGTTAGGTAGACTCTGAACTAACAGCAGAGGCTTTCAAGAAACCCTTCTAAAGCCTATGGAGAGATCAACAAATACAGTGGCAGCCTTTCCTTCACTTACCAATAATGTAAAACATCAGGTCCCTTCGGTGAGACACACAGCCGAGGATCACAGCTGCATCTAGAACACAAAATAGGCCAAGTCCAGTCCAGTGACTCCTCCTCACACACACTGGCCTACATTTAATCTGTGATTCCTCAGACAAATACCTATCGATCATCTGTCTTCCTCTCCAAGGACATCCCTACAGCATTTTTCCATAAAACTGTGATATATGCAAACAGCACAGCATGCTACAAGGAACAGTTCTCCCTCTATCACACATTCCCATTCAGATCCAGGGATCTAAAAGAAGGACAACATATTATCCTCAGAAATCAGTGAGAGCAGGCTCTGGGTACTGCAAGAAGGGGCTAGTTTTTGTAGGATCACCAACTTCAACAGCAGCCGAAAGCCACTCATCTGAAGTCTCACACCTACTTGCCTCTGCAAGTCACAAACTTCTAGTCTGCCATGAAAGCACATCACAGAGCCACCACCAAAATGGACACAAGCTGACCCTCAACCAGCAACCTTAGAAGAACAAGCTATGGAATAAAAGGGTTGTGGACAAGACCATCCCCATCTGTTCAAAATTAACAAAAACCTCCCAGGGCAGACCTGAATCCACTTTTTGTCCTGTAAGTCTACTACGGAAAGTATGAATGCAACTGGAAAACAGTCCATCTGTATTTTCCTACTCACTTCTGCAAAGTGGAGCCTCTCTGCTGAAACTCTTGCTGCTTAACACACAAGCTAAAGCCTTAGTTTTGTACACTATTAAGTTTACAGCAATTTTTAGACACCAATCTAGAATCAAGTTCTCACTGAGGGGAGTGCTAAACAAACATGTAGTAAAAAGACCACACCCAGAACAACAACATGCTGTTTGGTTGATAAGACATAGCTGACAGATGGAACAAGAGCAGCAGCAAGGAACGTGTGTGACAATTAGAAAAACAACTTGGCATACATTAATGCATACAATATAGCTCACCATGTCACCATTCAGTTAGTGAGAAGCTACATTGTGCATTCAAGCTGCTTTTTTTGTTGTTTTTAAACAAACACAAAAGGGGAGTTATTCATCAGTCATCTCAACAGCAGCAGCAACGGACATCAGCATGCAGAAAGCTTAAATGAGGTATTTCCCCCCAACAATAGCCATGACTTTCCACCCCAGCAAATCCCCTTTGCTGGCCTCCACAGATATTCCATCCCTCCAACCAAAGAACAATCACATACCTTTACACAAGTGCCCATGTTCTAAAAGCCAAAAGGGGGGTACCCATTCTTCAGCATCCTTCCTCTTTATGCCCAACACTGGGGCAAACATCAGCAAGAGGAGGCCATAGAGAAGATTATCACAGAAAGAGAAACTCCTGGAACTTGTATCACAGAACCATTGCTGAAATGTGAGAACCCTGAGCACAGCAATTTCTTCCTCTTTGTGGTAAAGGGTTGTCCTGCAACACTGCTCCCTGTATCCTGCCGCTTGCTAGTTTGCCTGGAAAAGGAAGAAAAGGAGAGGGAAAAGTTAGATCTCTCCATTGGTGTGGACAAATCTAGCAAATAGAAACACATGAGAGATAGAAGATGCATAAGGATCAGTAGATATCAAATCCATAGGAGAGGTGCTATAAAGGTATTGCTGTTGATGAGGTGCTAGGCTTCACCATATCCTCAACTTCCACCTGTCACAATCTCATCAGATTATACAACCTCCTGAAATTAGCAGGTTCAAGATGGAACAAAGCACATCCTGCCTCCACAGGTTTCATTGGGCTCATGGGTTTCACAGAGCAGCCAAGAACCTGCGTGCTATTTGTGAGAAGTGCTAAAGTACCACTTCAAGCCTTCACACCCCACAAAATGCCATGTACTATTCTCAAATTGATTTTGCCCTGATCTAGAGGCCTATTTATAGCAAAGTCTAAAAAAAAATGAATTAAAAAATATTGAAAGTTCTTGGACCCCAAAGCAAACTAGATTTATTTTTTTTTTAGGCATTCAGGAAACCAGTATCCTCATCGGGCATTTAAATTCCAGCAGCACTATCCATTAAATTACAGTTTACTATCAGGATTGAGATAAAAAAAATAAAAAGCTAACAGCAAGGATTGATGCAGCCCACAAAAACCAGGACATATGCCAGAAGAAAAGCCACAGAGCCTACACAGTTATCTACTCATTCAGAACACAGATTATATAAAGGAGTGAGAATGAAATGAACAGACCCAGGCTCACCACAGCAGCTGCCTGTAAAGTCAGTCACCTCTTCTGGGGACGTAAGTGATGTGCTCCTCCAGTCTACCACATCACCGCCGCAGCTGCTACTTCCTCCTTACTCCCCGCCATCCACCACCTTCTTCAGATGTCTCTTATTTCCCTCCATCCCAATAATCATACAGATCTGGCTGCCTTTGCACACTTCCCCATAGCTTTCTAACGCCTATGAAAACCGACAGGTAAGTCTGTGCAGAGCTCTTTGCACTGCAGAAGCAGCCAGACTCTTGCTGTCTTTTCTTCCCTCACATGTCAAGGAAAATCCCACCCACTCAGCTATTTTCCTCTCTCCTCTGCTTGAGTGAACAGTGCTGCAGTCCCCAGGACGCAAGTTCTCATTCTCCTCCTAGATGAAACTTCAGGTTTCTAAACTCATATCCCTGTATTAACAATCACAATTTCCTCGGTATTTTAGTTCTTTCACAGTACATATCCAAGATGTGCTACAAATGCCTGGCTGAAACTCTGCTCCATCTTGGTCTGGCTGTGGAAGGTGTGTGGCTCCTTCCCACGCAGATGAGAAATTTCACAGAAACGTACCAATGTTTGGGAATCTACAAGATCTCCCCCCAGTACCTTACAGAACCACTTTCTTCATGTCACCCAAAAAAACATCAACATAAAACTGGCACTGTAGGTTAATCTACCCAAGCTATTTCTGCCTCAGTTCCTAAATCTTTGTCTTCTGTAAAGCATACCACAAGTCACACAGCCTCTCTCTCTAAAGCACAAAAAGACCCATTATTTCAACTACAAGGGCTTTTAAGTCAACTGAAACCTAAGTCTTTTGATCTGTTTTGCAGAATTTCAGAGCTCAGGGGACACAGGGAATCAGTTATCTCCCTCAATCAGCACAGCAACTCCTCATTTTATTATCTCTACATGAAGTGGTAAGCAAAAGCCGCCAGAGATGAAGTAGCTGTCATACAGTCAACTTCCCTCTAGCATACACACGGACATCCACTTTAAGGATGCTGTTGCAGCTGGGATACTTTGGGGTAAAAAACCTAGCTGCGAGTAGCTGGTATCCAAGCTATGTTGCTACTCACTTATCAGAATGCAGATCTAAATTAAAATAGTATCTGTGGTAAGAACTGCCAGCTAACAATCTGGGAAACAAATTATGAAAAGCAGCAATATAAGGTACCATCGTAGCTAGGCTGGAAAAAAGTGCTGAATTGTCCAACAGGTTTTAGTGATCTTGATCCAAGGACAGAGCAAGCAATGGTCTCTCCTGCCATCTGCAGGGAAAATGGGGATTTAGAAAGCTTCATCTTAGTTTGACTCAAGGAGAAGTACTGGCATAACAGGGATAGACAGCATGGAATCATAAAAATAAACTACATTAGTGCCATTGCTTCTCTCAAGTTAGCAAGGAAAGGGAGGCCAGTATATTTTGTTTGTATTACTGCTGTTGTGAAGCCAGAGAAACACAGTGCAAAGCTCCGGAAGGAAGCACAAGTGTATCTGCACATACAAAAGGAACTGCAACACAGTAATGACATGTTCACATGGCTACAGCTACAATGCCAACTGGGGGCATGCTATACAGAACTGATTTACCGAGGTCCTAGGAAATGTAGTATGCCTCTTGTTTTTTTGGTGCACTGATAAATTTGACTTCCTTTCTTCTCTCCCTTAATAAGTTACAAATTAAGACAAAAGATGAGTTAAAAACCTTTCTGCAGGTTGATACTACCTCATCCAATCAAGATGAGAGAAGCCTTCATTTTGGCACAGAACATCCTCTCGATCCATGTGCACAAATGACCACCGCCAATGGCACGTGTCTCATGCACGCACAAGACAACAATTCCCTGAGTGAAAAGGCACAGTATTTTCTCACATTGATTAAAGCATGCACAAACCAACACACAGGAATGCTAATGGGAACCTGACTTTAAAATACACCCACAGAAGACAGAAGAGTTGGTGCAAAAGGCATCGAGCAGGCTCCAGCATCAGCTGTCAAGAACAAAAGGCACATCGGTGGCCAGTGTCCATATGAAAGTCATTCTCCCATGGCAGCTGGAATCTGTCATACGCATTTACACACAGGCCAAATAAAACAGTGACAACAGGGGGGAAAAAAAACACACATAAGAGACCTTTGCCAACCGTCCAAGTCTAAGGACCACCACCAGGGCTGTGAGCTCCTCCCATCCTCCTCAAATACAGCAAGCCAGCCAGATGGCACCAGATCTGCTCCCAAGCCAGAAAAACATTCAGCCACTTGGCACCCTACAAACCCTTTTGCTGATTGCTCTCTTCCTCCTTGATTATTTCCTTCACCCGAATCACTCAGGCCACCAAAGCAGCACCAGCAAAGCTCCACCAACTGCATTCCCTCAACCAACAGTTAAGCCTGGTATGATCACCCAGGCAGAAAGCTCAGCTCTGGTTTCCCTAATAAACCCCATTCTCCTTTCATTCTAATTTTCTTCCTCATTGTCAAAGCCTCGGTCACAGTTCTACTGAGGCCAGCACTTTACGAAGAAACTCCTGTGCTGTACCTTGCTGGCTGCGTAGCTGCTTTTTCTGACCAGCACACCAGACAAAACCAGCTGCATTTAGAAGATACCAACAGCTACAATTTCTCACTAATCCCAGAAGCTTGTACAAGAAAGGTAACAACAGGGAGGCCTCTCTCTTAC
>VZTO01011091.1:0-24366 GCA_013400615.1 Syrrhaptes paradoxus
CAGATGCCTCAGGCAGGCTGCTGTCACGAGGTGGGACACGGCCATCCCTGCTGGGTGCAGCGTTAGGGGACACAAAGAAACTTCAAACGGGATCAGTCGGCACCGACTGTCCAGCGTACCCAAGAAACCAGCTCCCTCTTGGACGGCAAGTGCAGGTGCTCTGTGTTAAAATGCCATCTGTATTTTTTTCCTTAAATATTTTTTTCCTACAAATTCTCCCTGGTATCCGAACATCCACTGGCTCTCAGATTTTTTTCTAGCCGTGGTGAAGAGGAAATCCTCGTGTGATGTGTGGCTCAGTGTATGATCCAAACCAACCGCCCTGGTCTCCGCCTGGCTCACGATCAGCATGGCCGGGACCTTGTGCAGAAACCAGGGGCTGCCCAGAAGAAGGAGCTGCTCTGCTGAAATAAACCCGCAGCATCTTTAAAAAAGCTAGAGACCTGCTCAGGTATTTTTGAGGTTACAGTTTGCGTTTCTGTTTTCTGCTTGTAATTCAGTGAGGAGCTTTGAGAGTTACGGATACAGAGCTCCGGGAAAAGTTGCATTAAATTGCACCAAAAAAATGACTCTGCTGGGCTGGAGCCTTCAGAAGTGGTGGGACCTGATGGAACCTGACTGGGAAGAACCCTCAGTCTGCTAAATAAAGTCACATTGCCTTGAGCCAGACAGTCTTACCCCTAGACGAATCCTGCATCTCTCAGAATAGCCCAGGCTTTCCTATATTTCATATAAATTAGGACTCTAAACACAAATCAGACATTAGAAACCCAGGTTAGAAATAAACACGGGTTCACCTGCTATTGCATCCAGGTCAGAAGTCTGCACCAATGCAATCAGCTCAACTGCATTTGATTTTTGGCTAAAATAATAGGATACCTGCTGTGGGGCCAGCTATTCTGATAAAAAATCGCAGATGTAAAAGCAAACGTTATTAATTTGGTTCATTTCTAAGGCTGATTTCTCTCTCCTTGGAAGTTGAAAGAGCAGCTGCTCACAAACCATAAATCATCCTCCAGTTCAATTTCATCCAAGTGGCACATACCAGAAATCCCATTAAACTTGCTGCAGGCTTCTGGATCTCAACATGAGATTAAGGGGGAAAAAAAAGAAAAAAAGCCCAACAAAACCACTGGAAGGTCAGGTCCAACCACAACGGCAGCACCAGTTGGGGAGCGACAAAATTAAAGGCGTTTTCAGCAGTGTGAACAAAAGCAGGTTTTTATCACCCTGATCTCATTTATTATCTCTGCCGTCCAGCAGGGACACAGAGCCAGCCGTGGGGTTATCTTCAGGTTCCCATTGCCACTCCTGCAGCTTTTTATTTCTCGGGTGATGCAGGGAACGCAGTGAAAGCAGGAGCGAGATGCTCCATTGAGGACCTCAGTGGTTTCTAACCCAGAAGTTTCAAAAAGTTGTCAGGTCCCGGAGTAAAAGGACAACCCGCCAGAGCTGGTGCAGGGTTTGGTTCCTAGGGGCTCATAGCTGCGAGCTCCCAGCGGGATAACGCTGCTGCAGGGTTGGGTGGGAGAAGGAAACGTGCGAACAGGTTCCCCACCCGAAAACTCTTCTGGCTGGTGCACCCACCGTGTGGTTGTGAACTTCAGGGCATTTTCGAGCAGCTGGGAAAAGCATGCACTGATGTGCAAGAAAGGCAGGAGATCCCCGACAGGTCGCCAAGCTTTTGAGCACGTTTCAAGCCCCTGCTGTTCACCGCGGCAAGGTGCAGGCTGTCCAGTCTGGGTGCTTGTACAGCTTCAGGTTTTGCAGGGAGGCTCTCCTGCTCGGGGGGAAGTGATGCAGGACTGGGAAGGATCTCACGTGTCGTGTGCTGGTGGTGGTGTTCGTTGCAAGAGCTTATCGGGAGTTTTCCTTCATGAATGACTCAATTCAGCACAAGCTGAGCCTCCTGATTACTGTCTAATGAGGGAACTGCTGACTGCCCACGTGTGACCGTGGCAGCTCCACAAACCTCTTTGCAGCTTTCTTTGCCAAACGAAATGGGAGGAATCGCTTTGTGTTTGCACGGAGCTGTCAGTGGGAGCAGGATCTGCCCCACTGATGGGGGAGCAATGCCTCTGCTGCCAGAACTCCCAGAGACAAGACAGAACCACATACTGAGCTTGGTTTGGTATCTACATGATTTATGAGCAGCGATGTACTTACAGTTGCTCCTCGGGGTCCCGGCAGACCTCTCTCACCAGGAATACCAACATCGCCCTGGCAATAACACCAAAGTCAGCTGCGCTGTTTAGGAACCCCAAATCCACCCTTCCCAACCCGCTGCGGAGCCAGAACATGTTCCTGATCCCAGGCGATTTCCATCCCAAAGCCCCATCCAGGAGGTCCCATCACCTGCCTTGGTGGGCTTCAACCTCCTCTGCAGCATCGTATCTGTGCACAGAGATGCCCACCCACCCGGCCAGCATCATGCTCACTGGGTAGCTCCACGCAAGCTGGGGCAGACTGGGAGCACCCATCACCACTGACTCACCTGCACTGCAAGGCAGCACAGCACCCAGCGCATTGCTAAAAGCTTTATTTGTGCAGGGAAGCAGCACACGAGGTCCAGCTTTGCAGCTGGGTTTAAAACACACTCAGCAGAGCTCAGCGTAAATGATGGGGATACGTACGGGGATGCCTGGCTCTCCAGAGGGACCGGCCTCGCCCATCTCTCCAGGACTGCCCTGCAGAGGAGAAAGCAAACAGTCAGGAAATAACTTCAGAGAGTCCTTTCTGTCCTACCTAGAGCAACAAACGGAGGAGGGAGTTAAAACCTGGACCCCTGGTATCCCTGGGTACCCACTGGTGTCCCTGCCCGTGGCAGCGGGTTGGAACTCAATGATCTTTAAGGTCCCTTCCAACCNTGCTTTTCTGGAGGCATGCTCAGGACACACCATTTCATTCATTTCTGCATCACCTTCATGCAAGGAGAAGTGTCTGCCTGCAGCGCTATCTCGTGCGTGAGGATTAACAAGAGTAACGATGCAGGTGTAGAGGGGGAAATCCAGAAAGAAATGGGAGGGACAGGAGGAGGGGGGAAAAAGACACTTTCCAGACCAGCTTTGTGCTGGATTGCTTTGGTCTGTCTGACATTTTCTTTTTTCTCACAGGTAGGTGCCAATCTCAAGCTCCGTGGAAGCTTTTCTCCTGAGGTGGGGGAAGGTCTGCAGAAGGCAAGATGAGCCCAGCAGGGACACTGGCACTGTCACTTCGGGGTAAGTCCTCCCAGGGTCTGCCTGTGGGCACTGATCCCCAAAAGCTGAAAAGCCTCCTTCCATACCAGAACCCATCGTTAGAGAGATTCACTTACTGGTTCACCCTTGGAGCCTTTGAGACCTGCTCTTCCAGGCAGTCCCTGAAAAAAAAATAAATAAATTAAAGCCATGTCAGAAAAAGTGGAGTTGCTAAATTTGTTATTCTGGTCTGATTTGACATACAAGGAACAATGTTTGCTTGGAGCAATGGAGGATTTAAATTTCTGCAGCTTTCACCATGAAAACTATGGCTTTGGTTTTCCTCTTGTTCAGTGCACGGGCAGCTGACAATTAAAGCAAAGAGGAGGAATAGAGCAGCAGCAGCATTTTCACAGCAGAAACCTCTCTCCAGGGTGTTCAAAATATTCGGAAGACAGGAAGACAGGAATACTTTACCTCTATTTACTGGAGAGATGAAACATTTTGCCAATGAACACTAGTAAGCCAGGGACAGAGACCAGGATATTGTTGAATTATGGTCACGTGTATCCCAGATCTTACCTCCCTGCATACGGGATACACGTCACTGGGATGTGAAAGAGAAAATCCCTCTTGATTTTTAAACAGAGCGAGAGTGGCCAAAAGCCAGGGTACTCCTCCATGAGCACGTGGTGCTCCAGATGTTCCCCATTCTGTCCTGTATGCTGCTGCTGTTTGTATGGTGGGACAAGTGCATTTCCTCTTGGCTTAAATGGGACCCCTCGTGGCACCGCACAAAATGAACCCCCCAGCTCCTCAGGAATGGTGCCTGCACACAGACCAAGCTGCTGCACCGCCCCGAAGGCGATGGGTCCTGCTGCCATACTCACAGGCAGGCCGTTCGGTCCCTTCTCTCCGGGAGCACCCATGCGAGCTGCATCACCCTGCGGATAGCGAGAGGTTAGGAGAGACCCTCTGCCACGGGAAAACGGTCTGACACAGGTGGGGGACACATTCCCAAAGAGGTGTTTGTAATCTTCTCCCTCCCTCCAGGTGCAGGAGCCTGGTGTGCCTACAGGAGGTGGGCACCAGTGGGAAACGGGGTGCCCGGAGCTCCCAGCCTTCCCCGGCAGCACACAGCCCATGTTCCTGCGGGATCACCCTTCAAAAACCAGGCAACTAGTACCTGACAGCACTTTGTCTACAGGCAATTAAAATAAACAGATGTGTCTGTCAACAGCCCTGAAAAGGCGTCTCTGAAGGGCTGGAGTCAGCCAACAGGAACCACTGATCCAGGGGCACAGCTGAGTTCAGAACACGTGCGCGTGGCCCGTACGTGCATCTGCTTTCTTTAGGGAATTGCCTTGGGATTAATTAATAGAAGCAACTTCATTCTTCTTCACTAGTTACGCTATTGGAAAACTTTTTAGAAGCCGAAGCCCTCCAGCCATGCTCTTTCTTGACGAGCGTCAGTAGCTTTGTAACGCACACAGGACAGTAACAGGAATCTTCCCGCAGTGGTTAAGAAGAACTTTACAAACCTTCTCACCATCCACTCCAGGAGCTCCATCCCGTCCATCCTTGCCAGGCATGCCCTGCAACCATGCACAACGTGGGTTAAGAGGAGGCTCTGTGGTTTGCAAAATACATTCACAAAGAACCTTTTGGGAACAGGTCCAACTCTAGTTGTACTGGGAGACAAGGAGATTTTTCACGAAGAGCAGTACAGCGAGGGCTTAGTCCAACCAGGATGACACTGAAGGTTATACAGACCCACAGAGCAGAAGCTCAATAGCAAAGACTGTAAGATGCAATATTTCTTCTAATTTTTTTTTCCCATCTGCAAGGAAAACAATAGCACAACTTGCATCTTACTTAATCGACTTACAGGTTCTCCTATGAGTCCACGAGCCCCTGGGTTTCCTTTTGGTCCGGGTCTACCCTAGAAATGAGCAATAAATCCTGCATTATCCAGGACACAACCCTTAAGAACAATCAGTCAGCAAAGATAATACTCGAACTCTGTAGGGACACTTCATTCAGTTTGTGCTGGCTCCCGTCCTGTCCGTGTAGGCACGGTGGTTCTTTCCGAAAGCTGGCCCAATGCTAGCTGCAGCATCTGGGAAAATTCTTCCTCGTTTCAAGGGATGGAGATGTAGGATCTCATCCCTGTGCTCTGGACTGTAAGGAGCACTTGGACATCTTATGACTTAGGTACCTTTAATAAGAGTTAAACATCTCAATTTTGAGAGGAATACCTTCATCCCTTTCACCTCCCTTTCAAATAAACCAAGGGGGACAACCCATAATAAGCCTGTCAAACAGACTCCCTTGAAAGTCAACACCCAGAACTGGAGCAGACGGGTGTTCTACTGCACTTACAGTATCGCCTTTGGGCCCCCTGAATCCTTGCGGTCCTTTCCCTCCTTGCTCTCCCTGTGACAGAGGAGGAAAAGCCATTAAGCATCTTCATCACACGGTGACAGAGGCTGATGTTCTGAGGGTGTAACCCATGCAGGATTTTTGTGCTGTTTGCTGGCATTAGCAGAGGCGTGAGCGTACACATTCCCCTGGGATATTGTCTGTACTTTCTCAGTTACACTCTGTAATTCCTGACACACTAAAAAATTTGCCAACAATCCCTCAGGGCAGAGACCATCTCCCCCTTCCTCTCATGAAGCATTTTCTTTAACCGGAACCAGAGTAGGAGAAAAACTTCAGTATTTCCTGTCTAGATCCTGCTTGGCATAATTGATGTTTGGTGGACAGTAAGCACCTCATTTTATTTTGGTTCAGGTGGATTTGTTCTTTAATTGCAAAGACCAGGGAGGGGTCCCCGCAGGGCGGTACCGCCTTGGGGTCGATGCAGATTGCGGTAGATGGGCGCAGGTGCCTGCTGCAGCGTGGATGGCACGTTATCCACACTAAGGAGCGATGGAGCGGCAGGAAAATGCCCTTAGAGAGGCTGTAGTGCTGCAGGTGCAGCTCTGGGCTCAGATTTGGGCACAGCAAGGAGCGTGCGGGGCTCTGCAGGTTCAGTGCTCTCCTGCGCCTCGTTCCAGAGCTCTGCAAAAGGACGAGGATTGCATCTTTAACACACAACTCCTTCTGCTTGTGGCAAGGGTCCTGGAGAGCTGTGGACACTTGGGAACAGAGCGGGTTCAAAGGATGCAAAAGCTCAGGATGGTGCTTACTGATTCTTCCTCAAAACGCCCCTTCCCCAGAAAACACAGACACCCCTCTCAAGGGCTGACTGGTAATTGCTGATGCTCAGGGAGGAGCAATGGGAATGGGGTGACCTTATTCTGGCATGGGGCATGACCGAGGGAAAGACATCCTGAGCTCTGGGTCGGGTGAGATAACAAACGGGAGGGACAAAGGCAAAGGGAATAATCTGATGGGGACGGTCGATGCACCCACGCTCCTGTTCACGGGCAGCAAAGCGTTCAGTGCAGGAGGAATGAGCTTTAGGCTGTGGCTGGGGAAGGCAGGGGCACGGAGATGCTGAGCAGCAGATACCTACAGCTTTCCCTGGAGGTCCTGGGATTCCAGGCGGCCCTCTGAAACCGATGTCACCCTGCAAGGATAAAACATCACCGTAACGCTGTGGCTGGCAGAGGGTGAAGTGACAGCACCCCTACCTTACACCACAGTCTGAAAAGCCACTAAAGCCCTGGGAAGACACCCCAGTTTTCTTGCTAGTTTGCAATACAGTCTTGCAAAAGATCCCCCTCGGAACAAGCAGGTTTCCCCTCTGGGTCTCACCACCGCTATCTCTGATACACGGATATCATTCATGGACTCAATATCGTGGTATCACACTTGTTCCTAAATAAATGCACGACTTTACCAAATTCAAATCCATTCAGCCTCTAGGCTGATGGGCAAGGGACCTTGGTAGAAGTCCAAAGCCACAGTGAGCTCGAGATTGACCCTGTTCTCACTGAGGAGACTTTGCACGACCTGAAGATCTTTGTCCACCATCGACCCTTTGGCTTTTGCTTTTTTTTGTAAAGAGACAGAACAGAAAGTAAAATGTTCATGAAATGTTTCTCAGGTTTTTTGCCAGATTCTGTGGCATCGTCAGTGTTGCAGGGGCAGTGCTCTGTCCCTCTGGTCCGGATGCTTCAGTCAGTCTGGGCCTGATCCTGTCAGTCCCTTGGGCACGGAGACTCCTCCTGCCTGGGGAGGGGTTTTCTGCTGGGGGGGTGCAGGACAGAGCCTGCACTTTATTTCCTTACAGGCTCCCCAGGGGTCTTCAGAAAGGAAAATACCACCTGGACCTTGCATGAGAAAAAACAGTGGTGGAAGGGGGAAAATAAATGAAGAAAAAAAATCAGAAGTTTTTCCTTACCCTGTCACCAGCCGGCCCCATTGGACCAGGGAGGCCTCTTAGTCCTCTTGGGCCCTAATTAAGAAAACAAATCAGTTAAAACCCAATCACTGCTAAACATACAATGGCAGAACAGCAGGATAGAGCAACTCATTGAGACAGAAAACATCAAGAAACGGTGAAAAGCAGCAGAGAGCTCAGCCTTCTGATGCACAACCAAGACATTTTCCCCTTCGGTGACAACCTCTGAGCAAGTGTCCAGGGCTCTCCTGGAGCACCAGCGGCTCAGCGGCTGTCCCTTGGAGGTCTCACCCATGGTGAGGTGCCAAAAGCTCAGTGAAACCAACATGATTCCCCCCCCCAGCATAGTCTCTCACATCTGTTATTACAGAGGCGAGAGCTGTTGGTGGAACACAAGATGACGGGTGGCCCCATGGAGTTTCATGGTGAAAAGGTCATGGGAACTGGTCAGAGAGGAGGTGTTACCTGCAGGCCAACGCTGCCGGGGATGCCTGGAGGACCAGGAGGGCCAGGGTTGCCCTGGGAGAGAGAAAATAATTAGATACAGGGTGAGACAGCACGAGCCTGCCAACCCAAACCGGGAACCTTCCCATCTTCCTTCCTGAACTCCCTCCCACTCAGGTTTCTGCTTCAGAATTTGCTCCTACTTTATAAGCAGCTTCTTCTAGGTGTAAGAACACTGGAGCAGGCAGGAGTTTACCCCGTGATTAATGCAGGACCTTCCTCCTGACTGACATCCCCGTGTGTGAAACTGTAGGTGTTAACTTAAACATTGACATTTACCTTTTCTCCTTCTTTTCCTACTTCGCCAGGTTCTCCTTTGTGACCAGTGTGTCCCTAGGAACAAGAGCTCCAGTTACCCACACGCCAGCACAGCCTTGCTTCAAACCTTCAGGGCTGGGAGACAGCTGCAAGACCTAGACAGGGGTTTCACAAACAACTTGCTGGGAAAATTAAGGGTGTGCTGTAAACGTGTGAATGGAGGTCAGTTCTGGGGTTCATTAGCCAAGCACCATCCCTGTGCAAGGCATCGTTGTGTCAGAATTCATGTAATTTCAGGAAATGACCAGAGTTGGTTTTTTAGAGTGACTGGTGGTGAGACTAGGCTACGGGTCTCCGGATGCAATTCTGAGTTACAGGTCAGGGCCCCCAACTCAGTTCCCATCACTTTCAAAAATGGGGCTGAGATGCTTCTGAAAACCCCATTCTGCATCGTTTTTGTTTCAGTCAACTCCAATGTCTGCATCATCAAGCTCACAAAGGAATCCACGTCCCACTTCAATCTTTCATATAAACTCAGATTCAATTTGCTTCTTGGCTCCGTTCCCGTTACTGTGGGAGAGACCCAGGCTAATTTCAGCCCTGGCAGATGTTATTCCTCACCATGCAAAAGGTCCTGGGCACCATTTACATCATAAATGGAGACCTTTACAGGTTCTTCCATTTCACAGGCGATGAATTCTGAATAGTGATGCCCTAAATATTGTGTATTTCTAATGATATTTATGACTCAGCTCAAAGACCAAACAGACCTGCTAAAGGTCAGTTCACGAAGAACTCAGAGCATTTCCCAGGAGATGTTCCACCTGTTGCCAATTTCTGCTAAATCCTGCCAAAAAAACCCTTATTACTTCAGCTCACTGCTGGAGTGTAACCTGCTGCACAGAACTCATGTGAACCAGAGAGAGGACACCGAAGGAGATGTTTAACTGCTGAGTGAGGCTTCCTGAGGGTTGCAACCTAAAATTTACGTACCAGAATCAAACAACACCAACAGAAAGGTGCCTGGTGCTACACGGGGTATAAAATGACAATTAAATTGTATTTGATCCTGTACTTTATGTCTCGCTGCAGTAAAATGTGTATCTCTGTGTGTACAGGGTCTGTGAGCACGAAGGACTGGTGAGGTTTCTGCAGCTCGCTGCAGTCGGAGAAGGCAGCACGCGGCTCTCGGGGCAGCTCTGGACCAGGGCTCTCTGCCTGCTCCTCTCATCAGCTGCGCCTCGCGAGGCTTGCATGGTTTTAAATCTCCGTGCTCACCCTACGCAAAGCGTTATATTCCATTTGTAGGAATAAATGGCCGTAGTTAAATCTTCCATCTAACAAAGGCTGCAGTCCTGCAAGGGATGGAGCCCCAAAGCAAGGCGGTCGGTGCAAGCAGGATGCAAAGGCTCCTGCAGAAGGTGCAAGGAAAGTTCTCACACGCTTTGCTGGGCTTGGGCCCTTTGCAGGACTGAGATGGGTGGCAGCGATTGCTACGAGTGGGGGAACAGCCTGCAGAGAGGGCAGGATCAGGCCCTTCATCCTCCTCTTGTCTCGTATCTGGCTGCTTTGGGGCTTTTCTGTTTTCCAGCCCAGGCAAATGTACGGAGAGGTGCGAAGCCTTCAGGAGACGTGTACTGTATGTACAAGAGTTTAATGACAGGGGTTCATAGTGGTGTTTATTTTGGGAGACAGGGGGTATTTCTCTTACCTTGAACCCTGGCATTCCTGGGGGACCCGGGGGACCCGGTGGGCACAGAGCTGGGCACTGCAAGGAACAGAAACACTCGTTGGTTTATCGGGTACACACAGAAAGGGTCGTGTGGGTTTGGGCTCTGAATCTAGATCGGATGCATTCATAGCATCACGTATCGACCAGCATTTCCCTACGGCAGGGGGTCCCAGACAGGTCCCCAGGCCCCGGTAACCCAGAAAATAATGATTTCTGAAGGGTCTGCTTTGCTTTGAGCATGAACTGTGTGAAATTCTGCAGGTTGACAGCTATCCACCGTCCAAATTGCTGAAGAATCACAGTTCCCCGGGGAAGCTGGATGGGTATCTCGTAAATCATTAGGAACAGATTTAATCCGATGCCTTAATTGACCCCTATTGATTTCCTTTAGACAACTCGCCTAACTGAAGCGAGGACAAGCATTAGAGAGCATTGGAAGGGGACCTGTAAAAAAGCAACCCCCACACCTATAAGCTGGTATCTGCAGATGTCTAGGGGCGGGCGGGCCCCCAGTGGGAACTCTAGTTTGACTGGGAACAAATCAGAACACGCATGGAAATTTAATGGGGGCTCAAACAGCCACACACTAAAAACTATAAATAGGGAATGAGATTTTCTTCTGCAGCTTGTCTTTCATTTATTTGTTGTTGTTATTTTTTTTTAATAAAACCTCAGGCAACACCTCTGTAGCAGAAATTTAATTTTCTAGTGTATTCCACAGGGTAACTGAAATTAAACTTGCAGAAATAATATCATTTTCTATTAACTTCCCCGTGACTTGCCATAAGGCGATCTAAACTAACTCTGAGCTTTTTTTGGGGCACGCCAATTAGAAAACCAAAGATGCTGTCACAACAACAGCTGCGAAATCTGGAAATGTCACTTCCATCGTTCATGGACTCAACACTCCTTTCATTCCCCTGAAAGAAAGGAATCAAGACTTTCTCCTAAGGAAGGAAATCTAAACAGAGCACATGCCCATAGGAACCCGGTGCCACCATCTATGGAAATAAACAGTGCCACCCGCGCGACCTTTTCTCTTGCAAAGCAGGATTGGAAACAGATGCATGAAAAGCTGTTGTCATTTACCAAATGCCAAAGCTGTTTTGTAAATGAAGAATATGTGCAAATATAGTATGTATATATTATCCTGCGATAAGGCAGTTTAGAGTCACGTCTGCAGGTCTGAACGGTGCACGTTACATGGTCTGACCACCACCCAGATATGCCAATGAAAAGTCACACCAGGGATTAAATTAAAAAAATAAAAATCATGCTACGTAAAGAAAAACGTACCTGAAGGTCCCCACCGCCATCAGGAAGGGTGCCTGGCAGCCCCTGCAATTCATGAAACGCAGTCTTTGAAATACATCAGGACAAACACCAGGAGGAAATACCATCTCTAGAAACCACACTTTACAGACCAAGCTCAGCTGGATCAGCACGAGGTGGACACCCAGCCCCACAGGAAAAAATGAACCCAGAGCGTTATGAGCAGCACCAGTCCTCAAAACAGCCATGGCAGGCGTGTAGCTATCTTCTGGAGATGCACAGATGAGCTTAGGGAAGAGCCTTGAGCCTTAAAGGCAGTGATTTGAGGAGGGCCAGGCACGGCTGCTCTTCTTCAGGGAAGACCTCCCTGTCCTTCCAGAGCAGCAAACCCAAACCAGAGACTTGCTGGTTTCAAGCCCCTCTTGCTGGTCCTACAAGAACACATCAAGATCCAAGCAACCATATAAACCCTGAGAGTGCAGAAAGCCCACCCTGTGATGTGTCTATGCTGTAAAATCTGGATGTCATTGGGTTCCTCCACCTGCACAGCATGGACCATGAACAGGACATAATCAACCCACCCAAGGGCAGCCAGGGAAAAAGGCACTGCTCTCCTTGGGGCACGGTGTTTGCCCCTGCTGAAACTTAGCCTGGAAAGGAAGCACTCAAGGCAATGGCAGCAAATAAACTGCACACGTTCTGGCAGCAAGAGGAAAACTCCAGGTGCCCCATAGGAATTTTCTCACATTTATTTGCAAGTCTCAACTTACGGGAGGTCCAGGTGGTCCAGGAGGCCCTGGGAATCCTGGCAGACCAAAAGGTCCCTAAAAAGAGTGAAAAATAGTAAGAATTCCCCTTCTTAACCATTTAAATGACAATGTGAAAGGAGAGGAAGGGTGGATACCAAATACCATTGCATATTTGTGAGTGTGGGGCAAGATCTCTCTAATGGGACTAAACTGCACCCTTCTTTCTGCAAAGATTATTCTAGGCTGCAAAGAGCAGATGCCTACTCAAGCACAGGGATTAGGACAGAAGAACATATCCCTGCACCTACATCCCTGCTTCCACTGGCTCTGTACCTCTCCAGCAGACCTACGGGCACCCAAAAATGATGGCATGCTTCTGCCGAACGGGCTCCCTCAGATCAGACCCATTCTGTGCAGCAGCTTCTTTGGAGGATGCTGAAAGTCCTTGCCAGCTGGTCACTAATCTCGTGACATTTGGCTGCTCTTTTGTCCTTACTCGGAGTTGGTAAAGGAAGACAGGGCTGCAAGCAGTTGCACTGGTTGACTGGGGTGACCCTACATGAGCTGACACAAGGAATAGCATCGCCCGGGGGCATTTGCAGTAGTGTCTTGTGCATCACACTTCCAGAATGGGGTAAGAGACCAGAAATGAACCTCATTCTTCTGCGGTTGTGGTGTGATCAGTAAGTGAGGATCAAATGGTAGGAGAAACTCACAGGAGGACCCCGGAATCCATTGCCACCTGGGAGCCCACTGGGTCCTGGAGGCCCCTGTTGGAGAGAGAGAAGAGCTTTACACCCATGGCCAGCTCGCATGGCTGCCAAAGCCCAGGGGCAAACAGTCTGGCTTGTCTCACCCCTCCAAGGAGCCCAATCCTGCACCCAGACAATCAATTCATCAATCCACTTTCTTTTTCCTCCACCTTCCCATGGAGAACCATCTTGTCATCATCGCATGTTCCCAACGTCTGCCCCCGCTGACACAGAGCAGCCCAGAAACCTCCCAGACAAAAGCTGCCCCAGAACTGGTCACTCACAGCAATCACAAGGCTGCTGTGCCCTGGATTTACATCAGCGCCAGCTCCCCTGGGGTTAAAGGACTCCACATCCCTCTGCCCAGCACAGGAGAGGCACCCAAGACCTGGGGTGGGTTTGTAACACTCAGGGTGTCCAGTAAAGCTAGCATAATAATTTAAATTTCTTTTTTGAAAAAGAGTCTCATTACTTACTGGAGGTCCTGGCAGTCCTTTGCCCTGGAAACAACATTTAAAACAGTAAAAGATCACTTAGAAACTGAACATCCAGGAAGAAAAGAAAATCTCAGAAAATGCTGCTTGCTTTTTTTTTTTTTTTTTTTTAAGTTTCCTTATCACTCCCCGCTCCCCCATTATTGCAATTTGCAATCAGAGCAGAACTGGAGTCTTGATGAATCCTTTTGTTGTTTCTAATAATTTGTATTCCCTTTACATCACTGTTGCCTTTGAGACATCTCTATATAAAGCCACCTATGGTGACATGATACTGGGACACAGACGTTTATGAAGACAACATACTTCTCCCTTTTTCTTTTCATTTCTATTAGATATTATCTAATGTCTGATAATTTTCACAGCATTTGACATGCTAGTTTTTATCCCAAACTCTCAGAGACTAAAAGCAGTCCCTGTGTTCCCAGAACAGGTAACAGGTACATATTTAAACACTTCACACAATATTTTCACACATTCAGGCTTGTACAAGGCTTCCCATCTTCTCCTGGTGATGGCTTTGGCACATTATTACACCCCATCGGTACAGAGGCAGTTCTAGGAGCTACTTACAGCTGGTCCAGGTGGCCCGGCAGGTCCTAATGCACCCTACAGGAGTAAGCAGAGTGCAGGTTAGCAGGGATAAAGCAGAAACCTCCGCACGGCTGGACACCAACCGCTCTGCCTGACACCAACCTGCCTTACAGACACAGCACGCAGCTGGAGATGCTCACCTGAATTCACAAATACATGGACTGAAACCTGAGGGTAACGACTCTGTCATTCCTAATTAGCTACTTGATTAAAGAACATTTGAAGATAGGGATGGATGTTCAGAACTGGCCTTGGCAACGTTCTCCATCATTTGCTGGTGAAGAGAGAGCAGAGACTGAAACAGGAGCTGCTCCTAAAAGACTAACCAGACACTTCTGCAAGTCATGGCTGGCCTCAGATCAGCCTCCAAGAATATTTAAATGTTCGTAAATTGAACTTAATCTGTTTGAAATATTCTCATTCATAATATATTCATATTGTAGATCCAATGACTACGTTATCTGAAACTATTTACAAGATTTGGACTCGTTCTAGTGAATTTTATTAATTCATACATTCTCCCTTCAAGCAAAGACAAAGATTTGGCAGCTTCTGCCTCTTCACGAGCTTCCTTGGCAAATTCCCAATTTACATTCTTACTCCTAAGCTTGACTAGAGTTTGGTGATCTTATACCTTAGACTAGAATTAAGTCATTCTTGCAGTTGTTACGTTCCTGCTTAACCAAAGATGGTCAGACAAAGACTTAATCCCTTTGTTGCATTGCAGAGATGCCAACACTGGTCAGTAGACTGTAAAATTAATTATAGGTAGTAATTCTGAAACAGAAAGTGCATGGAAATATTAAAATGAACAAAAAAAACCCCAGTGCATTGCCCGTGGCCAGTTTTTTAAATTGGAAAAACAAGTAAGCTTGATCTAATCATTCTGTAAACAGAACCCTGAGAAAAGCTAATAGATGCCGATAGCAACAGGAGTATTTAAGATAAAACCCGTTTTGGTGTGCTGCCTTCACAGTACTCTGTCCCTGGGCAGATATGAATCACCGTGGGACTGCTGAAGCATGGTGCGTAGAGGAAAAGAAATGTTCAGCAATAACCTATTGCTAAAAACCATCTTCCATGAGCCCGCTTCCATATGCTGCACACCTTCGCTCTCAGGCACTCTGGTTCAGAAAAACACACTTCTGCAGAGAAGTCAGACCATTGAGCATGAATTCGATCCCACAACAGTGAGCAGACACCTGCTTATTTCAGTGGTTCCTGGGAGACTGAAATCTGTTCTTGAAGTTGGGGAGAAGAAAGAAAGTCGGGATAACAGTGCTGTCCTTTTAGAGCTAACGCTTTCAGAGGTTTTTTCCTTTTTCCAGGCTTTTACTAGACCAATTAAAACAATTTTCCAGATGGACTGCTGACCTTGAAAAGGTCCCATAAATGACAGCAGGTCCCAGGTTTGCCCCATGCTGACAGATTGAGTTACAAGACACAGGAAAGCACGTCAGGTCAGAGCGCGGAGTGACGGTGAGTTTGTGTGATTCGGCTAAAGAGGAAGCTCTTGTGCCCAGCAATTCTCTGCTCAATTACCCTGCAAACAAGGAGCTTGTGTGACAAAGTGGGCACGGCAAATGCTACTGTCAAACGTAAAACAGGGGCACAAAACTGCTCACATTCTTCTACGTGTGGTCCTGAACTTTTCTATTTTAAAAATCAGGGATCAGAGCCCAGAACGTGCTGAACTCTTGCCACAAATGGTCTGAGAGCGGTCAGGATTTCGCAGCCCTGAATCTCTGGGGAGAAAGACGGGCATGGGGAAAAGCAAAGGAGATGGTTCTTAGTGCAGTGCCAATGGATGGAGGCTTGGAGCTACGATGAGATGCTTGACTCCTGCCACTCAACCTTCCCAGTGGCCAAGGAAACGCTGCCTTGCCCATGGGAAAGGAAGAAGAGCATATCATGGATACATGGCTCCATCACTCATCCCTTTGACTAAATGAGGTAACTCACAGAGTTTTGAGCTTTGGGTAACTCCTTGGGGCAACAAATGGATTACTGAGATATGCTGAACATGTCAGAGAACTTCACCTCTGCACGCTGCGACGTGTGTTCAGCCCATCGCTGCAGCCTCGAGTTCGAGGGTAGAGCAGCTGAGGATTCCAGCCTTATCTTCGCAGGCTGAGAGAGCGGAAAATAGCCATGCTGGGTAAAAATCTGTGCTGAATGGCTCATTCATGTTTTGTTCTTAATCTCATAAGGAGGCCTAAGTGCCTGTCTGGCCCCATTGTAGATGATGCATCTGTAACATCTCAGGCAGTCATTTCTCAGGCTATAATACGCAGGAAGGAAGAAAAAACTTATTTCTTGCTGTGCTGGCTGGGGAAGTCTATGTCAAAGCAATTAATGATGTCAACCCTATGGACAGCCCCAGAATTAACAAAAGGCAAAAGTTTAAACAGTTAATAGACAGTAGCAGTAATTATAAACATAACAGAGCTGTGTAGTCAGACTGCAAATAAAGGTCAAAGTAGTTTCATTTTGATAAACTTCGGAATTAAGTCTGTCAACTACTTCAAGGAAATTTTCAGATACTTGAAGTATCACCAGAGCTGTTCTGCACCAGTACTCCCATCACGAAGGCTACCCAAGCCTACCCAAAGGCACGTCAGAGGAACCTGGAGCTCATGCCCTGCCCAAGGAAAAGCCATCTGGGGCTTCACTTCAAGGGTCTAAGGAATCTACAGGGGTTTACAGATAAATAGGCCAGCGCAATCAACACTCAAATGTCACTAACTTACAAAGGAATGAGAAATCTCCAATACAACCAGTGACTGTCCATCTAAAGGGAGTTCGGATCTAGGGTGGTACTCACACGGTCTCCTGGAGGCCCATTTGGGCCAGGTGGGCCATCGGTTCCTGTTAAACCCTGTAAAAAAAAAAAAAGTATGAAAATAGAGTAATATGAGCTCTAGGAAGTCCCTGTCACCAAGACAAATCATCTGGATGCCAAGCTCTGAGGAAAGCCTAACCATTGTATTTCTTTCTGCAATTAATCACAAAGGAAAGGAGCAGAAGCACACTATCAGTGCTGTTCCCTGTGCGTTGTAAGTGTGGATGAACACTGCCTAGTAGTTTTGTTACTGGTGTTTACTGGGTTGCAGCTTAGCTGCCTGATGGGGAAAAAAACGTGCTGGTTAAAACCTTACCCACACTCAGCTGCCACGGCAAATCCCAGGCCAGGGATGAGCAAGCCTCAGCTAACGACTGTGACGGGATTTCTGAACTGAAACTCGATGGGTTTGCTCCAGAAATGCCAACCGGTGCCTGTATTTCCACAGATGTGCCCAGTGCACCTCTAAGAACAGCAGTGTTCCGTTGTAAGAGTGCTGTCCTATCAGTTCTGCATCTCATTGTTCTCATCCTCCTTAATTCAATCAAGAGATGCTTTCAACTCTTAAAATGTCTCCCAATACCCAAGACAAATATGTAGGTCCAGGACCCTCTTTGCTTGTCCAGTAGACACAGAGAAAATTGAGACACTTTGGGAAAACACTCCCACCTATATGAACTCTTTAAAAGATCTAAGAGGAGATAACAAAACACTCACATCCACTCCAGGAAGGCCAGGCAATCCGGCTTCACCAGCTGCTCCAGGCTTCCCTGGTGCACCTTTTGGCCCCTAAATCAGGTAAAGAGGCAATTATTTTTTAACAGAATAACAAGAGAAACGTGGCGTGTGTCGATACGATGGAAGTTCATTTGTTGATGTGTTAATCTGACACCAAGCAACACAGAATTCCTACAGAGAGATGAAACTTGCCATGAACCCAAATCCAAATCCTAAATTCATTTCAGTGGCTCAGTCCCACAGACAGTGCCCATAAGCTGTTCCTAGCAGAGGTGTAGAAAGGGATGAGGTGAGTACCCCACAGCAAAGAGCTCTGCCACCTCGTGCGACTTTCAGCCCCTTTGCAGACCCAGGAGCTGAAGCAGACTCAGACTGATGCCAAAAATAACCACACTTATGTGGCTTGGTGCCAATTTTTCTTAAACTGGTGATGGCCAAGCTTTATTCCAGGCATATCCTCCCCTAGCAATGAAGCAGGAGAACGTGTTTGTCCCCAGGACCTGTGCTGAGCATCTTCACTCCTTCCCCTATGAAAATTCAGGTCAAGAGGAAAGCCAAGCCACCAAGGCTCAGCTCTCATGTACCGTGTCCCTCTCAATAGGATGAGCAAGTCAACATCAACCAGAAAATACTTACTGGTGGGCCTGGCAAACCAGGAGGGCCCGGCTCCCCCTAAACAAGAGACAAGACACCAGTGTTAGTGCTGAACCTTCTTCCGTTGACTTTTTGCAACAACCTTGTTCCCAACTGCCGTAGCGCTCAAGTCTCCCTTCACACCCACTCCAAGGTGTACCACGTTCACTCTCATGAAGCTGATGCTCTAGATCCTGCCACCCCCTAAAGCAGGATGAACTCAGTCAGCCTTTTCCACATCTACAACAGCACATTTGGTGAAACCCACACCCTCAGCCTCCCAGAGAGAACCAGTCTGAAGAGTGGGCATCTGAAGAGTGCCCAACACCCACAACTTCTTCCAGATACACATAGAAATTATTTGCATGTGGGCTTGTCTGCAAATGGGGCAGAGAACGAGCTGGATGCTTATCAAAGCTTCCAAACATCTTCCTGATGAAGCAGAGGGATACAGGGATAAGCTCCAGGTATCCAGGACACAGTGGGAAACTCTGGTACTACCAGGAGCTGGGGACTACCAGCAAGTGAAGAATGAACAAACCGTCTACAATTATTTTCTTCGTATGGCTACGCTTTGACAGGAGAAGCAAATGAACAAAGCCCCCAGCTGACTTCCACCTAATCCAATTGCACAATTTGGATCAAACCCAATTTTTATAAAATATTTCAAAGGCACTCATTTTTTCCTGTCTTAATGGAAAACAACTTTTAAGAACAGCATTAAAAGTGATAGGGAGAAAAAATATTTCAAAAGTCTTTTAATCACTCCTTTTAGGTCTGCCGGCTGTAACTTCATTCAGGAGCTTGTGTGGACCTCGGACAAGAGGATATTTATGTTTTATTGTTAGAGGCAACCATCGGTGAACAGCAGGAGCTTGACTGGAGCTTGGTTTTCTATCTCATCCTGCATAAAATCAGTTTGTCCCAGTTCCAGGTGTCTGGATGGTACCCTCCCCTCCTGGGTTTAGGGTACGTGCACTAAATATTGTCAGAGAGCTGGGCAGAGCGGCTGAGGAGAGGGGAAGGGGCATGCTGATTCCCTGGAAGAAGAAAATCTATATGGAAGAAGGGTGGTTATTGACAGAGCCGGGCTAGAAGTAACACCATCCCCGCTGCGCGCCTGATAATTAGGAGTCAGAAAGCAGCAAGCAAAGTTGTGGGATTTACAGCAGGTTTCTGTATTTACTGTGTCGGCAACGGTGGGCAAACCTCTCCAGCCAGGATGCTTTGATTCGCTCAGGGGAGGATTTATGTCCTGCACCGGTGACCGACCAACGCACAGCCCAGAGGGTCATGAACAGAGGGATCTTTATGCTCCTACTGAAGCAGCTCCTTGGCCCAGGGATTTTCCATAAATAGTTATCTTTATCATAGGTGGGGAAGGTCCCCTGCCAAGGAAATGAAAGGAGCAGTTCTTTTGCAATGAATGGTTTGCAAAGGCAGCTGGAAATGGCAGCAGAGGTGGTTTGCTCTCTCCTCCACCACCTGAGGTTACCAGGACTTGGTGTTTTTTCTTGCAACCCACACAGCAAGGTCACAGCATCGGCACAGGCTGTCAGGACCATCTTAAACCTTGATCCTGCCACCCTGGCCCCCTGCGGGGCTCTGCAGGAGCACCAGAACGCCAGGCAGCTGGATCAAAAGCCTCGTCGGCGTTCATACCCCTCATGCCAGATCACGGGGAATTAGAGGCAAAGGCTGTCAGCAAAAGGAAACGCTCTCCTGGTGTTCTCCGAGGGGGAAAGAGGTTTACTCTGTCTTAGCAAGTCAAGCCAGGAGATGAAAAGTGGAAAAAAAGAAAAAAAAAAAAAAAAAGGCAGCTTGATTTTTGAAAAGTGACAATTGCTTATTAGCAATTTGGGGAATTACATCCCCAGAAATAATTCACAGGAACTTGTCGCTAATTCTTTCGATCATAACATGCTGTTTCTATTCTTGGGAGGGAGAGATTTGGCTCGTTACTGAGTACGAAATGTGAAGCATGTTAAAGGCTGTAATTATAAAATATTTCCGAGGGACTTGGCATTGCAGCTTCCACTGAACGGCAGGAATGAAAGCAGGAGCTTCTAGAAATTGTGCTTATGGGGTTCATCCAAGGTTTGTTCGGAGCTATTGTGAATAATTCAGCTGGATGTTATCATCGCTCACTGCTCACGGCCGATGGTGAGGGACCGCTGGTCACCTTGGCAGCACTCATCCAGCTCCAAGACTGTTCAGCGACTCTCCCCATGCTGCGTGCATCCACAGCCATCTGTGAGGATGATCCAGCTGGAGGGGTTTGCAGAGTGCAGGAAACTTGCAGAGATATAGTCCAGAAAAATTCTGATCGTGCTTTAAAAAAAGTCTCAACACTAAGGAAAAGAAATAAAATAATTGCACAGGAACCGGGCACTCCACAACCTATATCCAGAGGAGAGATGTCAGGTCTGTTCAAATGAGAAACTGTTCCTGGGTAGCCAACACCCCACACTCAAGCTAGGACTGCAAGGGTGAGCACCTTAAATACTTTACTTGGCCATTCAATTTATTAGGATTAAGTTCTTCATATTAATTAGATGTTATTTGGCCCTTCCCACAGGGAGCCTTCCGAAGCTTTCAGCAGTGGATAAGGGGTGCGGGTTCCTGTGACCAGCATCTCCCCCGGCTCCTGGTCCCAGTAATGATCAGAAGTGATGCTGGTGCTGGTCCAGAGCTCAGGTGTAAAACATCCTGTAGAAAGCAGGAACCGAACGACGCAATTACAGGGGTTTGTTTCTTTCCGATCACCTGTATGCACAAGTTCGGTTACAACTTGAAGTTTGAAGGGGTTCATCCCTCCCTCTTCTTTTCCACTCTGTGCAGAAAGGCAGCCGCCCTTTCCCGAAGCTCGCTGGGCACACGGATGTCCTGCCGTCGTGACTCCACAGGCTCAATGCTGCCAACACAAATAATGTCCTTTGCCCTCTTCCAGCGTGTCCCCTTCAGCTTTTTATCGTATCATGAAAAACAGCAGAGGAACCATCGAGGTACCAGCTCCGAACTCCTCACTGGAGTGGGATTTTCGGTCAGACTGTCTCCATCAGTCCAAAGGACACCGCAGAGGGACCAGCCGCAGATCAACGGGGTTCTCTCTCCAGCCCAGCCCTGCTCAGAGCCGCTAGGAAAGCTCACCACTGCAGACAAAATGCTCCTTGTTCACCTTATACCAGGGAACTCAAATATCTTTTTTTACCTTTTTATCCAAAAGCAAGTGACCTGCATGGAATGAATAGATTTTTTCAAGGTTGCTTAAAGGCCTAATTCCAGTAAACTTAATTCAGACGAGCTTTCAAAAACCCTGCCCTATTCCATAAGCAGCTTAGAGAGACAAGCACTGTTCAGACCGAGCATTGAAGCAGGAATCTGGCCTTTTGCATTTGATGTGAAGGTCCATCGATGCTCTTTTTATCCAACCGCAGGACACAATTCAGTCCTTATCCAACAGATGCACTGAAGCAAAATTTTTCATTTCTATGGAAACAATAATTAAAAGCAATAGGAGAGGTTTTTCTCCTCCAGTAATTCCTGTGGCACATCGTCTGCCTCTGCAGGAGGTGTACATACAGGAGCTGCCTGATGGAACAGAGATTGTCCATTTCATTTGCCTTTTGTGCCACTAAAGGCAACTCGTGTCTGGCAACACACGAGCCACGTTCTGACCTCTCACATGCCAGTGTCAGGGATGGTCATACCAACAATGCTGAAATAAACCCAGTATGAGGAAGGGCAGTGTCCAGTGCTGCATATTGGAGTTTCTTGGGACCTCTCTCACAACAGACACTCCGGAGGGTCACATAAACCTCTCTCTGAATACAGAGCATCCAACGTACCCATGCACCCACCCATATAGCATTCCCCCTCCTCCCTAGACACCAAAAGAGAAACATTCTGCTTTCCAAGGAGGGTCACAAGTCCCTAGCTCTGCCCCAAACTCTCTCCTGAGACAGGGGATTGATGCTGAGCCCACCCAGCACCTCCACTCACTGTTCTGACCCTTGCAGAAAGAGGTCTGTTGAGAGCAGGCTGGTTCTCCAGGTCCATGCACCTCTGCAGGATGGCCCGAGGGGCTCTGGGGAACACGAACAGCTTCTCTGCTCCGTTGCTCTGCCCCTGCTCCCCCCTCGCCCGCCCTGGGCTGTGCCTGCCCGCTGCCGCAGGCACTCACATCTATGCCGTCCTTGCCAGATGGTCCAGGGGGTCCTGGTGGTCCAGGAGGGCCTTGTGGTCCTATTCTCTGAAAGAATTGGGAGAAAGAGAGAGAGAGGAGTTTATTTTTGCATCAGAAGAAACACATGGGCTAAATCAGAAAGCAATGGCCAAGTCCTACAGCTCAACCCTAAACCTGCATTAATTCTCCATCCCTCAGGTCCCCAGCATCCTGGGTGGGCTCAGGAGCCCAGGACTGGTGCCTGGCTCTTCAGAAAACCCTTTGGACTGAGCAGCTCGGTTAACTGCTGGCTTATGCTGGGAATCATAGCTGGTCGCTGCGCAGCAAACAGGTTTGGTGGGAAGGGGTTCTCCCTGCCTACAGCCACGTTTCATCTTGGGCAGAGGAGGAAATGCAAAGCCCACGGAAAATAAGTGCCACGTACTTGGCATTAAAAACGAATTTATAGTCCCAGCCCGATGGGTGATGAAGAGCCAGGCGGACACCGTTAGAGGAGAAAGGGAAAACCTCCTCTCTGAGTAGGATGCTGTTTGAAAAATTGGAGATTTTGGAGGAGGTCTGAGGTGGGGGGAAGGAAAGAAAGGTCCAATAAATGACTTCTGTATGGAGAGGGCTCCGGAGAGCAACTTGCAGTAGCTTTAGCAAACAAAGGGTCCATTGTAGAAGCAGCTCTGCTCGCAGCAGACGAGGGCAGCTCTCAATTCCCAAACCAGGCTGCAAAAATTCCTCACCGACACCACAAAAAAACTCACCGAGGAGTTCCTTCCCCAGGCAACAATATTAACACACACAGGGAAGTTTAATATAGCTTCAAGCCTGAGGTGAAGGAGGGTTAAATATACTATAAGTGTAAAATTTGAAAACTGATTGAGGGAAGGAGAAGGAAATTCTGATTCAGATGAAGACCCAGATCAGATCAGTCTCACTGGCATAACCTATTAATTCACTGTAAAAGAAAACTCTCTCTTATAAACAGGTCTCCCTTTTCCCAAGGCTTTATCGCTCCCAGCCGCACTCCTGAATTGAAGACAATACTCTTACAGAAAGCACAAAGCAGCAGGATACGACCTAAAAGCCTCCCCACCAGGCACAGACCCAGATGTGCTTTCTGGACACTCTCTGTAGCAGCACAACACACACATTTTTAATGAATTTTAATAACCTATTGCCACATTTCACCCTGCAGCTATCACACACACAGATCGCTATCATCTTTCTCCCTTATAGACTTTTTTTCTTGAGCAGAAAAGATAAATGAGGCTCCTTACTTGCGCTGATGCTGTGGCTAACAGCTGGCAGAGGAAGAGAAGCCCAAGAGCGGTGAATCCAGCCATGGTGCCCAGGATCTGCCTCTCCTTCCTCCCGGGCAGCTAAACGGCTTCTCCTCAGGGTCCAGCAGATCCCTCCTCCTCCTCCCCGGTCTCAGCTTACACGGGAGAGGCTCCTCGCCTCCAGATAAACCTGTGGCTCCAGCCCGAGGGGCTGAGCTGGGGGCACAGGCACAAGGGGCTGAGCTGGGAGGAGAGAGGGCTGAGCTGGGAGGAGAGAGGTTTGGTAAGGAGGTGGGAGGAGGAGGGGGAGCAGCGGTCGGTCAGGAGGAGAAGCTCTCGTTCATGTCCCACAACCAGGCACGGAGACTAGGGGATGGCCAGGGAGCCCAGGGGACGGCCAGGGAGCCCAGAGGACAGCCAGGGAGCCCAGGGGACGGCCAGGGAGCCCAGGGGATGGCCAGGGAGCCCAGGGAAGGGCCAGACCTGCTGACAGACCCCAGGAGCAATATTCAGCTGCTCCAGC
Source organism: Syrrhaptes paradoxus (assembly GCA_013400615.1). Taxonomy (NCBI): domain Eukaryota; kingdom Metazoa; phylum Chordata; class Aves; order Pterocliformes; family Pteroclidae; genus Syrrhaptes; species Syrrhaptes paradoxus. Next base: position 24,079 of record VZTO01011091.1, read on the forward strand.
TGGAGGTACAAAGATGTTCCTTAGGTCTCACCCGGGTCCTTTCTCAAAGCCCATCACCACCTCAGCGCTGGGCAGAGCGAGAGTCACTCCGTGCCTGAGGCTTCCTAACTTCACTGGAGAATTTAATATACCTGTAATGAGCGCAAGATGCAGTATAGAGAAATGTACTCTGCTCTGCGAGATGGTTTATTAGCTCTGGCAGTATATTCACATCTTGGTTGGTTTTTGTTTTGGTTGTTTGGGTTTTTGTTTTTTTTTTTGGGAAACTTTAAAAATGCCAGGTGATTT
>VZTO01011092.1:11089-29528 GCA_013400615.1 Syrrhaptes paradoxus
AAAAATTAATTTTTTCAACTTTTTTTTTTTTTTTTTTTAAAAAAAAAAAAAGCAATGGAATTGCTGATATAATAGATTAAAAGGAATATTTGATGAGTTTTGCTGCTCAGATGCTGAAGTAGGCTGCCAATAATTCAGTTAACCCAGAATGAGGAAAACTTAGAGTGATCTCAGTGTTTGATCTGTACCTGCTGGATATACTAGCAGATTTGGAAACCTTACTTTTTTATGTCTCCTCAGGCATTTTTTCCCACGTATGACAAAATATTTTTGAGTATTCCTTTTGTCCATGCTGACCAAGAATGTATGAAACTGCAACATAAATAGTTGTATAATTCATAAATGGGTATATTTGTGCAGGTTGAGATGTTATCTGCATTGCTGCTAGCTCGATTTGTGTGGCCAGATTTGGCAATCGAGAAAGGTCCTACTTAATACTACATGAGCTGTTAAGATGAACCCTGGGCTCTTTTTTTATAGCTTCTGTAAAAAATGAGGTAGTGGTTTCTTCTTGAGTAGTTAGCAGTTCTGGAGATAAAGCTAGAAGAAGAAACATCTTCCTCTCTTAAACAAACAAACAAAAAGCAACACCCCAAACCCAATTAACCACAGACTTCAGTAAAGGAAGAACATCCAATTCCTTTTGTGGGACCTGCCATGAACAGAAAAATGGGTGTGAAACCTATCTAATACTAAAATGTTGTCTTACTGTCTCTACAACCAGACAACGTACAGAATGGTTAATGGAGCTACCTGCTTTTTTTCATTGCTTACTTTTCTCCTCCTTAGCTTCTAGATTGCTAGAAACAGAGGCATGGGACTTTATGGAAGCTTTTGAAATTAAACAATAAAAAGGATGCTTACGGTTTTCAAAAGCAGTATCTTGAGAAACAGAAAAGACCTGGCTTCCTACTGTAGATGAGCAGCTCTTCTAGTAACAGGTCGTCCATAATGCACAGTTAAGCTACGAGAAAGCAATTTAATGTGATAGTAAGGACCAACTGTACTAGTGGAGAATTGCATAACGTTTTTTCCTCCAATTTTCCTTCTTTTAAAGAGGAGATGAGGTGGAACTGAGACAGCCCACTTTGAAATGTGCAAAGAGTACGTAAGAAGTGCTTTTTGCCCATCCTGCAGTGGTCTAGACAGCACAAAAAAATTGTCAAGCTGGTGTTGTATCTCATGGCTATTTCATGGCATCTCAAGGAGAGCATGGTTTGTATTAGTCTCCAACCTAAAATTCTGAAAAGCAAATAGAAAAAGTAAATAGAAGAGAAGCATCTCCTCTGTGCACCAATTTCCTGTAAGAGTAAAGGGAGTAAATATACTAGAAAAGTTAAGCTGTTAAATATTTCAGATGGATTTTGGATTTGTAGCTTTGAATGGTGCTGAGGCCCTTGACTCCAGGCCAAGTAGGTAAGAAGTGCATACCATCGATCCAGGAAAAAATCAAACATTAGGTACCCATTTAAATTGCATGGGTAATATAACTAAGGTTATATTTTTCTTGTTTCTTTCCAGTATTGACAGAATGTGATCACAGCTGCCTGTCAGAAGGCAGGTTGCACACTTGGAGTTTTTTGTAAAGCAGTAACACACTGATTAAAACCACAGACACTTAGTCACTGCTTTCACAACTCTCTTCAATGCACAATCTTTCACAGACATGTACAAGTGCAGGCAAGAAGAAATGTGGTGTAAAGCAGTGTCTTGCCATGGACAGTATCTCTGACACTCAAGAGTTTTCTTGTCACTAACACACATTCCAGGTCATAGCCATGGATCAGTGATTTGTGACTAAGCTATATTTAAGTTCAAATTACACATAGGTAAGTGGCCTTAGCTTTATCTTGAAGACATATAGGAGGTCTTATGCATGGGTGTGGTGGGTAAGTTCCGTGCAATAAAGTGTCTAATTTATTCTTCCCAAAGCAAATGTTTGTTAACCAATACCATTTCTACCAATAGTAGGTTTTAATATTACCTTTCTGAAGTTTTCAGATTAATATCTGAGATCTCATTCTGCTGTAGATCCTTGTGAGTTTTTTCCCCCCTAAAATGTATCCATATTTGTTTCAATTTTCAACTCTTTTTATTTACATCTGTTTTTTTTGTTAAATCCTTTGCCTCTTCAGCCTTTCTGCACTTCCCTAAGGGCACATAGCCAGTGCTCTTCAAGGACTGTAGGAGGTGACATTCGTATTTGAGACCACCCATACTTAGCAGTGCTCTAAAGAATGGTGAATCCTGCAGAGTAAAAGGTAATTGTTAGTAGCACAATTCTAGGCCTTCGTTGTTTGACAGTCTTCCATTCCTTGCCTCAAATTATGCTGTTTTCCTCTAGATTCCCCAATTCCCTCCAGCTCACTGGGAATGGAGAGATAAGCTATGACTGCCTTTTAACAGGTGAATCCTAATGTTCCCACCAAGGCATGGATTTAATAAATATAGGACAACCTAAAAATAAATTGCCCCTGCTACCCCAGAATTAGTCTGTAGGAACCATGTTTGGCTTCTGCTTCCCACTTCAGATTAACTCTGAGTTCTGCTTAGCTGCAGAAGCAGCAAAATCTTCACCAAGGCTAAGAGAAAAATACCAGTCAGGAAATATCACTTTATAACACAAACACAAGATCCTTAATAAAAAAGTTGAGCTGCAAGTGCAGGTGAAGCAGTGGGGCCCACTTTGTGCCAAGCTGAGCTGGTATCTGGTGTTGGTACGTCTGAGTTTTCCTTACACAAGTAGTTTAGGGGTAAGAGAAACATATATCCAGCATGCACATGTGTATTGGCAAAACATCCTCCCAGATAAAGAGCTGGCATCTATTTACATCTTACACCTTACTATCGCCACCTATCCCAACAGCTCCATCCATGTGCCAGTGGGGATGAAAAAAGGACCCTGGATGTTTCTCCTGTCTGAAGGCTGGTGGGCACTGGTCGTCCTGCCCTGCCCGCCCCTGCGGGGCCCTGCCCGCTGGCCACGCCTGCTCCTCGGGGGAGAGGGGCTGCATCAGCAGAGTGTGGGTCCGCACAGTGCCTGCTGCTTCCTTGCCTGCCCTTGTAGAGCAGCGCTTGACCCCCAGGCTGGGGTCTCTGACACCCACGCCGTGGTTTCCAAAAGCAAAGGGGCTGGGGGGGTGCACCAGGATTTCCACACCTCTGCACATTCACAGGTACAAGGTGGCTTCCTTCTGTATTGCTTAAATGCTTGCTTTCCCTGCTGCTTCCCTCCAAAATCACAGAATCATAGAATGGTTTGGGTTGGAAAGGACCTTAAAGATCATAAAGTTCCAACCCCCCTGCCATGGCAGGGACACCTTCCACCAGCCCAGGTTGCTCAAAGCCTCGTCCAGCCTGGCCTTGAACACCTCCAGGGATGGGGCATCCACAGCTTCTCTGGGCAACCTGTTCCAGTGTCTCACCACCTGCACAGTAAAAAAATTCTTCCCAATATCTAACCTAAATCTGCCCTCTTTCAGCTTATACCCTTTACCCCTTGTCCTCTCACTGCACTCCCTGATGCAGAGTGCCTCCCCATCTCTCCTGTAGCCCCCTTCAGGTACTGGAAGGCTGCTATTAAGTCTCCTCGGAATCTTCTCCAGGCTGAACAACCCCAACTCTTTCAGCCTGTCCTCATAAGGGAGGTGCTCCAGCCCTCTGATTAATTTAATGGCTCTGCTCTGGACTCTCTCCAACAGGTCCATGTCTTTTTTATGTTGGGGGCCCCACATCTGAACACAGTACTGCAGGTGGGGTCTCACGAGAGCAAAGCAGAGGGGGAGAATCACCTCCCTTGACCTGCTGCTAATGCTTCTTTTGGCGCAGCCCGGGCACAGTTGGCTTTCTGGGCTGCAAGCGCACACTGCCAGCTCATGTTGAGCTTCTCATCGACCAACACCCCCAAGTCCTTCTCCGCAGGCGGTTCGGGGGTCGCCTGGGAGGGAAAATTCCTGCTCTCACTCAGTGCCCGGCTTCGGTCCGCCGCGGCGGGCGGCCTGTGGGAGCCGTCGGGCAGAGGCTCGGCGCCCCCGGGGTGCCGGGGCTGGGCGCCACCGGCCGGCGGGGCAGACGGCGGCGGGGGGGGGAGACGCCAGCTGTGCACAGGGGCAGATCCCTCCCACTCCGGCTGCTTTCGGTGAGGAAGGTGAAATGCGGAAGTTGCCACCCAGAGCTGTCAGAAGACCATCGGGTTTTCAGCCCGGAGCAGGCAATTAAGAAAAAAAAAAAAAAAAAAGCCGCCCTTCGTGGGTACAGCCGGCGTCGGTCCTCGCCGGCAGCCGACACTCGCGGCTGCTCTCCCGCATGGCGACTTTACCCGCCGCAGACAGGAGGGCGTTCGCCCTGAAAATCAACAGGTAAGGGGGCTTTCCTCGTACCTCGCAACTATTCCTCGCCAGCCTTACCCTGAGACCCGGCCAAGGCAGGCGATGGGGCTGCGGGAGCGGAGGCTGGACAGCTTGTCCCCGGGAGACCCCCGGGGCATGGAGCCACCTGCCAGCTCCAGACAGTCGGGCTTGCCCTGCCGCAGCCGGACAGCCTTCGGGCGGGTACGGTCTGCCCCCCGACCCCTCACCCCGACCCCTCCTGGCTTGGCCGCTCCTGAGGCCGGCGAGCAGCGACCCTCGGTCCGCCCCGCCGGGTCCTGTCCCGGCCCCGCGGCGGCGCGGCTCCCGGGTGCGCTTCTGCCATAAAGTTTGCTCTGGCGAAGTGCACACAGACGAAGCCGGCTGTGGGTTCATGTCCTCTGCCGGAGAGGAAACGTCCCGTCTCACCCCTGGAGTTTGCTCCCCATCAGTTCTGTCCGAGCAAGCCCCGAGCCTGCTGGAGGGGCTGCTCGCTTGCGAAGGGGCAGAGGATTAGGGTTCGGAGCGGCAAGATGACGTGGTGCCTAAATTAGCGCTCCTGGGAAATGAAAGTTTTATGTAGGGCATCGATGCTGCAATGACATACAATGACATACATCCCTAGGATTTTGTTTTCTTTTTGCCCTTTCATCTATGAAAAGAAAAAATCCTTTTGATGATTGAAAATAAATCTACCTCTTCCCTTCCCTCCCTAAACCAAATAAAGTAGTGTTCAGCCTACTCTTACGACTGAGCTTGCTGTCTGCTAGGTTTTGGTGTCTTTTCCCCGGGAAGGGCTGACTCTCAGCTGGTCTGTGCTCTGTGGTGGCAGTAAGAAACCCAAGACAATTATTTTCATATTGTAAGGTTAAAGGAAAACACGGGCCTCCCTTTCAAAAGTCCTGTTGTCTGAGTCAAAAACCATGTTTCCAAGGTGTTGATTTAAGTGTAAGGTAACTGAGTTTGCTGACACATAAAAGAACAAATAGCATAATGGGAATATAAACTGAGGATAAGCGTCTGTGCCAGAGAGAAAAGTATGCGAAGAAACTCCACCTCCTCAGCAATTTATTGGAAGACATGGGGCTTGCAGTCGCAGAGGATAAAATTAGCTCTGCTGTGATGTGCCTTTCCCATGGCAGAATATGCATCAGTGTACCTTTCTGTATCCTTTGGGAATTCATTTTAAATTTGTGGTGGAATATTCACAAGAGTGAGATACCATCTTGAGAAGCCATCAGATGAGCAGTTCACTACAGGATCCTGCCACAGTTCCCGATCATTTTGAGACTTGCTTGAATAAGGAGCGTAACTGGCTGATATTTAGAGGGTTCGGGTTATTTTCTTTCTTCCTATTTTTAGGGTCAGCCTTCTGGCAGCTTTTCCCAGCTGTAGTGATATTCATTGTTCATCTGTATGACTAAAGCCTTTCAAAGTAGTGGAACTGTAGCAATTAATCTGGCTTCATTTCACAAAGGCACACAAATGTTTTGCTAGTAAGGACTCTTGTGAAATTAAACCATTGTTATAACTTTTTAATTTCTTTTTCTTTCAATTCAATAGTGAAATGTCAGTATTTTTTTGCAGCAACTTAAATGCTCAAATGTGTTATTCATCATGTTCTGAATATTATTCCAATTTAACAATCTGCATGTTTATTTTGCAAGTAAGAATATTTTGTTTTACACAGCGTGGTAGAATTCACATTTTTGCTAGCAAAATATCATGTTTCCCTTTCTTCAAAAGGAGCAGGTCACTTTTATATCACTCAGGTGCAGTTTGTTCTACTGGCAGGAGAGTGATACAGCTTCACAAGAAGCGTTTTAAATGTGGTGTTTTGGGGTTTTTTAAAGGAACTTTAAAAATGAGAGGTCAGTGTGTTAGTTTTCTTGTCTGTACACAAAAGGCTAATTTACAGCTCTAAAATTTTGTTCCTCTTTCTTCACAGTTCCTGAGTTTACTTCTTCAAATGAAACTCTTAGTGAAAGCTGGATGTTACTGGCAAGGCATCGTTTATGAGAGTTATTATGTTGCCTGTATAATTACTCTCCATTCACTACAAATTCACATCCAAGCTCTTCTCTTTCTCACTCCTTCTCTTGCTAGTGACTTGTCTAACCTACATACTGTTTCTATGAGGGCCGGCGGAATTTTAGGCTCTGTACTGGTTCCTCAGTGTGACAACATCAGCTTCCTCCCTGCTAGTTACGTAAGGTGTACCCTGGTGTGTTTGGTGAAGCTTGATAGATATCTGGCCACCTTATGAACTATACTAAACACTGCTCTGTAAAAAATTAGCTATGACGTGATCCAAAATGTTGTGTTAGTGCTCTCGTCATCAACTGAAGTTAGTGTGAGATCGATCGTGAGTACTGGAGCTGCAGGTGCTGCAGCAGAGGCTGTTACATGACAGGCATCATATTTGTTTGAAACAAGGTCAAACTTTAAAATCAGGCTTTTAAATGTCTTCAGACTTGTAAATTGTATATGCAGCCTTCCCACATAACCATGTCTTCCTATCACTTTATTCTTCCTTCCACCCATCTGGTGTCTGTTGCCACAACCTGTTGCTTCCTGCCTCTTTTAATCCTGCAAAGACTTGCACATGTGTTTTTAATGCATGTATGCGAGTAGTTCCTTCTGTTTTAATGGGATAACTTTTATGTGTAATGATGTAGAAGTGAAGGAACAAGCCTTTACATTAGTGTCCATCATGCTAGGCAGCATTCTTACTATTTACCTGTGTATTATCCAGAGCTAAGTGGCTGAAAACTGAGCAGGACCTCAGAAAACATTATTTTCAAGTAATTTTTTTTTTAATTACATGAGAAACTAAATTCCTTTCCAACACTAGGCCAAAGTATCACTTAAAAATAAGCTGTAGCTGTCTTTCTGAATGGCCCCCTGCACTGGACAAAGGAAGGGGAAGAAAACCCTCATTAATGTGCAATGCTAAGAGACCTTCATGGCACACTCTGGGAGTGTTAGGTGTCTGTGGTGGTTGGAAGCCAGCGTGGGACATGAAAAAGCAGATCATCCTTGTTGAGTCGAGTGAGTCCTAGACAGTAATTAAAAGATAGCTGGATTGCCTGTTGTAAATATGTCCACTTTCCAATAACAGTATTTATACTTAGAAACTAAGGACGTTGAAAAAAGAATTTATGAAAGTGCTGAGAGAAATAAGTCATCATTGCTGAAAGTGTGAGCTCTAACACATACCAGCTAAGCAGTGTATGGCTGGGAGACCATAAAAGTCAGTTTGCCTCAGCAGTGTGTTAGGATAAACAGAGCATTAATGGAAGAGAGATTCTGGTTTTATTCCTTTTATTTAGCTAGTGTAGTTATTCTTTTATGTTCCACATAGATCTTGCAGTAGTAGTTATTTATTTTGAATTCAAGTGAAGAAAATTGTGCTTTAGGCACCTACCTGGGCCCTGGCCAGCAGTGCTATGCACTCAAAACATTTCAACACATAAATTAGAAAACAGCAAACTACCGAGATCACCAGTACAGCTCTGTAACATATCACTTAACTTCCAGTCATGGGACCCGTGCAATTAAAAACCCTCCCAATAGACATACTCCTCAACTGTCTCTACAGACAACCAATGTTTGCATTTTACAAGTGTTATAAAACAAACTTTTAGCATTTACTTCTATAATTTCATTTCCTTGTCCCTGAAAATGTCCCGTTGTCACACAAGATTTTCTTTTCCTGTTCTGGTTTTAAGAAGTGTAGGTAGTTTACATGCATAGATTTATATTAAAAAAAAAGAAGCAACCTGCACTACCAATAGTAAGGCAAACATTTTCCTAAAGATTTCGTATTTTAAAAAGCCTACAATAAAAGTGAACCCTTACATAATTCTCAAATTGTACCATGAATTCTACTTTACATTATTGATGACAATACATTTAAATTATTTCTACCTGAAATGAGAAGGTCAGCTTGAATCTTACATTGTAGAAAGTCTCAGTTCTGAAGGTTTGTGAGAAATTACCCTAAATGGCAAAGATTATTGTAGAGGGGTCAGGTACAGTGCAAAATGGTTTCAGTGGCAGAACAGGCCATTTCCTGCATACTCTGATAGCAGATTGCTGTTTAGTGCAAACCCTTTATGGGACTGAGGCCAGCCAGAATCTTTTGAATTTCAAAAAAACCCTTGTTATATAGATATAATAAAATGCTAATCACTTAAAACCAGTTTCTAGACTTTGTTGTATAAGCCAAGCTATTTTTAAAAATTAATTTTCCTTTTAAACTTTAAATGTATTAAATAAGCTTCAGAGAGAACCTCAGTCTTTTGTTTGTACAACATACTTACACAGTGGATATGAAGATCTAGTGCATTTTTTTAAAAGATGTGTTAAATTCTCATAGTTAGTTTCTTATGTAAAGTAACACATTACAAAAACAGTAATCAAATTAACAGTCTGTTGATAGCAAAGGCATTTTCCATGTATTGGCTGTATACCTAAAATGCACATTGACAGTTTATCAACTTTTGAAAGCTACTTGCAGATGTATCCTTCGTAGCAAGTACGACCATTGAGCCATAGCCTTATAATATGTTATGCCAGGATAGTAATAGCATTAAAAATCCTGTGTTAATTTTTACTAAGTCAACCTAAATAAACAAAGGAGAGCACACTTGATGAAAGGGCTGAATCCCACTTTGGTCTAATGAGTTGCACACTAGGAATCTATCTAAGTGAGGACAACTCAAGTTAATAAACCTTTGTGGGTTTATACCCAAGTGATCAAATAATAATGTGTTTTAATTAATTTAAAATGCATGCCATAAATAGAGTGTACTATAGCTTTTAAGAGATGTTGACAAATTTTGGTTTGTAATCGGTATGGGAAAAGATTCCTTCTTACATACTACATGTGTGAAACAGTAATGGTTTTGATACAAGAATATTAAACTCTAATAAGAAATTAAAGATTAAAATAGGATGTATATGTTTTGTATTTTTTGTATAACAATCTGTTAGTAACAGTTCATATTAAATGGCCATTTTTCTTAGACATTCAAAAATAAATAATGAGCTGATTTTTTAAATCCTTCAGAGAAAATGACTTGGAGTTTCACATGCAGGGGGTATAAAGATCATGCTTGCATTTTAGGATCATAGAATGCCTTGGGTTAGAAGGGACCTTCAAAGACCATATAGTTTAACGTGCCTGTCATTGGCAGGGACATCTTCCACTAGACCGGGCTGCTCAGAGCCTCATCCAGCCTGGCCTTGAACACCTCCAGGGATGGGACATCCACAGTTTCCCTGGGCAACCTGTTCCAGTGCCTCACCACCCTCACTGTGAAAGATTTCTTTCTTATATCCAATCTAAACCCACCTCTTCTCAATTTAAAACTGGTGCCCCTTCTGTCACTACAGGCCCTGGTAAAAAGTCTTTCTCCATCTTTCATATAAGACCCCTTTAAGTATTAAAAGGCCACAATAAGGTCTCCCTGGAGACTTCTCTTCTCCAGGCTGAACAACACCAACTCTCTCAGAATTTCTTCACAGGAGAGGTATTCCAACCCACTGAATCATTTTTGTGGCCCTCCTCTGGACCTGCTTCAACAGGTCCATGTCTTTCTTGTACTGAGGACCCCAGAGCTGAACACAGTACTCCAAGTGGGGTCTCATGAGAGCAGAGTAGAGGAGGACAATCCCCTCCCTCAAGCTCCTGGTCACGCTTCTTTTGATGCAGCCCAGGATATGGTTGGCTTTCTGGGCTGCGAGCACATGTTGCTGGGTCATGCCCAGTTTTTCATCCACCAATTTCCCAGGTCCTTCCCTGGAGGGCTGCTCTCAATCCGTTCATCCCTCAGTCTGTCGTGATCTTGGGGATTGCCCTGACCCACGTGCAGGACCTTACGCTTGGCCTTGTTGAACTTCATGAGGTTTGCATGTGCACACCCCATCAAGCCTGCCAAGATCCCTCTGGTTGACATCCTTTCCTCAAGCGTATCAACTGCACTACTGAGTGCTGAGGGTGCACTCAGTCCCACCATCTGTGTCATTAGTGAAGATACTAAATAGTATTGGTCCCTGTACTTGCCCTTGAGGAACACCACTTATTACTGGTTTCCTTTTGGACACTGAGTTGTTCATTGTAACTTCAGATGCAACAATCCAGGCAGTTACTTATCCATCTAACAGTCCATCTATCAAATCCATGTCTCTCCAGTTTAAAGGTAAGAAATTTGTGGGGGATTGTACCAAAGGCCTTACAGAAGTCCAGGTAGATGACAGCTGTTGTTCTTCCTTTGTCCACTGATGCAGTCCCTCCATTGTAGAAGGCCACTAGAGTAGTCAGGTGCAATTTGCCCTTGGTGAAGTCATGTTGGCTGCCTTTGATCACCTCCCTTTATTCTATGTGCTACAACATAACTTCCGGGAGGATCTGTTCCATGATCTTACCAGGCACTGAGGTGAGGCTAAGTAGTCTTGTTCCTGCATACTGTTTTTGTCTGAGAGCCTTTTAATTTGGCTACAGGAAATACTGGGGTGGTTGTCTTTCAGGAATATCATTACATTTTTTTTTCACCTTTCATTAACTTTTATATTCTTTTTTTTCCCCCCGGTTTTCCAGTTGAGTTCATCATGTGCTTTTTCCCAGTTGCCAGAGCATGTTTCTGGTTTACAGGGATAGATTATAAACTGACCAAATATGTGCTCATTTCTTTCACAGAATCACAGAATGGTTGAGGTTGGAAGGGACCTCTGGAGTTCATCTTGTCCAACCCCTCTGTTCAAGCAGGCCCACTTAGAGCCAGTTGCCCAGGACCACAACCAGGTGCAGGCTTTTGAAGACTTCCAAAGAGGCAGACTCCACAAACTCTCAGGGCAACCTGTGTCAGGGCTCAGTCATCCTCATAGTAAAATAGTGTTTCAGGTGGAACTTCCTGTGTTTCAGTTTGTGCCCATTGCCTCTGATCCTGTCACTGCACACCACTGAAAAGAGCCTGGCTCCATTTTCTTTACACTATCCCTTCAGATATTCATATACATTGATAGGATCCCCCCTATCCTTCTCTTCTCCAGGCTGAACAATCCCAGCTCTTTCAGCATTTCCTTATAGGAGAGATGGTCCCGTCTGTTCATCATCTTTGTGGCTCTTGGCTGCTCTCTTTCCAATACGTTCATGTCTCGCTCGTACTGGGGAGCCCAGACTTGGACACAGAAGCCAGGCACGTCTCACCAGCAGTGAGCAGAAGGGAAGGATCATCTCTTTTAGCCAGCTGGCAATACTCTGCCTAGTGCACCTCAGGATAGCATTAGCCTTCTTTGGCCCAAGGGCACATTGTTCAACCTAGTTGAAGTCATGGTCTTCTTCGACCAGATTGGTATGGTCCTCTAGGACCTCCAGGTCCTTTATGCAAAGCTTCTTTGGAGCTGGCTGGCCCCCAGTGTGTATTGGTGCATGGAGATGTTCCAGGTGCAGGACTTTGCACTTCTCCTTGTTGAACTTTATGAGGTTCTTGTCAGCCCATTTCTCCAGCCTGCTGAGGTCCCTCTGAAGGATACCACAACCCTCTGGTGCATCAGCCACTCCTCCCATTTCTGTGTTGTTAGTAAACTTGCTGAGGATACGCTCTGACCCATAATCCAGATCATTAATGAAGACGTTAGAGGATTTGACCTGATGGTTCTCCTAGGTTTTTATGGCANGTGCATGGAGATGTTCCAGGTGCAGGACTTTGCACTTCTCCTTGTTGAACTTTATGAGGTTCTTGTCAGCCCATTTCTCCAGCCTGCTGAGGTCCCTCTGAAGGATACCACAACCCTCTGGTGCATCAGCCACTCCTCCCATTTCTGTGTTGTTAGTAAACTTGCTGAGGATACGCTCTGACCCATAATCCAGATCATTAATGAAGACGTTAGAGGATTTGACCTGATGGTTCTCCTAGGTTTTTATGGCATCATTGGCTTGGTGTCTTCTGGATTTGTATTCAGCACAAGGAATAGATGGCATATGGTTCTAAAGCAGGTGCAGAAGAGGGAGAGAAGACAGGAAGCTCTACCCACTGCAGCCTCTGCACTTAGATGCTTTACCTCCCAGCTTACCACTGTTTGGATTCAAGGCAGTGTGAGTGAACAGGAGAGGTAAGGAGGAGTTGAGACCAGGTTTTCATCCCTGTTGTTATCAGTTATGACTGTTCACTGCATGTGAATGACTGAACAGCTATTAAATCCCTCAGATGGCTGTTTCCTTAGGTATAATAACCTCTCTCTCTTCTTGTGGGACATTTTTACAGGTACTCCTCCACCCCAAGGGAGAGATGTAACCTGCAGGAATAACAGCCTTCTGAATCTACCACAGATCAAAAATATTAAAGCGGGCTAGGGATGGATCCTATCAATTGTAAATATCTCTAAAGATAATCGAGGAAACTTCCTAGTGTCTGTGAGGTTATCTTTTCATCAGCCCTAAAGATAATTCATTTGCCTTTGCTAGGGTGTTTCCAGTGACCAGTTAAATTAGACTAAATCTGTATCAGTGCAGTGCTTCTAAACACGTTTCACAACCACAGTTGAGCACATGACAAATTTAAGTGGTATACAGTTTAGCTGGTCACTATGTGTAATCCAAACCAATACCAGCTGATTTGCATCTCATGTTCTGGCATTGATAATTGTTGTATTTAAGCCCAGCTGTATCGAAGCCTGTCTGCACACATGCAGCTTGTTGAGTTATAGCTGGGAGTAAGCTGTGCTATAGACCATAGAGCTAGAGTGTAGCTGGAGGCCATAAGAGAGACAATTGCACGAAAGGAGGAACACTGCTATAATATTTGTTATGGACTAGGCTTAGATTGCTGGCTGTCATATTTTATACAAGCACAAATTGAATAAAAGAAAAACAATGTACAAAGCCATGCTTGTCCTTAAGATGTTTCTAATTCTGATGGGGAACTGTGTGAACATTGCTTCCTCCTTTAGCAGAGGTGTGTTATAAATCAGTTACAGGAGTAAATTGGGGAAGAAAGCAATATGTGTCAAGATTATGCCATAGGTTATTAATTCATAGTGCTAATATAAATCCCTGTAAGTACCCGCTCATTTCTCAAAGATAAGATTATTCAGGATGCTTTACCTAGATTTGATATCCTATTGTCCATCAAAAAGACTAAATGCACAGACCTTTCCTCTGGTACCCTGTGCGAAAGATTGCAACATTTCCTGCCTAAAATACGTCTAACTTTTAGGAAGTAGAAAAGAAAGAGTAAGAAAATGCCCTTTTACTACTTCTAAGATGATACAAATGCCTTTGGTTAATCGCTGTGATTTAGTTTTGGTTTGTATTGTTTATGATTACCTTTTCTGGAGTAGTCTGCCTGCTATACAATCAAGGAGATAGTAACCATTTAAGTAGAGGGTTGATGACAAACACAGGCCCATCCAGTCAAATCTCTGTGAAAAATTACAAGTGCAGGGAAGATAGACTTCATAAAACAAGTGTGCTCTTTACCAGCATCAGGCTGCTGTAGAAGCAAAGCCTGTAGAGAACAGTTGGCTGTGCAAGCAGAATACTGTTGTTACTGTTGAGACAGATGTTATTGACATCTGTTGTTAGCAGGAAGCTAATCTTTTCATCTGACTGCATGCTCAAACTGTGTTAAAAAATAACCATCTATTTTCTATTGCAGTTGTTGAAGACTGGTGTTATGCTGTGCAGCCACTAGAATCAGATATAATAATCCCTGCCATGTGATTATAATACTGTTTTTTGCTTTGTCCAGGAAGGTGGCTGGTGAGCAGAAAATGGACTTCAGGGTCTGAGCAGAAAAGCTACATTTTAAAGTCCTTTTTTAAGACCTTATGTCCTCCTAGGCTTCAGACGTGTGTGTGCATTGTGGAGTCTAGGCTGCAATTTGTAATGAGGTTCTTTTTTTTATACTACAGGAAACTGTAAACTTACCCAAGAAAAGTCTAGTTGCAAATGAGAAACATCTTTATGTCCACCAGGTCTCACATATGAGCATTCCTTATTTATTTTTTTCCAAACAGTTTTTGTTTTCAGACATGAAGTGAAAACCAGAAAGGAAGACATATTTAATGTTGTGTTTTATATGCTCTACTGTTTCTTAGGTTTTATAGTCATTAAAAATCGCAGTTCGTGAGCATAGTTCAGTATAGTTGTCCTTTTTTTCTGATCTGACTTGAATTCTTTTAAAATTTGATTTGAAAAACACACACCAGACTATACTGTAGTTTGCAGCAGTAGGAAAAAGGATAGCCTGTGAAAAGTGCTTACCTGATAACCTGCTCACACTAAATGCTTGCTGTCATGAATGCAGTTACAGAAAAATAGGTCCAGGCCTAGATCAGCTTTTGGGCCAAGCTCATATAAAAAGTCCACAATATTTTTCATGGGATCTTTGTAGAATAATACTTGCATATGATGAATCACACAGTTTCCTGAGTTTCAGTAATAATGGCCTGAAGACTTTTATAAAGGAGTCAGCACACCTGGACTCCATAGTAGTATTTTTCCCTAAAGTCAAGCAAACTGGATTAGGTAAGGGTATATTCTATTTCAGTTGTCATGTGAGTTGAGTTTTACAATCACTATAATGACAAAACCTCACATTTAAAACATTGCTAGAGCAAAATTTATCCTCTCCCCAAGCCTGAAATTTTTCAGATGAATTGCAAAGCAGAGGGGTTGGAACTAGATGATCTCTAAGGTCCTTTCCAGCCGTAACCCTTCTATGATTCTATGAAATTCAGTTTGTAACTTACAATGTAAAAAGTCTTGCATCATCCAAATGTATTTGTGAAGATGTGTAATATAATTTCTGTAGAATTTGTACTAGTGATAGCCATCAGATACAATAATATATTATTTTTAACAACATAGTTCTTAACATATGCCAAATTCTGTGGACATTCTTATTTTTAAAAATGTAAGTGGAAGATCCAGCTTTCAATTGTATCCTAGTTACTGCTCTGGCTCCCACTGAACCTGAATAAAAATTCTCTGTTCTAAAGATGGTAGTACCTCTTCATGTATTCAAAGTTGGGCCATTTTTTTCACGTATAGTGCTCTAATAAAAGATCCTACTTTTTCTAGTTAAACTTAAAGCTCTAGAGAAAAAATGTTATTCTAAGAAGTCACTGTAAAAAACCCAGCTCATGGGTTTTCTGTCACAGAAAGGTCACAGTGAACCTCCGCAAATCTGTGTTTTTTGGAAACGAGTGGCCAAAATACTAACACATTATTTTTCCAGTTCTATGCTATTTGCATTATCTTCGTCTGGCTTTTGAAGTAGTCATGGTATTAAAGACCCCTCTATTAATATATTGTGAATTTCCTTGAAGTTGTCAGTCATGAAAGCAACAAAATACATTTTTTTCCTTCTTGATGAAAGTGCCAGCTGTGACCTTGATAAAAAATAAAAACAAAGCTGTAGGAGCAAGAAGAAAAAAAATCCCTAGAATAACATTTACATGGCCTTTTTTATTATTCTTACTGTCTGAGGTTTTTTCACTTACTATTAATGAGTGTCTATGAGGAAGAAGGTGAAAATAAAACACATAAACCTGTTAAACCACCAGTATGGGTTTCACAAAATTGTCAGCATTAGGATAGCATTTTCTTAGTGAAGTCCTTGTGAAGCTCAGATAGAACTTTGCATTTATTTCATATTCGCCCTGGTTTGAATTGGTAGGATAGTACAGAGAAACCAAAATGTAATAGTATAAACTGATACCCTTCTGTTACATTTCAAGTCACAGTGTAAAAGGAAGATAGCACGTATATTCCCTAGTGCTTTTGGAATTGCCCTTATTGTTGTTGCCATTTAAACAGTTTAGCAAGGAACAAGCCAAAAAAAAAAAAAAAAGAGCGTGGGGAAGACCCTAACTACAAAGTTTTTCCCTGGAATATAGACTTGTAGAGTCTTCTGGAGAGTTATGGGGCACATTTGGTAAAACACCTTACTTCAGTCCTCTCACTTGAACATTTAATGAGGCACCGATGTGAGCTTAAGGTGCTACAAGCAGAGAGTGCTTTGACCCAACCACAGAAAAAAATTATCCTTAGATAAATTGAGGTTAAACCCTTCAGTATGAAAGATTTGTGTATATAAACAATAGTTTGTATATACTGATAGATTTTAAGCTAATGAGGACAACAAAAGAATTCTGTTGTTTTTTACGCAGATTTATCTTCTTTTAGCATCATTAATTAGCATAATGTGAAATATTCATTAGAAACTTTGTATTGCATATATAAACTCTCATGATCAGTTTAAGTCTATAATAGGATGACAGATAAGATTGATTTATACTTTTTGTTATCCAGGAGGTACCACTGAACTATCATATCGAACATTACACCTCAAACCACTTTTACTGCAAGAAGCAGCCAGTCATCAGTGCATGCACAATGTCTTCTCAAATGTTGTATCGTACCTTTTGCATATTATCCATAGAGCACAGAGATTAAAAAGCATATAAAAGCATGGTTCATTAGATATTAATTAAATATACTGTTTCTTTGTGTGGCAAGAAAGTGTGGTTGTCCTTTTCCTCCACTGCCAGGATTAGAAAATTAATTTTTATGTGTGTTTATGGCTCCTCCATGAACAGCAAAACTGAGTGGCATTGAAAAATCTTCATGGAATGAATGGCATACATGACCTGGGTCAAAACTAAAAATTGACCTCTTGCCTGTTTTACTTTGTAACAAGCTGACAGCATAATGAAGTTGGCGATTTCCCCTCCTAGACTTCTTTGCTTGTTACTGCACCATCTCCTTTAAAAAGATTGTGGTTAAATTTCAACCATCTTGAATAGGTTCTTTATTGCTTCAGCTGATATAGACCCTTAATGTGGTAGACCCCAAAGCAGGGGTGTGCCAGAAGGTGTATAGCCTACTTGAGCCATCAGGGAAGAAGCAGCTAGTTCAGATAGACCACTGCTGTAAACAGCAAGCAGCAAAGCAGAGCTCTGGTGCCTTAGGGCCTAATTAGCAACTTAGAAGAAAAACAGGCAATTCCACTGGTGGTAAGAAGGGACTTCTAAGAAGATTCCCGTATTTGCTAGTTAAAGATCTGGATTGTTGCCCAAAATTTTGTGTGTGTTTATGTGTGGGAGTGGAGGAGAGAGGTAGGTAATTCTTACCTTTTCCTCTTCCAAAATTTTTGTTCCCAGTTTTTAGTTGTAACTGGAGAAGTTTCATGTTAGTCTCAGAAAAAGAACAAAAACTAGTTGAGAATTTTTACACCAATATCAGATGAAAGGGATTACTACGCAGAGTAGCCAAGACGGAGTATTTTAGCTGTTAAGCAAAAGTTTTCACTATTATACTTTACAATTCCACCATTTATATACGTTTAGATGTGAGTGTTTCTCCATCCGTGGGTGTAGTTCTCATAGTCCCTTTTTATTTCTTTTTTTCATCTTCCCTTGCTGTCTAACTGTGTATGTAGCTCTTGCAGAAGACAATTGAACTCATTCCTCAGAATCTGCTGGAAGGGATTGTAAGGGTGTTAAGGATTACTCTTCTTACCTCCCTCTAGTAGGTAACTTCTAATAGTAGGTAACTTTGGATAACTTAATCCAGTAGGTGTGTGAGGCATACTTTTAAGATCAGTTTATTCTTATGAAATTTCCAATTTCCAGTTAATAGATGATCTTTAAAGCTCTTCTCTTTCTGATTTGTTATTTTCTCTAAATTGCATGATATGATATACATACTAGCAAAATACCTATTATGCCTGATTTAAACTATATATATCAAAGAACTGTGTTGTTTAGAAGAATTGACAGTGAAACTGTGTAACCAGCTTTATGCATTATAAGTGTTCATATTGTTTTAATTATAGAACCCAGCAATGTTCAGCCACAGATCTAACACCTGAAAATAAGTGACTATTTTATCTTCCTTCCCTGATACCTCATCTAGGCCTAACTAACAACTCAGATCTCCATCTCCTAAATCCTGCNATACAGATGATATCTCAACTTTTTGTTGGTAATTCAGGAGAAGTGCTTGAGGATTATATCTACCAGTGGGACAGACACTGGTGAAATTCTGATTAAGCAGCACCACTTTTTTTTTTTCTTTCTTT
>VZTO01011094.1:0-11530 GCA_013400615.1 Syrrhaptes paradoxus
GGTGTTTTAATGCAAAGCTCTGGGGTGCGTCAGGCTCTCCGGCTTTATAGAGAGGCTTTGTTTTGGGGAGGGTCACCCGCATCGGCTCCACTGGACGGTGCTCCAGACCAATGTCCTCCTCCAACAGCTCGCAGGAACCCCCGGTTACCGGGACCCCGGGGCCCTTTGATGGCCCCCAGTGGCCCCACCAGGCCCCGCGGGGCATGTACCTGTCGGTGGCCGTGCTGATGGGCGTCGTCGTGGTCTCCGCCTCGGTTGTGAACGGGTTGGTCATCGTGGTTTCCATCAGGTACAAGAAGCTCCGGTCGCCCCTGAACTACATCCTGGTGAACCTGGCCGTGGCCGACCTGCTGGTGACGCTCTGCGGCAGCTCCGTCAGCTTCTCCAACAACATCAACGGCTTCTTCGTGTTCGGCAAACAGATGTGCGAGCTGGAGGGCTTCATGGTCTCCCTGACAGGTAAGGACACGAACCGCGAGCCCTCGCTCGGTCTTCGGTTGGTGCCGCTGCATTTAGCAGAGAGGCTTTGGGGAATGTTTCGTCAACTTGCTGCTGCTCCTAAAGGCAACACTTCATGCAGGATGTAAAACTTGTGTCCTTCAGCTACTGTTTAGCGCAGGGAAGGGTCAAGCAGGTGGCCACCACGGTAGGTGGTCATCACACGCTGTCTTGGTCTTCACAGGGAGGGACCCGTCACTTGGGCGCATTGGGAGCCCTCGCTGGGGATGAGCTTTGTGGGTGCTGGGTGAGCACCCAGGTATTTGTGTGTGCGGCAGAAACATGAAACACTGCACAGAACCTTTTGTCGAGGACACTCCAGCAGAAAAAAAACCATCACCATGATCACCATGTGGCACAGATACCCGGTGGCCGGCTTCTTTTGCAAGGGCCCGATATCCTCACAGCTCTCCCTGCCATAAGAACATCTGACATCTTGTTACAACAATATTTACTGCAACAGCTCATCATCGCCGTCTGCCACATGCCAGCGCAGGCAGCCGAGCGGTGGCACAGCCTGTTCCTAAGACACAACCCCTCGTCCTCTCCCCAGGCATCGTGGGGCTGTGGTCGCTGGCCATCCTGGCCCTCGAGCGGTACGTCGTGGTCTGCAGACCCCTGGGAGACTTTCGGTTCCAGCACCGCCACGCCGTCAGCGGCTGCGCCTTCACGTGGGGCTGGTCCCTGCTCTGGACAACGCCACCGCTCCTGGGCTGGAGCAGCTACGTGCCCGAAGGTAGGGGAGAGGTGCTCAGCTCCACAGCTGCCTCTCGCTTATTGTTTTCAGGTGCAGGGTAGGTGGGGAGTCTCCGTTCTGGTATTTAAGAGGTTAACACCTCCTCTGTCCTCTCTCGGTTCTCCAGAAGTTCCCCACTGGCCAGCGTGCTGCAGCCCTTCTTACCTGTCCAACAGACACGGGAGCCACCAGCCGCTCTGGCTGCCGGAGCCGGTTGCTGAGCCTCTGTTCGAGCCCAGGAGGGGTTTCAGCTCGTTTCAAAACATTTTTTCCAGGTCTGAGAACCTCTTGCGGGCCCAACTGGTACACGGGCGGCAGCAGCAACAACAGCTACATCCTGGCCTTCTTTGTCACCTGCTTCGTGATGCCCCTCGGCGTGATCCTCTTCTCCTACGCCAACCTGCTGGTGACCCTGCGAGCGGTACATCCGGCGAGAACGGGCGAGCTCGTGGTGGTTCTGCTCACAAAACGCTGGCAAGGCATAGCTCCAGCGGGCTGCAGAGCCTCGGGGCAGGTTTTTGTGGCAGTTGTTGGAGCTGACACCACCTGGCGCCGGTGTCAGGGCACCTAAGGGATGGAAATGTGGTTGGAAGTTCTCAAGCAGCATTTCTCTCTTTTTCTCCCCAAAACTCCGCGCAGGCTGCGGCGCTGCAGCAGGAATCGGACAGGACGCAGCAGGCAGAGCGGGAGGTGACGCGCATGGTGGTGGTGATGGTGATGGCCTTCCTCCTCTGCTGGCTGCCCTACGCCACCTTCGCCCTGGTGGTGGCCACCAACAAGGACATCGCCATCCAGCCCGCCCTCGCCTCCCTGCCCTCCTACTTCTCCAAGACGGCCACGGTTTACAACCCCGTCATCTACGTCTTCATGAACAAACAGGTGAGAGCGAGCCGCCAGCTGACGAAACCTCGGCTCCACTGGGGAACAACCCAACGGCCTCGTGAAATGCGGAGGAACCTCCATCCTCTCTCCATCAGGGAGTTGCTGTATAAGCAGCAAGATTTTGGGGATTAAAATGGAAAGGGGGGGGGGAGCAGGCTCTGAGCCCGAACACGAGCTCATTTTCTGCTTCTGTGATTTTATGGGGTCAGGCAACTTAATTTGAGATCATAAACTGCTCCTTGAACAGAGAGAGTAAACAGAATGAAACGTTTATTGTCAATAAACTGCAAAGAGTTGGGCTGGGAACTAAAGCAGATCTCACCCCAAACACCGAGGGTGGAGGAGCGCCCACGTGCAGCCTCCACGTCTCCTGGCAGCCGCCGGTTTCCTTCCCCACCTGGTAACCTGCGTGTTCCCTGCCCAGTTTCAGAGCTGCCTGCTGGAAACGGTGTGCTGCGGCCACCAGCCCCGGGGGACGGGAAAAACTGCTCCGGCTGCACCGAGACCCCGGGCGGGTGTCGCTGGGGAGGGGCTGCGGAACAAGGTGACGCCGTCTCACCCCGTCTAACCGCCACCAGGTCCTGTGGCACCAACGGCAGCTCCGGGCACAGCCGGTCCCACCCAGCCCTGATGGATGCGGGCGCAGAGAGGGGCCCGGTGCTGCGGCTGCCATCATAATGGATACCAAGAAAAAAACCAGTTCAAAGACACAAGGCTATAAATTTTATTTATATTTAAGGAAAGGTCTTAAATCTACTGATCCCAGTGAGGGTGAAAACACAGATTGTGACGGACCCTGCAGCCAAGGCACAGCAGAGCCACTGCCCCAACGGCCGGGACATTAACAGAAAGCAAAAGATGCCAAAGCCTGTAAAAAAAAAAAAAAAAAAACCCACAAAAGCTCCATGGGGTTCCACAGTTACAAACCTGATCTTGAATCTCAAGGTGCAATGTTCATCTGCACCAGCTGCAGTTACACTTACGGGATTTAGGAGCCGATGGATCAGGCGTCTAAGCGCAGGATTTGGGCAGCGCTGCAGACAGCAATCCAGCCATCCCCTGGGACTCCGCTTTGTCAGATCCCTGCATCTTTAAAAATTGTATCAGCAACTTGTCTGCCTTCGTAGTAAATTGTCTTTAAAATTGGATTCTGAGCACTTAAATTGCTTTCAGAACGAGCTGATGCACAGTCACAAGATTTGAGGGTTCACGCTCCCCTCTGCAGCTTGGTTTCAATGGCACACGGACCGCAGGGACCCCCCCGAGCCAGCCTCTCTCCTCTCCTCCTCCCACCACCTTCCCCAGCTTCTGCTGCGGCAGCAAACTCACAGCGGGGTTAGAGACACGCGACGTTAAAGTTGCTCATCGCCGCGCTCATCGCCTCGCTAGCACGCGGCGCAGCGGTGAGATCCGGGGCAGTCCCAGGGGGTTTTCTCTGTCTGAGACACTCTCTGCTCCAAAACAAGAAAATAAAAATCCCCGACCCACGACCAGTACGAGGCAGGTACAGGAGAGCTGAAACGCGTCTGCTTGGAGATTGAACATTTGCTTTTTTTCTTGCTTGTCTTCCCTCAAACTCACCGCAGGGTCCTGCCAGTGTCTCCAGGCAGCGGCACGTCCCCAGCGTAGGGGGACAGGGCCCCGTCCTCACCCCCCTCCCCGCATCTCCCCTCCCTCCCTCTGCTGCCTTCCTACATGCGGAACGGCCCCACGCTAACAGCTGAGAGGAATTGGAACAGCTCAGAATCACTGTTTTAATTTAATTAATTGGCCTTTCCTTCTGGGGGAAGCTGAAAAGCAGCACTAGACGGGCCGCCTCCAATCGTCTCTCCTGCACTGGTCCTTGTTGAAATTTCCCTGTTAATTACAGCTTTTGTGTCCATGCTTTCTGGGATTAGGATGATTTACATTCATGCTGAACTTAAATCTGGAAGGGTACAAGCAGCTGAAAACCTGAAATCTCAAACTGCTGCATTCTGCCCACGATAAGGAGAGCAGGCGGGCGATGGGACCACTTGAAAGGCTCTCTACCAACAGAAATAAAAATTCTGCACATTATGATTAAAAAAAGATAGGGAAATGGTTCACAGTCTGCTCACCATTTGGTCTGACAGATAAAATAGAAAAAAATCCAAGCAGCTAAGGAGATTTCACGTGTTGCAAACCCAAGTGGTATATAATTGCGTGCATGTACAAATGCATGTGGGCTTGCTCCACTCCACCACCCTGCTGCAGCCCTCCAAATTTTAATTACTTTTTATTTAATTGAGCAAGTCCATGAAACCTGACAAAACATTGCCCAAAGTGAGAGGGAAGGACCCTCAGCTACAGGTCAGTTACAGGTAACAAGCCACCAAGGACAGAATCACCCAATAAATTTGTGATTTAACTTTTGTGTGCATTTGTTGTTACCCTCTGGTTCCTTGCCTAAGCTGCAACGTAACACAACGCCTTGCACATCCCCACCGCGATGTCAGCAGGATCTTCCTCCAGCAGCTTACATCAGGAGTAGGAAATTCCTCTGCCTGCAGCAAGGGTACAGAACTCACACACACAGGAAACCGGGTACCTGCAGCTGATACAAGCCCGGGTTAGAAAATATTAAATTTTTCCTGGACAAAACTGTGCACTGCACAGAAGCGAGCCCCGTTCCCCAGGCACTGGCACTGCTGGGAGGTGCACAGCTCTAACCCCAGCCTCCTGGCTGCTGGTGCTTCTGCTCCAGCACTGCCACGATATCACCTCATGGAAGAAAGATTTTTCATTTTTTAAATCTCTTCTGAAGAAGGCTTCCCCACACCTGCCAGGTTGCAGCATCTTCCCTGGAGTAGCTCTGTCGGTATCTAGCTGAATTATATAGTGAATAACATGTAAAAAACCGACCAACCACACACCTCAAAACACCCCCCCGAAAAAGCCCCAAAAACCAGAAAAAGAACCACATGGCAGCACAATAACCTTGGAAACTTTTATTAGTACGGTTAAACCACATTAACAAACAGTTACAGATCCAAAGCTCAATTATATCTGGGAACAACTTTTTTTTTTTTGGATGAGACCTACCAAAGATGTGGTTTAATTAAACAACAGGTTTCTTCGTAATACTAACCAGGTTTTCTTGTCGAACGCTGGCAGGGAATGGATTGCTGTATTTGCAGTCTCTGGAGAACACTGCCTTTTTCTCATTAGCTTTTAGCACAGCAATTAATCCCCTTAATCAGTCAAATCAGTTCAACACTAGATCACAAAAGCACTAAGAAAAGAGAAAACAAGAAATTACCTTGTTAAATTTAATGAGCAAGGAAAAACACACACTACATGGGCTGTAACAGTGCTGCACACTCCAGCACGGAAAAATTTAACAAGTGCCTGAGCAGTAACAGCAGTCCACAGAATTACAATCGTTTTGTCTGTAACACTGAAAACTGCATAACGCAACAGAGCACAAAATTCTTTTGCTTATGACAGCGCGCACACAGAAGAAAACCCACCACATAGCCCGTTTCATAGGGATATGTTCAGAAAACAGTTCAGTTCTGCAATGTTGTTCATATTGCCTTTACATGCGACAACGGCGTAAAACTGGTACAAACTGTGTGACAAAGCAGAGCGTTAGATTTTCTTCTGTACTTGCGGCTGCAGTTAAAGGAAGTCTGAGCTTTACAACTGTTCATGGGGCCAAGAAGGGCTGCGGTCACAGGCTGTATGCTGCACAGGCAGCAGTAAGCAGGTGATACATTAGCACTTCTTCACTATTCAGTTTAATCATGTGGGAGAGCTCTGATCCAAAACAATTATCCTGGAGGAAAAAAGAAAAAAAAAAAAAAAAAGAAAAATCACACATTATTTTTTTTTTTTCTTATGTCAAGCTAGAAGTTGAAGGGAATAGGATTCACATTGCCCCTTTGCCTCCTGGGGATGGAAAACAAGAATGTATCTCCTGCAGGCAGAGAATACACAAATTTCTGCCTAAAGCCCAATTTAATCACAGAGAGATTCACCTGAATGGGGAAGATGAAGACAGCTGCTCCTTTAAGCGGAATCTCTGATCTTCAGGACGAGTGTCTGAAAACACATGTAAATTCAGCTCAGAACCAAGAACATACACAGCCCTCCAAAGAGCAAGCTCTGGTTTGTCAGCGCACAGCGGCACGCTGAACCAAGCGCTACACATCTCTCTAGTACATCCATTGCGCTGCACTCGGAAGCAGAAACCAGCCTCAGCTCTGTTGCTGTTGGGGGTATTGCACAGGACCCTCTGTGCTCCGAAATCATTCCGGTTTCAAAACCTGAGGCCCAATCCCTATCAGCTCAGTTCTTGAACTCTGACAGAAAACGGGGTCACACATGCTCGTGCTGTGCGAGTAACAAGCACAACGATGTTACCTCCAGATCTCTGGGTTTAAAAACTACCATCAGCATTTCCAAAAGTGATTCGGGACTTTGGGTGCCTAACTGGAAAACAAAGGGGTTGCAGGGCTGTAAGGGACTCCTGCCGTGTTGCAGAAACTGCAAACTGACGGTCCAGGCCCAGACTGTTTTGTGGTGCCTCAAAACATTCCTGTTGTAGATAAGAAAGCTCAAAGCATTCCAGTTGCAGACAAGAAGATGGCAACGAATGCACGAAGCCTCACTAACACTCAATCGTTGAGGCTCTGATAAGGGAAGTCTCAAAGCCTGGTGATGTCTCAAGGCACCAGATAAGAAGATACCCGAAAGCCCCACTCCCCTCGTTAACAAGGGACTAGACAACCCCTGCTTAGTAGGGCCATCAACAATGGACAGCAAACCCCTGAGGGGTCCTGCAGTGGCCTGGGTCAAACCCCTGCTGAGTCTAACAATGGACTCAGTCTTGCTCTTACAACAAAGTAGCAAACTTCTGTTGATCAAGGCCCTGCTTCTGCCTATAAAAGATGAACCAGCAAAATAGGGGAGCGGGGGCCCATCACCTGAAGACTCCTGAGATGCTGACCAACTGAACAAACGACCTCCCCCCTCGATATTCATCCAGGGATCCAAGGAGTGGTGGTAACTTTTATTTTTTTTTCCTCTCCTTACCTCTCTCCTCTTTTTCTTTCTCCCCGCTTTTACTTTTTCTTCCTTCTCTTCTCCTCCCTTCCCGCATCCCTCCCTCCCTCTCTCTACTGTCTCTGTTTCCCTCTGGCACGTATGGTAACATTTTACAAACGTTCTTCCGAAAAGGAAAGATAAAAGGCCAGTTCTTTTGTATTTTTTGCATAGCATTAAATACACATTAACTTAATGCAATTGTGTCTGCCCCCTCCCTGTAACAAGAAACATCTTTCATTGAGAAATGCTGAAAATGGCAACTTTTTACTTTATCTACAGCATACCAGTCAGCTTTGACAGTTCCTAATGGAGATTTGGACTTACAGAAGAGAGGAAGCACTTTTATTTTACATACAATACTATCAGCTATCTTTCAGTGCTTTTCTATCAGTAGAGGAAACCACACTCTCGCTAAGAGACACTCTGCAACTCCAGCAAACAGTCCACAGTACTGTCAGTCTCAACTACCCCAAAAAATAAAAAAATTTCAAGTGTCTCTGGAGAATTCAAGCCTAGAGCAGCTTCTTCTCCTTTAAAGCACACAGCTGGAACAGGACCCAGAAGGGGGAAATCGAGAAAAGCAAAGACACCAGACTGCAAGTCTGACAAAGCCAGTGCTAACAATATAATAAATGCAATACTGCCCAGCACAGCATCCAGTAACTTTACAGATGAAGAGGACCTTCTGAACTCCCTGGAGAGCTTTCTGGTGCTCTGCTTCTGGCCCCGGTTTTGCCTTCCTCTGCTCCCTTCTGCCTTCCAGCATCTTCTGGATCTTGCATGCTTGCAGCCCTTGAATGACAGGATGAATATACAGAGCACTACAACAGAAGCCTCTGGAGATACTAGATGCCTTTTTATTTCTACCCTGACCTATAATGGGCACCTGCCCCCTCCAATCCCCAAGCTGGATCTCCCCTCCAAGAGCAGAAATGTGCTTTAGCTTTACATCCATACACAGACTGCAACGATTCCTCAAGTAACAGCACTAAGTGAATGCCAGCTGACTACAAGCGCGGATGGGCTTTGGATGGAGCCGCTCATGAACGTGGCAGTATACACACTGCAGGAACCAGTCTGCCCTGTCCTGGCTATCAGGACATTTGTCTTCTGTGTTCAATTAAAAAAAAAAAAAATCCTGATGCCAAACACAAGAATATCCTGTGTTCCTTAGTAAGATATATGTTAGGAATGATGTATGGATACTCACTGGTATTTACTGTGGAGTTGTTCAGAGTTACTAGGCTCTGATTTTTAATTCTAAGAGGAAAAAAGTTATTTGGGATATGAATCTTTTCCTGACTTGTGTCATTATCTTCATTTCCTCCTATATTGCCATGACAGTATAACCATGTTCCCAAACTCTTCTTTAAAGTCTTTTTGTAAAGAGCATTCACGATTCTGTTCTCTCAATGTACATTCTTCTCTTATCTCAAAAAAAATCCACCATTCTGTCAAATTATCTCTGATTTCTGTGAGGACTATGCACTGCCTTCCAAGCCTATTGAAGTATTTGCTTTCCACCTACAGGAAATTATATTAACAAACCATTCTTTTCCCTCTCAGTTTAGTATGGAGAGTTCAGATTGATGTCTCCAGGCAAGCTCCCTGACACACTACTCTCTAAGGAGTGAAGTCCATTTTCTAAAAAGCCCTGCATAGGTCTGTGCACAGAACATAAAATAAACTTATGAGTAAAGTATCAATTATCAGCTAACCCAAGAGTGTGTCCCTGAGGCTGTTCTTCGATCTCCTCATCTCCAGGAGCTGCACGGAGCAGTCCTTCTAAAACATAGTCCAGAGTAGAGTGAGCCCTGTTGAAGAGAAGATTTACAATGGATGCTGGCAAGCTGAATACTGCACATTTTAAAAGAAAACAGTCACAATTATCAGGGTTCTTAAAAAAACTGGCTTACTGTAAGCATTGAATCTTTTTAAAAGACACTGTAACCATTATTATAAATCTTTGTAACTCAAAGCCAAACACGCCTTGTCATCCTTTTTTCATACCTTTCTGTTTCCTCTGCTAGAACAAATGACTCCGTAGTCCATAAACTGTCACTTCTCTCATTTCTCTCAGTTTCTTTTTTTGACTCTCTGTCTTCCATTATAATTTCATCAGCAACTATTCACATAAACAGAAAAGATTTTAATATCAAAGGTATGAAGGAAGATAAATTAAAGTGTGGGGGTTTTTTTACTGCACTTGGGAAACTTCCAGTTGTCCATTTCTCAATTACTCTTTCTTCAGCCATCTGATATTCCACCAGTTACGCAAAACTCACATTATCTACAGTCAAAGGTGGCCAGTAGCAAGACCTAGATAAATATTTTACTGTAACACCGTTTTAGATTCACATGACTGAACATTTTGCTTCATACTAAAATGAAAAATGCATGTGGAAATTAATCTTTAATCTTTCCCCTTACAATCCTAGACATGGGAGAAAAATCAAAAGAAAACCTGTGGATGTTAGCTTTGTTACCCTACTTAGCAAAATCCAATGATATTCCCCTCCCAAGACTTATCTCGGTAAGTTCTGTTCCCTACAGCATGTGAATATATTCAGCCACCTTCTGCTAAGCTATGATAAGCAGGAAGCAGTAGGCTGACACAAAAATGGAGTCTGAAATAGCTGTACTTTATGCAAATACAACAAAACCACAGTGATTGAACAGCAAGCTGTACAGGCTGCTGCGTTCCTTACCACCTAAAAACAAGATACTCCTATGAATAAAGTCACAGTAGCTTCTATCCTTTGGGTAACAATTTTAAGTGGGAAAAGATCTAACAAAGCTGTAGGATAACACAAACAAGTGCCAGCATCATTCTCAAGTGACTACGCTATTTAGCTTTTTTTACAGACTAACTCATGTTCTGCTTTTTTTTTTTTTTGTCNTTTTTTTTTTTTTAACTGCTCTTCACTGTGACTCATTGGAAAGAAATGCAGAGCCCATAAAGACTTAGGTTTTCTGCTCTTCTAACATTACTAGCTGCACATCTAGAAATTATTCCCACTTATTACTATTCACAGTTTCAGAAGCATAAAGATTCACTACTGCTATCTTTGGTATCTTTGTAACAGAAGAGGAAATGTCATATTGATTACCCCAATGGATGCTATTTTCTCACACCATGAGATCAGAGGCATTATTTCATTATGGTGAATAAGAAACACAAGCAGTTATTGTGCACTGGCCACTTTCTCAACTGGATCACCCTCCCTGAGTGGAAACTTCAGCTCTATTTTATGTCAGCTGCCCACCATCTACACTTTTGGGGGTTTTGTCACTTATGTCTGAACACGGCATACATTGCAGCAGCATAACAAAAGTAGAAGATTAATTCTGATAGTTCAGACCTGCAAGCCTTCCACATCAGATCCCTGTAGACTTTGTAGAGGGAATACACAGCAAAAGACAGCACACACCGGTGGAGGGGTCACTGTGAGCAAAAACACTGCATATAACCTTACCGAGAAAGGGAGAGTCCTCTCAAAGTTTCGCTGAACCACAAATACCAAAAAAAGCTAAAAATTGAATTTTATGGTACAGCTGAACATACAGTGACAAGTATCCAGAGTAATTTTGCAGCAATGCAAAACTCATTTTCTATTTGTAATCTATACGTTAGGACTACTATCAACTAACCATTTATTTGCGCTCCGCAGTCGTATGATTCCTTCTCTTTAAAGTCTGGAGCGATGGAATCTTGCTGCTTTAAATATTCTGTCAAAACCAGCATATTTCCTTACTGATCTAAATATTCTTTCTAAATTGGCTCTATATAATCTAAAGTGCCATATTACTTATCCATCTAAAACTCAGTGAAAACCTTTACATAATGTATAATTAGTTCATATATTAATCTTATAAATTGTCTCTGACCGTTATTTATTCACTTGATGCCAGTCTCCATATGTCCTTGTTTTGGTGAATAAGGAAATAAAAAAAACCATGTCTGGTCCTTTCTAAAAGAGAACACTTATATAAATTAAATTATCCCGATGTCTGTTGTTAGTTTAGGAAGCTTATAGCCAAATAACAAAAGGAAATTCTTCTGTAACACACCAGTAAAAATAATGCAGAGTTTTTACACCGTGTTCTGTCTGGAGATGTATGTGATTACAAGAAGAAACATAAATCACCAAGACCAAGCTCTGCAAAAATACCTGAGGGATGCAGCTGCCCAGCTTGAGTTCGCTTTAATGGAGAGCATGCAAAGCTCCAGGATACTTTTCAAAAATTCAGTCTACACAAGTCATCCCAGTGCTAAATTACATCTGCACTCAATAGGCTAGCTGCTGTCATCATCCGCACCCAACCATTACGTGAAAGGCAGAA
>VZTO01011094.1:16438-29225 GCA_013400615.1 Syrrhaptes paradoxus
ACCATTCTGCAGATACTTAACACCTTGGTGTTCCAAGATTACCAGATTCAATGCTGGGAAATGGCAATTCCCTACAGCCAGGAAAGGGACAGAGGGCAGGCAAGGCCACTTTGGTGGTGATCAACATTTACAGATGACTGGGTACAAGGGGAAGACAACTCTTTGTCTAATAAGTGGCACACACCCACACCGACTGCTCTGAAATTAATCAGAACTTTTGTCATTTTGTCAACAGATCCAGGATGTCATAATACTCACAAAGACCTGAAAGTATTTCTATGCTTTTCATCTTGCATTTATTTTAAGGAAAAGTACTTCAAAAATATTTTGAAGAATGGCTGGCATAAGGCAAATTTTCTAGACTTACAGGTTCATTCAATTCAGTTGAGCAAACTCCTGAAGCAACCGAGGGAATTTCAGTGCTCCTTCCCCCTTCACAGGCTGTAATGAACATTCTGGACGCTGCAGAAGAGCTCTCTTGAGCACCGCAAAAGGAAGAATCAGAAGCTACTTCATGGTAGTGCTTGTATTTCTTAAAGGCCATTGTAATTTTCAGTTCTAAAATAAAAATAAAATAATAAAAGAAAAATATTATAGCAAAGCTATTAAATTATTTTTGGATTTTTTGTATCTTGGTCACATTTCAACAGAAGCAGAAAAAGTTTTCTTGTACTTGAATTGTCACCTGCACAGAAAACTCTTAAGAAATTATTGTCCATAAATGATCCCTAAAGAGAAGTCCAAACTGATTACCTAGGAGTTCCACCTCAGATATCATTTATGCAAAACTTTTCCAACTGAGAAATTTTAATTACTGCATTACACCAAATTAATGAAAGTACAAAGCAAATGATAATTCATTGTTCTTAAACACAAGTTCAACAAACATTGAGATCAATTCATCAGCAGTCAACACATACCAAGTGCTTATTACATTGTCTGTCTTTAAAATGCTAAGACCTACACGTATCAATCCAATTCTAAATGTCTGAAACAATTCCTGATTTATGAAGGCTACCATTAACTACCAAGTAATTATCCTTCAGAGACCTTTCAGATGTTGCCTTTTTCAGGTGTGTCCCCATAAATTCTCCTTTAGTTCCAAGTTAGAGATTTCTTTTGACCAAACACGCTCTAACTACAAAGCTGTAACTATCCAGACCAAAACAGTGACCTTGCAAACAACCGGTACAGCATTTCTTGTGCTTACTTATTCCAAGCCTGACATTTCTGCATTGGTACTATGCAAATGGAGTTTCCATGATTCACAACAATGATTTTACATTAGTAAATCTTGGCAGAAAGGTCTGACTCCTGGGGTAGAAAGGTTAAGTAACTCACTGGTCTGTCCTTCCTTCCTCTCTGCAGTTACCTGAGCTGAGGGGAGTGCTGACGGCTGGTGCAGGACTGAGTCGGGGAGTTTTACAGTCTATATCCCTGCAGTAGTTCTCTTGCTCGTAGGGGATACTCGACAAATCCTGAATATCTGGCACTGATCTGAAGTATTGAAAGACGTTCTGACAGTTAGAACAGCCACTCCTTACACTTGTGAATCATTAATTCTGCTATTTTCAGTTTCTTTAAAATTTAATTTTGTTCAGTCTTATCTAGTTTTCCAGAAGGATGAGAGATATTCCCTTTGAAAACTTCCCACAGAATTCTTGGAATCCTAAAGATCACCATCTTCAATGATCTTGCAGAGACATAAAAGGTTAATTATTTGCTTTCCCTTCCTTTATAGGATTTCTTCATTTTAATAATTCTCCTATAAAAGCAAGCTCAAGAAACTGTCTCCAAAAAAACCAAGAACTTCAAAAGCGAACCACTAGGTAGGTAACTCCCTCCAAAGCCAAGGGAAGACCTCAAGGTTTAATAAAAATTAATGACCCGTTAATTAATACTAAATGCAGGTCTTAAGAGCCTTTAAAAGAATTANTCAGAATAAACAAGGAATCCAAACACTTCAATGTGAAGAAGCACACCCAAATTACACTAACTTAATTAGTAATTAGTATGAAAATATTTCAAACTAAGGACAACTGCATGTGATAGCTCTTTTATACCAATCTCCCAGTTTATCACAATAAAATATTTTTTCAAAAGTTCAGAAACTTTCTCTGTCACATCTTCCTGTTTTGCACCAACACAAAAACTTTCACTAAGATATCGACCACCTTGCTGATGTTTTGGTATAAAATGGTCTGTGGCTCTTACACATCTTTTTCTTTGCATTCTCCCTGTGGCTCCCACAGTGTCACTTCTGCTGCTTCAACACTGGAATGGGAAGAAATGTCATATTCATTGATCCCCTCACAGAATGATGAAAACACAGGTATTTAGTTTCCTCTCTCTCAAAAAGTTTAAAGGACCTCCTTCTCTCTGAGGTAGACTGCAGTTCATAAAAACTTTTTGCTTAAAACTTTAGAAAATGGAGAGTGCTAGGAGAAAAATGCCATTTTAAGACATCACAGATTTGTACCCAAGGAGAAAACTTCTAATTGACACAAACACTTTCAAAACAAAACTGAAAGTTAAATAAATATCTACAAATATACATCTCGACATTGTTTTATCATCCTTTGCTTGGTCTGCACTGTAAGCTATCCTGTCAAACTGTAACATGCCCTTTCAAGGTCAGAGGCATTCAAAGGGGATTAGTCAGATACTCAGAGAGCGACAGTCCTCTCTGTCCTGCTGGGAAAAGCTCTACTCCTAACTGAAGGGAGCAACCAGAACCATTACCTTCTACCTTCAGGACAAGTATTTGCACGCTTGCTGCCTACCTTGGACGCTGGAAACTCAGTTCCTCCAGGGGAGGGGAAAGAGTACAACACTGAGTGAAAGCAGCTCTCACCCCCACACCCTGAGAAACCCAGCAGCTGCTAGCTCAGGAGGAACACAAGGCAACGGGGAGGCTTGGGGCTTTCAAGAAGCCTGAAAGCCACTGCGGAAAGTCCTTCAGGGCAAGGACTGCTCCTCTGCAATGAAAGTACCCTTGCAGCATGAGGTGGGGATTCTGGCCAACATCTCTGCATACTAGCAGAGTTTAAAATTGCAAAAATACTGGATATAAACACTTCACATTTGACAGATGAGACTGCAAGTCTCCAAGCATGGACTAATGTTATCTGCAGGCAAGATGCAGTGAGCGTACTTGCACCCCCGGGAGGGGAAAAGGCATGATCTTCATGCCACTTGAGCTGCAAAACCAAAGAACAACAGAATTAACACAGATGACTGAAGCCTTAATTTGAATTATCTTTGCTCTGTTTAAGACTGCAGTTTATCAGTGTAAAAGGAACTGTAATAGATACATGACTTATTTTTCCCATTTTAGCTTCCTCATTAAGCAAAAAACAATAAAATACTGAACACTGTAAAAGACAAAACCCCCTGAGACTTGTGACAGTCTTTTTAGTATTTTCTTGGCAAAGGAACTATGATACATAAATAATAATTAAAAAACACCACTGGCATCTTAATTGAATATTAGATATGTAAGCAGAATTAATAAAGGGAGCACACTTTATAGCCTAATTTATGCTTGAAGTAACAACGAAAATAACTGTCTACCTGGCTACAGGCATATGGTTAAGCAGATTCACTCCTAGTGTGTTACTGCCAGAGTTCTGCGCCGCTGTGCTGCAGAATATTTTTCCTCCTGAATACAAATAACAAATGTTCCCTGTTATTGGGTTTTGCAAGTACAAAAGAAAGCAACACAACTCATTGAACAGGAAACAGCAACTTTATTAAATTTTTTAGTTCTTGTGACCTTTTTTGTTGTCAAGAGACAAATGTGTTTTAAAGATGTTTTTTCATAAACATACCACAGCTGCCAGACAGTCAACCACAGAAGCACTGGGGAATATTGCAACATTTACAAATCTGAGCTGTGAGAGGCAACAGACCAAAGAAACGACCATGATCCTTCCATTGTTCTGCATACACACAATGTCAGCTCTTAGTTTTTAAGCTCAAGACCCTTCTAGCAATAAGAATATTAACGTGTAAATACAACTCTAATTCAGTTTCCAGAACCATAGCAAGTTGCATAAAAAGATTAAATTTAGCCCTAGGGTAAAAACAAGAAGGTTGCAAACAAGTTTTGTTTTAACTGAAACACAGAAAGGACATAATCATCACACTTGACAATTTTTCAGTGACTGCAATGCCCAAACCTCATCTTCCAAAATCCTGAGCAGCCTGAACTCTCACTAAAATGATGAGAAATAAGACACCCTGAAGAATCAAGCTCTGGTCTTCTGACAGGAGTGCTGCCGACAAAAACTAAGTGCAACAAGACTCCATCTCCCTGACTCAGAAGCACCTTCAAAAGAAAGAACACATTGACCTGAAATCTGAATACCTGATCCTGCATCTTCAGGTAACTGTTTCTGTAATAATCCTTCGCAAGCATCTTCTAATTTGCCCTCAGCATCAGAGGTCTGAAGGGGGGGGAAAAAAAAGGAAACAAACTAAATTTTTCACAGGCAAGCTGTGAAAGGTCAGACAGCTCTCACAGGATGAAGTTCACAATAATCAGAACGAAGACAAACTTTCCAAGGGCTTATCAGCAAACAGCATGGACTGCATTTAATACTCCATACAACAGTTTGGAATCTTCAAAAAATGAATGAAGATTGTTTTAAGACTATTCAGTACTATAATTGACAGAGCTGTGAAGGACAGGCTGGGATTATGAACTGCTTAAAACTTTTCTCAGACACAGATTATGTAATTTCCTAGTAAACAAACTAAGAAAACATGCCCCTAGTGTTCAGGGGGTCTGGGTGTTTGTGGGTTTTAGTAGCTTGAGGGGTTTTGTTTTGTGTTGGTCTGGGAAGGGGGGTGTGTCTTAAAGGAATAGGGTTAGGATTTTCTTACTTTTAGATAAAACTTTATTTGTAGATATGATTTCAAAAGATAAAGAATAAATACTGTCATTCTCCCATTTTCTACAGCTCTTCCTCAAATCAAACAGGACCATAATAAAACCACATGTTGTGTAACTTACATACACAGTTCTTGACACAGACTTAATTCCTGTCTTCTCTGTTACTTTTACCTCTAGTTCTGAACTTCCCTGAGCAGTAGGAGGACGGAAATAATCAGGGCCAAGAGTCATGAATTCTTCAGACACACTATGAGACCAATTAAGGGAACAATGTAATTCCCTTGAATGCCCCTGTGAAAGACATCATCATTTGAGGTGCTTTCTCCACTCTCTGTTAAAGAATATACGTCTTAGGTATACATCTCAGTCAATAATGTTAAACAATACTGCATCAAACTGAAATTATATGTAATTTGATCGCTCTGCATTTCAACCTGCCTCCTGCTCCTTACATTGCTTTGATGGTTTATAGAACAACAACAAAAAAAATAGGCCGAGGGGGCTGTGTGTGTTAGTCAGATCACAACTGAAAAGATGAGCTGCCTTGGTAGTTCTTTGTGCAACACAGAGAGACCAAGCTAAACTGTTTTACAGATAACCAGCTGCAGCTAGATTTCTTGGATTACTATACCTACCCTTGAGAGATTCTCTACTTGTTGAGGAAGGACGGAATTCTTACGAATGGCTATTCCAGATTCTGCTTGTTCATCTTGTGATGGCGACTGGCAACTTCCCCCTAGGATGTCATAATTTAACAAAATTACTAGTCAAAAAATAATATGAAGCAAGTGATCTGAACGACTGATGGAATATCAACGCGAGTAGAAAGTAAAACTACATCATCTGTCAGGAACATGGAGAAATAATGACATTTAAATGCTCACATCATTAATCTAGGCATGTGAAGCTTTCCTTGTTCCTTTATCTGTAACGATTACAAAAGCTCTGCCCACTATGCTGCTGCAGAAAAAGTATCTCTCTAGTCCAGCTGAAAGACAAAGCGTGAAAGCATATGGTTGGATTTGAAAGCTTTGGGCCTCCCACGGTGGCACAGGGTAATCAGTGACAATGAAGGGTCTCCAAACTCACTGGGTGTTACCTCCACCTATTAACACGTAATACTCATCTATTATTTATGTTCACCAATGACTTTGTGCTTGACCTGCTTTGGGGGCAAGACTCTGCAGGATAAAATTGACCATTACGGTAACAGAATCACAGAAGCTGAAATCTGCCAGGAAATGGAAGGAGAGAAAAAGAGAATAAATTATTTTTTGTTGTTTTTCAGCCTTACCTTCAGAACTTCTGAATGCGGACTCCAGACCACTCTCCTCAGATTCAGATCTATCCTCACTGCCCAGATCCCAAGGATCAACATTATCACCTGTCTGCCAGCTGTATCTTTGTTGGTCTTGACTTTTTTGGACTCTAACAGTGACATATTGAAAGGCTGTCTTTATACTCTCTGCTTCACTTTCAGATGTGCATTCACCGGCTGGATATGGAGAGCAAAGTTCTAGCTGTCCCGAGGCCACTCTTCTGGCCATTTGCTTTATTTCAGCTACACAAAAAGAACAAAAATACCAGTTCACACAACAGAATCTAGACCTTCAAAGCATTCCCTGTGTTTCATTGTGACTGTAGACTTGGAAATGCTAAAGTTATAGCCTGTAAACTCCTTTAGCATGAAAAGAGCTAAACACCTCCTTCTGTTTTAGGGAAAGCTTAAAACCTGCATAAATTGATACAGACAGGTCTTTACATGAACAATTTTTGTTAGTTTGCAGTCTGTATTATTCGTGGCTGTACTGCCATCCACTGGCCATTGCTATACTACCCTTTCTAAACTCCTCTGCTGTTCCTCCCTTACATTCTGCAGAACAGGGCTAGAAATTCTCTGAGCTTTATAATCAAACCATCTTAACGTAGCTGTGATTATTTTATGTCCTGAATGTGCAAGACACAGGATCCTACTCATTTGGTTTGCATCCAAGAACAGCCTCGTAGAGCTTCAGCAATTAAGGCACACAGACCTTTCTCAAGTAACAAAATGTGTGAAGTTTTAATGCACGCAGTAAGACTTGCTAACTTTAATGCCAAGTTAACACTGATTTACTTACTTCTCCATTCTGGTTGCATCATTTTTCTCTCCTCACTTCTTTTTGCACTGTCAATTTCATCTCTTGATTTCGGATAGTACCTGTAATAAATCGTTATGAAATGCATCAAACGCTGTTAATGCACAAGCATATTGTGTTAAGTATTCCCCAGTCAGTAAAAGACAAGATGTTGTTTTAATGTTAATTAAAAGGCTGAGAGTGCACATGCTCTAAGAACTCAACACAAGTAGCAGATTGAGCTGTCAGAAGCTTAGAAAGCACAGACAGATATTTAGGTCTATTATAGATTAACCAGACAATCTGTACATTACCATCTAGATTTCAAAAGCTGTCAACTGCCTTCCGGTGATATATATCTATACAAACACTAACAGACAATGAATGCTGTGTAGATTTGTTTTATTTAGGTCAGTAAGGTGATCCATGGGTAACTGAAGATACTCAGAACTTCAGACTTGGGTAGCAACAATCCCACCACCAACCAGGTTCCAGTCTAGAGTTCGTCCACATGACCACGTAACGCATGTCAGCACCTGGCATGTTTATGTTCTAACCAAATATGTCCTTCACCAATGGGTCTTACTGATCCAACTGGGTCATGAATCCACTTAAAAACTGGAACAGTTTTCCTGACTGATTTGACCCAAACATTGAAGGAGGTGCCTGTCACCATTTTTACAACTAACAAGATACATTAATTTGCACAAGTTTTGCCGTATACTTTTAACACGTACTTTCACCCATACTTAGAAATATAAAGGGTTAACATTAAAAAGCACAGCAAACATAGAGAAGTAATGAACCTCCCTCACTAGAATTAGCTTGCTTTCCTTAGGCACTGTTACAGTTTTGGACCACTGACCTCCATCAGAGAGGCATTTGGAATCTGTCTGAACACAACCCTGTAAAAGTAACCGCCCTGGCGCAGCAGTCACCCTGCCAGCTCTGCAGCTGACTCGCAGCAGGGTCCTAGTTGGACAGATAGCTTTCGGCTTACCGAAAAAACAGTCAACACCATCCTTGATCCTGGATGTGTCTAATTTTGACAGTAGCTGTATCAAGATGGATCTACTAGAATTAATTATTTCTGTGAATACAATCAAAACTCACCACCTCTCTTCTTTACTTCCACTTGCTGCAGAATGTGAATCATCGCCCCTCTGACACTGCAACTTGAACTTTTTTTCGCATCTTACAGATACGTGTGGGAGTAAATGCTGAAATGAGTCCAACAAGCCATGATTCAGCACACGTCAGGCATTCTGATAATTACCAGTTGAGCTGGCTATGAGATATACTAAGAACTGGACCGTGCAAACTTTAATCCCTAGGTTACATTTTAGTAGCACTGCTCCCGAGAAAGGATGACAACTCCAGGCCTTAGCCCAGCAAAAACTCTGCCCTGGATTTATAGCAGGTTTCATATGTACACGGGTGGACGACCGTAACATGCAGTTCCCCGGGGAATGAGTGGACCTAAACGACTCAAGATTATCCCCCCAGCAGACACGTACATGAATTTCTATCTTTGGGCTAAGTGCTGTCAACTACTTACGTCTAATAACGAACATGGTCTAGAAGCCCTTACTAAGGACAGCTCAGCCCTCCGTAACTAAGCCTACAAACAAAAATCTTCGCCGCTTGCCCTTTTTCCCAACAGTCCCACCTCCATTATAGTACAGGATTTTATTCCCTCATGAGTCACTGGACTATTATTTTGCTAGGGAGGGTGGGGACAAAGAAGAAATAATAGCATTGCGCTGCTGAGCCGACTATTTTCATTCCTCTATATATATATATGCACATATAATTTAAAAGACAGATTCATCCCTCCTCTTGGACATAATTCATAATTGCGCCTCTTTACCTGATAAGGAATACAGAAGTGATAATCAGTCACCCTTCTCAATGCTTTACCTCAGGGTCCTGGCTCGTTTTATCACCCAGGCTTTTCACCACGCTGAAGCTGAGATCATGGTGGTGGTTTTCATTTTTACTCTTACTCATCTCATTAAAGCACTTCCACTTTTCATTTTGAATTGCCTCCATTTCCTTTGCTGTCTTTGAAATAGCTTGGAAACTCTCTCGACTCAATGTTCCTTGTGCCTGACATATTACCAGTGGTGGAATATAGTCACGTGAGGGTGGACCTATAACCTTCCATACAAAAGTATTAGCTCCAGAAAAACAGTTATTGGTATTTTGGGAAGTGTCATCAGATCTGTTCCCTTGAAAAGTTTTCTTAGAAAGCCGATTCATTCCAATTTCCTGGAGCAGCTTCTTTTGCTTTTCAGCATCCTCTAATCTGTCCAGTTCCTTCTCTGTTCTGCACAGGGAATCTGTCACCTGCTGCAACATGCTTTGAAGAATCTTTAAATTAAGGACACACTGGCTGATGAGCTGCTCATTTTGGGACACACTACTCATTCTTCTCTCAGCATCTCCTCTCACCTCTGCCAGCATGCACAGGTCAGAGGCCTCACTTTCCATCTCCTCCTCTTCTGTGATGTACTCTGTACCTGATTCTGAAAAGCCACCTTCCTTGTAAACTGGCTTTTCCTCACAGTACACTCCTGCGGATGCATACAGGTCTCTGACAGTAGCCTTATCTTCTTCCTTTTGCTCTCTTTTTTCATCCTTTAGAGTTTGACCTAATCCAGCTCCTTCTTCCAGGAAGTCTTCATTAAGTTCTGGAAAACTGGCAAAGATTTCATTGATTTCAAAGCTACAGAGGCTGTCATCCACATCACTGACACTGGGGGTGGCCTGGAGTTCAGAAGCTACATCAGGATTTTTGTCCTGTGCAACTGGCTGCAGACTGGTTGATGCCTCTTGGTCCACTAAAGCATTATTCTCCTCAGCAAAAAGAGAGTATCCCGAGGCAGTAGAGCTGTCTGGAAAATTGAATTTTAAGAGTTAAGCCATTTCCCCAGATGTCCATCAAACACACTGCTTTGGAACATTTGGGAGCTAACGTCTTTAGAGATTGCATGAGCAGCACTTAACACCTCTGCTGAAAACAGCATGCCTGACCTTCAAATATTAACCAGACTTATAGTCTTGAGTTTACATTAACAAATAGGGTGGCAGCTAGAATCCAAAGCTAATGGCTTTCTATTTTCAAACTATGTCATAAAATCTGGGAGTGCTCATATTTTAATTATTTACGTTAGACCTTTATGGGCTGAGGACTATGCTAAGTGAAGGACACATGACATCTTTCTAGAAGAAACTCACCAGCCTCAGTTATCTCTTTTCCCTGCAATTCCTCTTTTGTCTTCTGGTAGCTAGAAGCTGATGCCAAACAGACATTCACATCTGTAAAAACAGTGTGTCTTTGTGCTTTCGACATTTCATCACCATGAAGAGTTTGAGACTTAGTTAAGTCCTGTAAAACAAAAAATGGAATAAAAATGGTTACATTCAACAGTTCAATGTCTCTACCTTCTCTTTTAGGGAGGTTTGCCTCCATGATCACAAAAGGATACTCAACGTTTAGATTGCCTCCCACCTAGATTTAAGCAGAACAACTTGAATCTGAACAGACACAAAAATGCCATTTTAAATACATGAAAGGCTACAATCCTGGCAGTCACCTTTAAGTCATTCTTCAGTATATACTGAATATCCTGGAGTTTCACGGAGCGGTTCTTCTGTTTAGGTTCTAGCCCTGACTTTACTATGCTGTAATACTGCCTAGGAAGTCTGGCATCTGCTTCTAACTGCTGTCCCACAGTTACGAGCTGTTTAATAACCGAGTCTTCGAGACCTTTCCAGGGAGGGGTCTCTGCAAGACATAAATGCAGACTTTAGGTCATAAGCTATATATCAATGTTAATGAAAATAAAGAAAAAAGAGATACTGAAGCATTACTGTCTGCACATTCCCTAATTTACAACAACTGTCATGAACCAAATGAGCACTCAGTCTAGTCTGGCATCTCCTCCCCATCTTAACTTCAACAGCGGATGCTTTAGAAGGAGCTGACAGTGTCTCTAGAGGACAGTTACACTCTGTAAACCACGCTCTGGATTCCTCATTACCAACTAGCTAATAGAAGGTTTAACTTTTAGGGTAATTGTTTATCCCTTTCACTGTCAAAACAGTCAATACATAACATACATCACATTATCTGTAATAACTAACAACACATTACCTGTAAGTTATCTTAGTGATCAAAGAGATGGAAGCTGCACAGGCTCACTATGCGCAAGGCAAAGAGCTAACTGAATGTTTTGCTGTCCTCATATAGAGAAGAAAGACAAACAGCAGAAAAACACCATACACAAAACTAGCAGCAACCATTAATCTCATCCTTTAGTTATGCAATTTTAAGTTTTCTGATTACATTTTACAAAAGTGTCCCCTAGTCTTTGCTATTGTCATTAACATTTGGATTTTTTCCCCTGGAGGGTTCCTTTTCCAAGTTAACTCTGTATGAGCCACCACAGCAAGGTTTCCACCAGTCCCACAGGTGAGTTAAACAGACATTCGAGGGCCGTCAGTCTGCACTGGAACATTCAGTGGGTTGCTCTAGTGACAAAAACTTCAACCTATAGATATACCTGTCAAGGCCTCCTGCAGTACTGTACAGAAGCTATAAATATCCGATTTGACTGTGATGACTTTTTCAAGGATTACTTCAGGAGAGCACCACTTATACAGCTGGACTGGGACAGGAATACGTGTCAGATCACTGTGTTCTCCACCATCTTTGCTGTATAAAGGGAAACAAGTTGTAAATTGGGACATATAGCACACTCAGCTAGAAGGTGTATCTTTTGGAATTAAACACCTGAGTTTGCTATATCTGCTGCTAGTTTAAGTATCTAAAAGGTCTAGAGTATACCTGCAAATAAAAATGTGTAATATTTTCACACGATAAATGTACTTTGGCACATTACAGCAAAGACTTTCTGGTGAAAGTAACACCTCCTTTAACAAATTTAACACTCAAAAAGAAATCAGAGAAAGCTGAAAATTTCCCAATAGGTATCTTACAACTAACCCTTTAGCTCTGGCCAGCGTTCTCTGACCACAGATGAAATACAAGAAAAAAGCGTGCTGCCTTCGCCGTCCCACCTGTGGCAACGTTAATGGACCTGGGCAGTAATAATTTAGAGTTCTTTATTCCTGTAACTCTGTTGCCTGACTCAGAGACAGGAGTCCCTAGTCATCAAGAGCGGCACTTCAACAGAATTTAGCACTAAATTTGACTCTACTTATGTTTGTCCCTTTCACAGAAACAGTGAGGAAGCTCTTTACCTCTCTATCATGTATTCCAAATTGCATAGCTTTGCCTCACCAGAAGAAACAATCTGAATAGCATAGGAGGTAATGGAACGGTGGATAAATCCACGGGAGTGCAGGAAACGCACAGCGTCACTAATTTGGAGCAGCACATGCAAAATCGTCTCCACGTGCAGTACCGGGAATTCTGTACGCTGAAAAAAAATGCAGAAGTACCAAATTTGTACTGCAGGTCTTTAAAGCTTGATGTAGGGGAAAATTGTTATTGTACAAAAGAAGGTAGAGAAAGCAAACATGAAACATACCTTGTAAAAGCAAAACGAATTGCAATTGCTAAATAATGCTCGTTCTCAATCCAGGCCAACTAGTAATCCCTCAAAAAGTAATTAAGAAAAAAAAGTATTGACTATGCCAAAATTCACTCTGAAGCAGAACGAACCCTTAGAGTTTTGAACCTTTGACC
The DNA here is from genome assembly GCA_013400615.1 of Syrrhaptes paradoxus. Lineage (NCBI taxonomy): Eukaryota > Metazoa > Chordata > Aves > Pterocliformes > Pteroclidae > Syrrhaptes > Syrrhaptes paradoxus. The sequence goes on from VZTO01011094.1 coordinate 29,169, forward strand.
GGAGTTTCTCCAGTACCTTAAATGTCTGCATTCAAACAGTTAAAGTAAAATAACAAT
>VZTO01011094.1:29248-41186 GCA_013400615.1 Syrrhaptes paradoxus
AAAAAAAAAAAAAAAAAAGAGAAAAATATTGAATGACAAAAATAAAACACAGATCAGTCGATTAAAAAAAAAACAAAACAAAAAGAACCACAACAGAGTTCAAGCCCTCACTTTTATACACAGGCAGTGTGCAATGTACCACCTGCAAATGTTCAAGGGCAAAAGCTGGTCTCACCACATTTGCAGTATACAACCACATGCAGAAGACTGAAAGTTCAACTGAATCTAACAGTGGCCATTTTAAGACTGACACCAAACAAGAAAATCGGTGCAACTGCACCTAAACATGAACTGAAGTATTTGCCAATCTCAGACTTTACCAGCTTACACAGAGGAGTCGATACTGTGCAACGGAACAGAAACCTGGATACACAGACTGATGATTCTGCCTTCTTGTTCTTTGAGTAAAGATGGTAGATGGAGTTACGAACTTTTCTCTCAATTAACTACTATTTAAAAAAACCAATTACCCTTTCATGAAGAATGCTGTACAGAGAACCAAAGTCAACCCTTTCATATACTAAACGGATTTTCTCCAAGTCACTAGACAGACAAACAGACATCAACTGTAGCAAATGAGGATGACGGAGTTTACTGCAAAGGGAGAAGAAAAAAAAATTGTAAGGCAAATCTGAGATTAAGAGAGTCCTGGCTTTCCAGGTGTTTTTATCAGTACAACATGAATGCTTCTAAATTTCATTAAAATACCCACATTTTAAAAGAACCGTAGATTAGGAGGCGTTTAGGAAACAGTGCTTACTGTCATAACTAAGAGAATCTATAAATACGCCATCCAAGAAATGTGCAATGAAACACTCATCCAGACACACAAGAAGAGAGTATCTTCTCCTGTATTATCCACTGGGGAGTGAATGGAGTGGGAAGAGACAGAAGAGAGAGAGACCTGTATTTCTCATTTGGAGAGAAAGTGCAACCACAGCCTGACAGTCCTCCTGGAGTAAATCACATTTCTTCACATCACTGGAGACACTCAAACCCCAGGAGCACTTGTGGCTACTGCACATTCTTTCTTACCTACTATGTTCCTGCTCTGCAATGAGAAGATCAGCTAAGCGTAGTTTACTACAGTTCTGATGAGGCTCAAAGCCGAGCTCCTTCACTGTAACTCTGCTGCCTCCCCACATTAAGCTACAAGGAGAAGAGGAATTTCTATGAGATGCTTTCAGTGGTATTTTTTTCCCAGTTAGGGGATTACTTACAAATAATTTTGTAATTCTGAAATGCTCTGGTGCTGCCTCCTACCGATAGTAACATTAATTTGACAATCCTGGCTACAGCATACATTCTTTCACACTGACAATAAACCCTCATCCTGTTAAAGACTGGATGCATCAGGACAGGTTTGGTGTCCAAAGCTGCTGCCCCTTCCATGACCCAAGGTAAAGAACAGGGACACTCTAAAACTCCTTTCACCAAAGGCCATCAGCCCAGTGTGGCACAAGCCAGAGCTTTGGGAAGATTAAATCACCAATTTGTCTGTTCTCCGGATGCCTCTGAGGAACAACTACTTGCTGCACAATACAAGAGATTTAAAAAAGACTCAGTCTGCACTTGCAACTCTCATTTCACCGTAGGCTTGAGAAAGTGGGCTGCAGACACGCATATCCAGGGGCCTGAGGTCTGAACTAACAATTACAGAATCTGTGCAACCCCAGCAATGTATTTCCCATCACAAAAGGGATGAGTACTGAAACACTGCTATCAATGAACAATAACCACAACTGGGTTAATATCGCTGGGAAGGACAAGAGCAACCTACAGATGTCAAGGGAGTCTAAAGAAGATATTAATCAGACGACTAAAAAAAACAAGTTGCAAGCAGAAAGTGGTGGGTGAATATTAATATAGACAGGGAAAACTACCCAAACAACTTGCTGCTTAATAGTAACAGACACACACTAAGAGGGGCTAAAGTCCCTTTGATTCCACTTACTTGGTCATGATCATGCATGGTCCAACACGGTAAGAAAATGCTGGTTCATCATCTGCCTGAACCACGTCTTTTTCCCCAATAATAGGGAGAGATGCCAAGTACCCCAGATGCCTGTTGCCTGCAAGATAAAACTGAAACACCACCAGGACATAACCAAAAGGAATATGCAACAGTTTCCAAGACCAGTCACATCTGCTGCAAGCTCACTAAAAACTCGAGTGCTATCACTGCAACGGGAGCATCGGCTAAAGCATGAAAATGAAATGTTAAGATACCTGTGCCGAAAGCTTAACTTTCTAGAGAAACTGAAATAGGGAAAGGAGAAACAGTCATTAAGAACTGCCACAGGTGACACTGAACAGGAGAGTTCCTATTGCCTGTTCAAAACAGCATCCTCTGACAGGGCCTGACCAATGGCTAAAGGCCCCAATACTCGTGCACTCTAACTTTTTTCCAACACTTCAGCAGAAATTAGAATGCACTAAAAAATAAAAATTAACACAGGTGGGATACTTACTGTCAAGAATATGTGACTCTGAAAAACTGTATTGTCATTAGGAAACCATTATCCATCGCATCTTACCTTCCCAAAACCAAAGCTGTAAATGTTCTTGGCTGCAGTAGCTCCACCTTTTAGAAATCTACCCAGAGGACTGTCAACATTTCTAAGTATCAAAAACATAAGCAATAAGAGTAACTAATATGCCAAGCCTTTGAGTAAAACACAAAAAAGAAAAAAATGCAGAAATTCTGCATCAGCCATGTATTTCAAATGTTGCATTTGACTAGTTCCACACAAGAAGTGTAATGCAGATTCTGAAATCCCAAATTATTGTCCAACTCATTAAGACTTTTTAGATACACCATTATATGTATTTGTTTAAAGATAGTAAATAAAAAAAAAAATATATATGCAGGATGCCTGTGTGTGCATCGCTTTTTGCCCACAAGTATGTATTTTTCCTAACATGTATCTGACACAAAAGTTCATTAAATGGTTGGAAACACACCCTCAAAAGATTTACAGTGACATTAAAAGGTCAAGAAACAAACTAATTCATGTCACCACCATTTTAATACTACTACAACCAGTACTTCACATTGCTGATTTCAAGAGTATCTCTTAACATACAGATACCTACAACCACCAAGTTTCTATTTGGAACTCTCACAACAGAAATAAAAGTATCATCATTCCTAACAGACATTGGCTTTAAATCAGACATTGTCAAAGACAAACAAGAACATGATAAATTTTAAGATAATATGAAAGTAAAAGTCCTGGTAGCTCAATCCCTCAGTCCTTGAGAATATACTCTTACCCATGAACGAGACCACCAAACCTAGACAGACTGCAGACCAACGTTTTTGATGAGCCAGCCTTCCTGAGTAGATCAGAGGGAAAATTTTGAATGGCAGCCTGCATGTGGAACGTACACCGCTGTATAAATTCCAGCATCTGGGGGGGAGGGCATCAAGAGACATATACACAGAAATCTTGAAGAAAATCAATTACATGAAAATGTAAGAGAAAGCTTACTTCAAACACTAGATGACTAACTTTCAAGACATTCACCCACTGAAAATTGTAATATCAGGTTTCTTTTTAAGAGGAGCATTGTAATAACAAGAAAGAGGAGTAATATTAGTTTTAAATCAATATTGCAGTAATGAATAAGCCTTCTCGATATTGCATTTTGCTACCACGCTAGCAAAAATGACACATTAGCTGACACTGTTCACGTACAGACTGAGATACACTTGAGAACTACTTGAACTTTACTCCTGAATTGCACACACATGCAAACAAACTCCATACATCAGGGATTGAAAAGGGCCTGTCGTTCTCCTCACTGCACACCTACACATAAAGGTCCTAACCAGTTACAGAGAGACGCCCCTGCACCTGAGCAAAACTTTAGTTAAATAAGCTGAATCATGAGAACTTCAGAATACTGTTACTGATGTTGAAAAAATAATGTTAAATAATGATCGAAACCTGTAAAAGGCAGGAATCTCTCCCTGGAATCCTGGAGTTTCTTTACTTCAAGATGAAGAGATAAGTGCATATCTAGCCCATACTCAACACGTATCACACACACACCTGAGCACTGCTTTCTTTGTCAGCTGACATAGCCCAGCATTGAGGATTTCTTCCACCTTCATCATGTAATCTTAGATCACCTCCTTCATCCAATAACTTGCTAAGAATCCACTGATTTCCTGAGAATGCAGCTGCATGGACTGGGGTGCTTCCATCGTAACAGCGACTGAGGAACGTTAAAGAAGAAATGTTTCCATCTACCCCTACTACACCACACCAGCTGTGCTTCTGGGGAGAAAAGCAGCATACCTAGAACACTGACGTACTCCCAAACAACAACATACACTGTAAAGTAAGGAAAATTAGGACCCTACTTACCTCTGAGGATCTTTGGCTAAAATAGCAACATGCATTTTAACTGCTTCTTCATTTATATACAGTGAATACTGTGCATTACATTGACTAAAACCACTAAAATATTAAACATCACTTTCAATTTAAGAAAATAAGCTATTTTATACTTAACTGATTAGCGTCTGAGCCATAATCCAACAGCATCTCCACAATTTTACCAAGACCTAGCAATGCAGCAGTGAAGAGAGAAGTCTGGCCCATGGAATTTACAGCATCAACAAAAACACCTACAAGAAAACAAAAGATTACGAGGTGAGTGCTTGTAATACCCCCTACCCCAAATGAAAGGCAACGTTCATTCACACTGACTGCCGTATTTTCTCTGCCATACTGAAAATACGAAAGCACAATGATATCAACATAAATTAAAAAAGAAAAGCAAACAACCTTCCTTGTAACTTTCTATCCATACTGTGCACTGCTTGTCCACAATGTTTTCACATAAAGGATACATAAATATCAGAGGCAGAGTATTAACCTGGATGGGCACAGACAACACCAGAGGACTGTATGAAGAACTAAATTATTCTAAAGTGGTGATTAAGAGCTACACAAATACTGTGTCACTTGAATCAATTAAAAAAAAAAACAATCCATTCTAAAACAGAAAAAAAATGGTAACTCAGAGGGATATGGACCTGACCCCACCAGTGTGCAGTAAATCCAGTCAGACACTCCGAAACCCATTATCTGCTTTTCGAACCAGTATGAAAAAAAGAAGGGCCACAAACCACTCAGCCCGTGCTCTCTCCCTCCCTAAACCCCACAAGGAGGTTGGGAACGGTCATCAATGGCGGGCGGCTCCTGCACAAGCAGCACCGCCCACCCGCTTCGCGCTCAGAAGAGAGCACCTCGCTCCTCCTCGTGGTTTGTGACGCCGATCAAGAGAGATCACTCTCCTCTAGTGACCAACTACAGAAATGATCCCTGAAAGTATAGTCTTAACCACCAACTCCCACCGCTCCCGACCCCACCCGCGTGCACTGCCCTCCAGGACACGGACACCCCACACACCGACCCGCGCCACCCCACCAAACCCTCCCTCGCTCTCCCGCCGAGCCCCCGCCGCTGGAGAAGCGGAACCCGCGATTCCCCCGGCGCTCCGCGACCCACGGGACCGCCGCGCGCGACTCCGAGCGGGACACGCCCCCTCATTTGCATCGTTTGCCTCAGCCACCCAATCAGAGACGCGCCAATCTCCCGCAGGCGGGCGCACGGACACCGCACGCTTTTCCGCAACGGACCCCTGCGCTCCGCACCAACGGGCGGTGCCGGCCGCAGCGGCCTCGGGCAACGATTCGGTCACGCTATCCGGGGCACCCCAGAAACCGCTCTCTGCGCCGTTCCCTCAACCAGGCCGGGTCCGAGGCACCAATGACGCAACGTGAACGATGAGTGTACGCGGCTCTGTGGGGGACTGGGACGGCCGCCGAAGTCCCTCTCATCCGCGCTGCTCGGTGACCCTGCGCTGAGTGAGCGGCTGCTGCCTAAACCGCCAACGCCAGCGAGTGACCCCCGCGGCTCCAAAGCCACCCAGCCTTCCAGGGACAGGAAGAACATCGGGGTCTCCCTGGCCCCAACAGGCTCTCAACCCCTCGACAGCACTACAACAGCTTCGCAGCACCCCCACAAATTCGCAGCTCTCCCCTAGTCAGACCCTGCCAGAGCAGAAACCCTCTGTCCTTCTCGGCAGGCACGAAGCCTACCGAATGGAGCCAGCTTCTCTCTTGTCAATTAAATACCGATCTACTTTTGGAACCAGGATAAAAAAAAGGAAGGGCCACAAACCACTCAGCCCGTGCTCTCTCCCTCCCAAAACCCCACAAGGAGGTTGGGAACGGTCATCAATGGCGAGCGGCTCCTGCACAAGCAGCACCGCCCACCCGCTTCGCGCTCAGAAGAGAGCACCTCGCTCCTCCTCGTGGTTTGTGACGCCGATCAAGAGAGATCACTCTCCTCTAGTGACCAACTACAGAAATGATCCCTGAAAGTATAGTCTTAACCACTCACTCCCACCGCTCCCGACCCCACCCGCACGCACTGCCCTCCAGGACACGGACACCCCACACACCGACCCGCGCCACCCCACCAAACCCTCCCTCGCTCTCCCGCCGAGCTCCCGCCGCTGGACAAGCGGAACCCGCGATTCCCCCGGCGCTCCCCGACCCACGGGACCGCCGCGCGCGACTCCGAGCGGGACACGCCCCCTCATTTGCATCTTTTGCCTCAGCCACCCAATCAGAGACGCGCCACTCTCCCGCAGGCAGGTGTGCGGCTCCTCCCTCGCGACACGTGACGCTGCAGCCGCGTTCAGGCCGCCAGGCTCAGCCCGGCCCCGTCGTCCTTCCACGCAAGTTCAGGCCCGCAGAGCTAGGGCTCCACAAACAAAACGCCCAGCACTGGGGAGGTACACCCACCCGAGCCTGGGATCCTGCAGTTTTCATGACACAATACAGGAGATTATCGTCTCAGCCCACGCTCCCTCTGCCCCACGCCACTAGAGCAGAAGAGTCGCAGACACCGACAGCAGGCAGGGCAGTGTGTCTCTTGGCTGGCGGTCTGAAGGGGATGCACTGGCTTCCAGGGGCTACCAAGGCCCAACGCTTTCAGGCACACTCTCATGTACAAAGTAGAACCACCCCACAGTGTACCATCACAATTAACACTATCCTTTCCATCTCTGGATCCTGCCTGAGCACAGGCACTGAGGACTTCTACCCCAGAGTGTCAACATAATACCGAGCAGCACCCAAGCCCCAGACCCCAGCAAGACTCTCTGTGGCCTCAGGGTCCAACCTGACATATCCCATCTTCCATGGCATTGCACGGCATAAAGAGCACAACATCAAACAGTTTCTCCCTGACCCCCATTGGATTGTGGTCAAAGATTTACCTGCTCCGGATCTAGCCTCAGCGATACTGGCTTCTACCCAGTTATGAAATGAGAATCCTGAGCAGTCTCTCTGCAGCTCCTCATCACTCTCTGATGAAAACCTCTCTGTTCACACATCCACTGTGTCACCTTGCCCTACACAACAGATGGTTCAAGAATACTGTTGCCTAAGTTTCACACCCAGGTACTAAAAAATTCCAAAGCATTTCCTTTCACTGAACAACACGCTGCACCCCCTTGGGCCCCCTTTAAACCCGCCTGCCAGCCCGTGCTGTTGCTGCTATTGAAAATCCAGCAAGGGGCTGTTCTAAGACGCAGCAGGCAGTCGAGAGTCTGGGCAGTCGAGTGCTCTGCCGGGACCCGTTCGCTTTCAGGAAACTGCCCAGCAAGAACCAACCCCTCTTTGCACGTCATCTGTTTTTAAACCAGTGTAAAAAAAAGGAAGGGCCACAAACCACTCAGCCCGTGCTCTCTCCCTCCCAAAACCCCACAAGGAGGTTGGGAACGGTCATCAATGGCGAGCGGCTCCTGCACAAGCAGCACCGCCCACCCGCTTCGCGCTCAGAAGAGAGCACCTCGCTCCTCCTCGTGGTTTGTGACGCCGATCAAGAGAGATCACTCTCCTCTAGTGACCAACTACAGAAATGATCCCTGAAAGTATAGTCTTAACCACTCACTCCCACCGCTCCCGACCCCACCCGCGTGCACTGCCCTCCAGGACACGGACACCCCACACACCGACCCGCGCCACCCCACCAAACCCTCCCTCGCTCTCCCGCCGAGCCCCCGCCGCTGGAGAAGCGGAACCCGCGATTCCCCCGGCGCTCCGCGACCCACTGGACCGCCGCGCGCGACTCCGAGCGGGACACGCCCCCTCATTTGCATCGTTTGCCGCAGCCGCCCAATCAGAGACGCGCCGCTCTCCCGCAGGCGGGCGCACGGACACCGCCCCGCCCCGAGCTGCGCAGCGGTGCCCGTCGCTGCCCCGGTGCTGCGCGCCGCCGCCCCGCTCACAGCTTTCAGGCAGCCCCCTGCTTGCACATACCCTCCCCAGTGCCGTAGAGAAGTTATTGATAGTAAAACGAAACAGAGCTGCATAAAACATTAGGTTTCATTTAAAAATTCCCTGTTCCCATGTAATTAAAAATCTAAATGTCAAAAAAAGCCAATAGCTTAACAATACCTTAAGCGTTTTGCAATACAAATGGAAGTTAAAATCCCATTTAGCATATATTCCTAAAGCAGGCTTTCAGAATCTTACTGTTACAATATCTCAATCATTTTCTTATAAGCACCGTACAGCTAAAAAGTTTCGTTTTCTTTTCAATGCACTTATTTTCATTGAATATTTTTTGATTCAACAATTAGTGCTGCTTACCAGGAGAGCCCAATTATAACACACTTTGTAAACGTATTTCACTCACAGAACTGAATTATACGGGCAGTATACTGACTGATCTTTTACCACAAAAATAGGCATGCAGGAAACAGAAAAACTTTTCCACCAGAACCTGCCTAAACTTAGGTTTTACCTTTTTTCAGAATCTTCTTCACCTTCACATAGTTTCCTTGCCTGATATACTCATGCAGCTGAGCTTCCAGGGAGTCACCTTTTATGCTTCCAAGCTGGACTGGGCAGGGAACGGGAAGAGGCAGGGCGTGAGCCATCTTCTTTCCTCAACAAAACCAGGAAAAACTATGAAATCTAACAACGCTGCGATACACCATGGCTCAAAGAACTTATTTTTGACTTCAAAAGCTCCAGTAGCTGACAGAATGAGGCGTGGCTGTTTCCTCCAGACACATCCCAAGGAAGGGTGAACGCCACCTCCCTCTCCCCCAAACTGCACCCTCTGGGGAAAGGCCCGCCCGTGAGGCACACTGACGAGAGACAGCCCTAAAGCCTGTCAGGTGCACAGGCCTCTGATGGGACAACTGCAGAACAAAGCCAGCACCATTCCCAGGTCACAGCTACCCAAGCCCAGCATCCCTTTAACTGTTTCTGCCCCCTTCCGCTTTCCCACGACTAATGGCACCGCTGCAGCCCCAGGCTGCCCGCAACCCCTGTCACAGCCCGGCCACCTCACCCGCCTCCACGGCTGGGGCACATGCCCGCGCGGCCAGGCGCCTCGCAGCTCCACACGGCGCGCATGCGCAACGTCCCCACGCCTCGCAGCTCCACACGCCGCCCATGCGCAACGTCCCCGCGCTTCGCAGCGCCACACACCGCGCATGCGCAACCCCCCCTTCGCAGCTCTGTATCCGCGCATGCGCAGACATCCTCCTCCCTTCCCGCCTCGTGCCCAGCCGGCAGTTCGCGCCTAAGCTCAGCACGGGCCAGCAGGCGGGCGCCTGTGGGGGCGGGCCTGGGCGGGGCCGGGGGCGGGGCCTGTGGCGGCGCGGCCGCCATGAGCATGCAGCGCGAGGTGGGCAGTCTGCCGCTGGCCCCCGCGCTGCGGGCCAGGCTGGTTGCCGCCGGCTTCCAAACAGCGCAGGAGCTGCTGGAGACCGGCCCCTGCGGGCTGAGCAAAGGTACCGGCGGGAGGACGGGCCCCCCCGCTCCGGTCCCGGCAGGCCGTCTCTCCCGGCCGCTCTCTGGGGCGGTAGCGGAACATCCCCGCGTCGGGCGGGTCTCCCCCGCAGCCCTTCCCCGGCCCCTGCCTTTCCGCGGGAGTTTCGTAGCAGGTTATTAGCGGGGAGGGGGTTTGAGCAGGATTCCCTGATGTAAGTGGTTAATGCACAGGAAGCGCTCGGTCCGTGGCTCGGACCCAGCGAGAGAAACGGGCACGGTCAGTATTTGACAGCTCCCATGTGCCTAAGCGAAAAAACCAACCCAACAAACCCCGATTCTGATAAATCCTTCTTACCCCGAGTGAGAGATGTAAATGGGAGACAGGAAAAGAACAGCCAGAGGGTTGTGTTGCTCTCGCTCCTTTCCCCAGCTGTGCATGCTTTAAACAAGCTGCTGTCAAGTCCGAAGTTGCCTTTTTCAAGAAACTAAATGCACAGCCGGTATAAAAGTGTATCATGGTTTTGATTATCAGTAGTTTTATTACCTGTGATAACATGTGGTAATAGTTTTGCCTTTGAAGCTGGAAGTAGCCAGATCCCGGCAGAGATGTGTGTATAAAGACAGACACGCAGAGGTATTTGCGGGTGTCTCACTTGTTACTCGCTCTGTGTTTCAAATCTAAAAATAATGCACAAGGTGCTCAGCCCTGGAATACCCTGAGAATTCGGGGTATGATCAGTAGATGTCACTGTCACTAGTCTGCAACCTCACTTTTGCAGGACCTTATTTCCTTCAAATGAAATTAATATGAGAGCACTTGCAGAGCAGAGCAGGTGACTTGCTCTGGTAGATCTCATCCACGTCTATGAACAGCAGTTTTGATTTGTTTTATTTGCAGATCACATGCTGTCACCTGAATTCTGAACACAGGGCATCGTTGCTCTGAGTTCTTTTGAAAATCCCATCATTAGTTCCAGAGATGTTGGCAAGCTGTGTGCATCGCTGTGCTAAAAGGGGGGGTATTTTGTGTGACACTGCAGAATAATCAGGTTTCTGTCAAACAAGTTGAATTATCTCTTCATGTTTTAAATAAATCACTGTCTACAAAAATAAGGTAGTGTTGCATAACTTTGACACTTCTAGAAATTGGAATCTCCAAAGAAGAGGCACTGGAAGCGTTACAGATTGTGAGGAAGGAATGTCACAGCGATGCAGCAAGGACTGCCGGGGGATCAGCCACCACCAGAAAGTGCACGGCACTGGAGCTGCTGGAAGAGGAGCAAGCCCAGGGCTTCATCATCACCTTTTGTTCAGCACTAGACAATATTCTGGGAGGTGGTGTGCAGCTGACAAAAATCACCGAGATCTGTGGAGCGCCTGGTGTTGGGAAAACACAGCTATGGTATTTTATTTTTGGATTAATTTTGTGCAACTGAGGATCACTTTTCTTTGTTTAATTTCACTATGAAGAGAGTTCATTTTTCTTGTTGTCATGACTGCAATCTCTGAATCTTCCCCAGCATTTTACATAGAGCCATGGTAATGGCTGTTCTGCTTCCTGTTCCCTGTGTTCCTCAGCAGAAATGTCACTTTAGGATTGAGATGGGAGGGGAGAGCTCTGTGATGTAAATATTTATCTTTTTTTCTCTTTCCCATGGCAGTATGCAGTTGGCAGTAGATGTACAGATCCCCGAATGCTTCGGGGGCGTAGCTGGAGAAGCCGTGTTCATTGACACTGAAGGAAGTTTTATGGTAGACAGAGTAGCGGATATTGCCGCTGCCTGTGTGCAGCACTGCCAGCTCATTGCTGAAGCTCATCAGGAGGAAGGTATGTCGTTCAGTCCTTTCTTTCTGCCTAGTAGGCTGGGATCTGAGTGAAGCTAGTGTCTTGCTGGTTACAGCTTTACAATTTGAGGGTTTCAGCGACAGCCCTGGCTTAAGGAGTTCTTGCTGACAGCCTTTTATTTCCACCTGTATCATACCTGAACTGCCTCAGTGTTGTGCAGCCATGCTGCAGACTGAGCTGATCTACTTTAAGAATAATTATTTTTCTACATGATGATTTGTGGGGTTTTTGTCTCTTTTGTTTAACATAGATCACTTTAATTATCAAATTTACAG
>VZTO01011095.1:0-128267 GCA_013400615.1 Syrrhaptes paradoxus
TTTTTTTTTTTCTAATTATTATTCCATTTGCAGGCTGTTTACCCAGTGCAAAAGTGGTGGGTGAGCTCATGTCGTTCCCACACCAGGTTTTCAGAAGAAGAAAGCCGTGTGTTACTTCATGTTCCTGTGGCTTTGACTGAAGCAGCAGCATCTGACAGATGTTAGTTCAGAGATCACAGAGCACAAAGTGACTAAAATAATGTGGTTCAAGGTAGATTTACCATGTAGTGGCTCAGATGTAGCAATAAGACTTTGGAGCCAAAGAACAAGAGAGACTGTTAAAAAATAGTACACCTTTCATGTGCTCTCACCTATTAATACAGATAATGCTCAGAGAGAAATAAAGAAACACAGAGAATTCCCAGAGCTTTGTTTCAATTGATTATAAGCTCTTATATGGCTTCCATGGTATCTTATCTTTACCAGGACATTAAAGACAACCTAGTCTCTAACACTTTCTCCTTGCTGCATTCCTGTGTAGGAACGCTGTGATACCCTGCCCATTTTACAAATGAAACACTGCAGGGTTGAGGGACTGCCTCAGGGTCATGCAGGGAACCAGTCTTAAAGTGGAGAATTAAACAAAGGTCTCCCAAATACTGATGAATGCCTTAACCACTTTTGCCTGGCATGCTTCGGCACACAGAGCAAATTTTAATTTGATGCTGAGATAGACATAGCACCTCAGGCACTGTATAAAGTGGAGCATGGGAGTCCTTTCAGAAAAGTCTTTATCTGGTGAACAGTTATCCCACTGACTTCTCAAAGTCCCTGGTGTCAAGAGTGGCTCACCATTGGCCTTCCTCCAAAAGCAGTCTCATCGGTCAAGAGGACTATTGAAGTCAGAATGCTCTGGAGAGTAAGTCACAGGATCAGAATCTGGCCCAAGAAAAGAGAGAAAAAGTGTCAGCGCTTGTCAGGGAAACTCATCTGAACACCTCTAGCAATTTAAGGAAAGTCCTACAGACACGCCAGCAAAACATTTCACTGTTTTCCATTAAATAGTTATCACAGATCCTGCTTGCAAGCAGATCCAGTTCTTAATATATAAAGCAGTTTAGCCACAGCCATTATGCATTTAAAAAAAAAAGAAAAAGAAAAAGAAAAAGAAAATCTGAGAGTTCATGAGCACTTGAGCAAACCAATAAATTCTCCTTTGAACCCTTACAATTTTTGTTAGGCAACATCACCGCTNATGGAGATAACAGACTTTTCAGCTGTTTTGGACTGGCAGAGCAAGTTCATTCTAACATGGCTTAACTCTGTAAACTACATTTTTACCACCTTGCACCCCTCTGAGCTGATGGTTCTCTGACATCCTGCAATGCCATCTCGAGATAGCTCTGCTAATTCCCATGACAAAATATTAGCTGCCATCCTTTACCCTCTGCAAGTTTCTGGCTCTCAGCCAAGAATCTGTCAGCATACGAGAAACAAAATCAGATGGTGCAAGCCTGATTACAGTCCGTTGCTGTCTCACCCAGCCCTCCCACCGGTCGTTTCTCAGCAGACTCACTGCTCCGCCAGATTGTTCTCCTGCCAGTTCATCAGTCGACGACATTAATAAATGGTTATAAAGATAAGTTCCATCTTATCCTGAAGGCCTGCAGGTGATGGAAAAGATCCCTGCAAAAAGATGGTGGTCTCAGCTTGGGGCTTTTTCGGTAGAGCAAAGGTAGGCAAGACCTCACTGTATGCTTCACAGAGTGAGAAGCAGTGAGTGAGGCTGTGATGTGTGACCTCAGTAAAATATGATTTTTCGCTATTTCTGGTACCTGCATCCAGTAAAAGAAGACTGTCACACACTGCATAGCTCCTCATTTCCCTTCTGAGGTCTTTACTACAGGAAAAAGAGGGATCTGGAGCAGACCCAAGTACCTTTTTTACTTTACCATGTACAAGTGCCCTTGGTAAATGTGGCTTTGGCAAAAGCCAACCAAAGTTATTTATATACCATCACATTTAAACAGGATTTTAAGATCTTCATCCTTTGAGTGGGCTCCCTGTGTGCTAAAGTTTCTGAGATGCTCTCCGGCTAAAATGTAATGGGGTCCTTGGGTTACAGAAGCATCATCGCTCTAAAACAGGACTGTGCTTTCCTTTGCTGGTGACTGAGGTAGAAGGGTAAATAATGTTGATGAAAACCTGGCTTTTCATCACAAGCTTTTTATTGTATGGATGGTCCCTTTCTAGGACACAAGTTGCAGTAAGTTAACCATACAATTCCCACAGAACTCCTTCCTCCTCCTCCCCCCTGTAATTTATTCTGGATATAATCAATTTCATCTCTCACATTAGCCTTTCTCTTGTGTTCTTAGGAGGACTGCTAGGCTCACACTGCCCTTCCTGATTGAACGTTCACCCTTATGCATGAGTCAACATTTTGTCCCAGGGACCATTTTCATCTGGGCTTTTGGAACAAAGACTGCGCCTTGTAGCATTCTCCCTTTCTGCATATCCAGCCACTGGGGTTGGGAATGTGAAAGGAAAGATGGTGTTCCTGCATCACATGATATACAGCTCCACATTCACTCTGCTCTTATGTTGGGCCAGTGGCCAATCCTCCTCATAACTGCCTGATCTTGTAAGCCAAAGAGTCTTGGATCTGTTTCATTTCTGGGTGGGACCAGATATTGAAGATACCAGCCAAGGTGTCATGTCCTAATGCCAGACCACAGGCATAGCATAAGGCTTAATTTAGTCCGATTGTCATCACAGAGCTGACAGACTAGGAATAGCTCTGCTTGCAGGCAACACATGGGAAGCTTCCTCTGAATCCATACGGGAAATGTTCTCCCAGGCAGGACACATTTCAGCCAAGCCATTTTTAAATGAGTGCCTCAGGAAAAGGCTGTGGTCAAAGACAGAACCTCCTCCAGCTCACCATAAGACTGGGGAGGTCTAGGCAGAGACAGCAGAAAGACTTTTCCTCACAGCTGGCAGATATACCACCACAAATTTCCCTTCAGCTCCTGGAACAGAGTTGAGAATGGGAGCCAGAATATGGTGGATGTGAACTCTCTCTAGGGCCTTGGCAGAAAAGACACGGTACTTTGTCAAATTATCAGAATTTGTGGTGGAAATGACCTATTAAACCTCTTTGCTCTTCCCACTGTCGTCACCCTGGGTTCTTCCTTTCATAGATCTGTTAATGCTTTGTCAAAAGGCAGAAACACAGCTTTGACATAAAAAGCTGCTGTTAACAGTTGACGGAAAGCTTACATTAGACTGGGCCACCTGAACCGCCTCACCCAACATAAACAGAATCTATCAACACTGCTTAAGCCATTAACCCTGACAACTGAGGCTTTCCAGGGAAAGCCCTTATCAAAAGGGGGATGCAAATGAAACCCAATGAGAAAAATCCTTGTTGCCCCAAATGTACTGAAATAACTCCTATGAGAAGATGCGGATGAGCCTTGTTAGGCTCACCCTAATCCCTTTGACAAGCCAGGGATTCCTTCAGGTTGGAATACAAATCGTCCAGGAATCTGAGTCTTCAGCCTTCTCTGCACTCCGTTGCAATGGCAGTTATAGTTTTTTAAAGATCATTATCTGATCAACGTGGGATAGGAATGTTTGGAGTTGAGCATCTGAGTCATTAGTGTAGAGAGGCCCTTCTGTACCCAGTGAAGTCTGTTCAGAGAAAATTCCTCTTGAGAGTTCCCCACAAGGTTTGTGACCCCTCTCTTGTATGTGCCCGGACATCAATAATTTCGTGGAGATGGTTTGGGAAAGGGCCGTCTGAAGGAACCTGCATGGAGAAATCTCACTAAAGTCTTCCTTCTCATGAGTGTTTAGAGCAAAGGGTGAGGCGAAGGGAAGAAGCCTGTAAAGAAAGCTTCACATGGACTTTCCAGATGTGATTGAACTCCTATTACCTCAAACATTTGGACCTTGTTTGTAAGACAGAAGACTTCTCGAAAAAAGCATTTTCCAGCACAGTGCTGACTTTCCATCTCCAAATTGAGACTCTGGAAAAAGCTAAAAATTTGAGACAACAAATAAAAAGTAATAGGAATTTTTTCAACTTTGTGGTGAGTTTTTAATTGTATCCACACAGGGTTTCCCAAGGATTCAAGGGAGACAAGGTATTTTCACATTCCAAATGCAGAAATCTTTTTCCTCTTCATCCCCTCAACGGTGTTGAGAAGGAAACAGAAGTGAGTTGCAAATAAAGGGAAACAGCAGGTCATATAGCAAATATTGCAAGCAGTTGTTTAGATGCATGTAGAATTGCTTTCTGAGCGATGTATCTCACTTGTTTTCCCAAAGGAGATCCAGCACTCATCTACCTCCACCTGCTGGAAGAAGATTAAAAATGTTGATGATTATTATTTTCAGATTCCAGACTGAAGACCTTCTACATATTTAATGAAGCTTGGGGGGGCAGGGGAGAAGATAACTTACTATAGTGAAGGGAAACTATACCAAAGCCACAGTTTCGGGATTTAGCAAGTCTTCAGTACATGGTAATAGGAAAAGGTTTAGCATTGTAGGGCAGGGGGAAACTTGTTTTTGTACTGAGTACATTTTTGGCTGACTTTTGTCCACATTGGATAGATATTTAGGGAACAGTATTGGCCTCACTGGACAGTGGTGGAAATCCAATGGAATTTAGCTAAAGGCAGAACCAGGCCACTGGTATGCTAGCTGTGCAACGAAACTGAGCCTTTTCCTCTCTGCAGATTTTAAATTCACAGACATTCAGGACAGAAATATTCTCATTTTAATGCTTTCACTGCTGGCAATGTGTTTGAATCATAGAGTAATCTTTTTGATCTAGGTCTGAAAACCAAAAAAATTGCCTTTTCTAGTTTTAGGGATGGTTGGAATTTTCCTGCCTTTTTTTTTTTAACTTTTAGGGTAGTTGTAAAGAATATCAGATTGGTCATGAGGAAGGATTCTTCATGATAGTATGCTGGCCGGGACTTCAGAAGATTCAGTTTTGTGCCTGTATTTCGCCACTGATTTCCTTTGTGGTGATGGTGGTGGCTGTAAGCATTTTGTGAGATCAGTGACACTTTTAGCAGAAATCTCTTTTTCTCACAGATTTTCCACAGGCATTTGAGCTAAAGATGCAGAATGGTAAAAAGAGATTATCCAGATGATGACTGAAATAGTCTAAAAAGTGATTTGCTAGCGCTGTCCCCAAAATCAGGGTTTTACAACTCGAAGAACATATTTTCAATGTTCTGGATTTGGTTTTAACCAGGCAAGAAAAGCAGGCAGTCTGGAATACCTAAATTGGTAATTACAGCGACTATCAATGGATTCTTTGACTGTATGTCTTTTATCTTGATAATAACCCTTTGTTGGTAACCCCAGTTATAAGAAAATATGGTCCTTGAAGAAGAAAGGGCAGGGGCTGGAATTATAACAGCGCTGCCAAGTATCATTTCCAAATCTTATCTCTGCCCTCAGCAACTAGAATTTTCCATGCGCATTATGAATGGAATGCTATATTTTTGCACAAAGCATACATGAGTCCTTCACATCTTCTTTCCTCATCCCAGGGGGACACATGGAGAAACCAGAAATCTGACAGATCCTCCTAAATCTAAGGATTCTCCCACCAGCTGGCTAGTCCACAAAGCGCAGTGTCCCACCACAGACGCTGAACAATTCAGAAGGCGTGACAATGGAATGCCAATATTTTATTGCCGCCACATCCTGCCCTGCTATTTTCTTCCCAATCAGTTAAACATTACATCTGTCAAAGCTCAGCATAGGTGACTTGAATATCCATTTGAAACCGAGGCTTAAAAATAGTAGAAAGCTTGTATACTTTTTTTTTTCTTTTTTCTTGCAAGTCTTAAGAGAATCTTCCACAAACCAAAGTGTGTTTTCTGTTATAGTTTACATCAACAAGCTGATCTTGGGGACTTCTGTCTGTGTATGTCTCTGTTAATGGACTTTTGTGTGTGTGTGTGTGTGTATGTGTGTGTGTCTATCGTGGCTCTTGTTTCCTCTGGAGAAAGGAGACAGTAAAACCCACTTGAAAATTTACACACACAGTGTCAGGAGCCCAGCTCATTCATCTGAAGACGCTCCTGCTGTGTTGGGTAAAATGCCCAGAAATATTCAGAGCTGTGTTAACCACAATTCTCCGCTTCCACGTTGTGTCTGATGCCATATTTGGAAGCTGTGATTCCTTTGCTCCCTGCAGCCAACTCAGAACTTGCACTTACTTGATACCAGCATTGATTTCCTGTCCCTTTGGGTTGCTGTAATGGATGAAGTGGCCACAAAAAGTTCAGAAGGACAAGTAGAGAGTTAGTGAGCTCAGCGGAGCTGTATCTAATGGCAGCCAGTGGCTGCTCAGATGTCACTGATGCAGATTGAAACGCTGGAGTCTGGCAGATGCATGACCCACGGCTTGCAAGGCATTGTTAAAGAAATGAAACCTACCCATGTTATTCAAACTTACTGTGACATATTGCTATTGGCAGCCTCATGCTGGGTCTCCCCTAATCACTTCCCTGAGTAAGTTAAGAAAGTGATTTCACTTTTAATGATACTTCTAGATTAGCAACAGACTTCTTCGAGGGAGTGGCCTACTTTCCCAACTCTCTCTGCCTCACAGCAAAATCTTTGTGTGGCCAAGAGCCACAAGACTCAAAGTAGATCTCTCAGAAGACAGGATTGTTTCTCAGTGAGAGAGAGTGAGTCCCTTCTGAGTCCCTCTGGGAAGTGTCTTGAAGTAACCCATCTTTTTCAGACTCAGCCGTCCCTGCTGGCTCATTTCCTGCCACAGCTCGGAATTTGGATTGCCCAGCAGCTCCCACATGGAGTGCCGCACTTGGACTGCTTGCACCCTAGAAGCATCTTGAGTCAGGATACCATCCTTGTCCTGAGACGGGACTAGCAGAAAGCTTTTACCCATTTTGGGCAGGGAGTATTTCGTTCAGGGTAGAATCTATAAGGCATGCTGATGCTGAAGATAGTTAACCATCATGATAATACTTGTAACTACATCAGAAATGTTTTCCAGGTTAGGCTAAGGGAATAACACAGATGAATGCTGTGACTTTGTCTTCCATTGAAGCACTAGTGCTTGCCTGCAGCTACCATATAGCTCATACCATTTTGTCTGCTTTCAGCACTTCTAAGGGCTTGTGTGTGCTGGTGGATGCAGGATGTAATGCAGAAGCCAGAGGTGCTGGGAGAGAGATGTCACATGTAATTTTTGTTTGCATTGCTAGAACTCTCAGAAGCCCTTGTCCTGGAGAAAAGCTAACTCTGCTGGTGTGAAGCGATAAAGGTAGTCTGCATAAAAGCAGTCCCTGCTCAAGAGTGAGATGAGAGGCAACAGCAGGTACAGCTGCTGAAATAATCTTTCATTGTTTCCTCATTGTAAGAAGCATCAGCCTCAATCTGTCAGTCTATTAGCAAAGCTTTTACATGCGTTGCAGCTTTGAAAGAAAGCAGCAAGTCACCTCTATGGCTTTGTGGGGATGCCCTCCCTAGCGTGATGGCAACACACTGAAAAGACAAAGTCCATATTTGGTGGGTTATAAAGGCAAAGATCTGTGTCACTGAATACGGGAAAGAGTGCAGATGGGATGTTAAAAGCCAGAAAACTATGTTTGAAGTAGCAAGACAGAGGAGGGCACTAAGGGAACACAAAGAGAAGGGCTACATGTTTTAAAAGTCTGTGTAAGAAAATGGTTTGATCTGTCAGAGTGCTACCAATAGGGCTGGTAGTTCTCCTTCACTCTAGGACAAGTTTGGACATTCAATTTCAAGTTATATTTTTCCTGCTGCCTTTTTGTGCCATAAAACTATATATAAGTTGTACTCTTCACACAAGTGTCTTCCTCCCAACATCCACAACCCATATTCCATTTAGTAAAATTTTATACAGGTTGCCACGGCAATCTGCCTCCAGATCCCATTCTGGGTCTCAAAATAAATGGGAAAAACGATGAAAAACACATTATAATATTTTCAGGCTGACCCAAGATGGGAAAGAACCTCTGGGAAAGAAATCCTGAAACAAAAGAAAAAGCAGCATTTTGTCACTCTCATCAGAAAAACTTTCAGTTGTACAATAGCCTGTTGGTTTTGGTTGGGGGGTTTTTTGGGGTATTTTTCTGTTTTTTTTTTAATCTTTCCCAAAGTGACAGTGTGATAAAGAAGAGAGCAAGAGACAAGGAAAATGGGTACTATGTCACAAACACATCTGCTGGAGATACAGGAAACCTTCTGGAGCAGATGGTCTTGAAAACTTCTCACTGCGTTTTGCATAAGCCTCAAAACTGTTAGCTGCTCTGCCACATTCACCTCTTGTATATAAAATATGAAACATTTTTGTTTTAATGAATGAAAATATCTTTCCATCCCACACTTACATAAGCCTAACCAGCCATCCTATAATGTGTGATAAAATTCAGGCTCTGCTGTACTATGCAGATGTGAACGTTTGCAGCTATACTGATGAATGTCTCTTGAGATAGTCTTTAAGAGCAGTGTCTAGACTTGAAGGATGAGCACAGTGCACTTCTGACTCTGTCAGAATAATTGCAGCATTTCATGGAGACTCTCTTCTCTCTACAAGGGGACAGCAGGATAGTCAGCAAATATCCTTTCTTCTTCTGTAACTCTGCACGGGGCTTTAGACCAAAGCTTGTACATGAAGAAAAAGTTGTACAGAAGGAAGTAACCATCAGAAGAGGCAGGAAAGTGTCTGAAAGCTGTTGGGAGCTGACTCTTCTATCCAGTTGTCAAATTTCAAACTCTTTTTCTCACTTTTTCTTTGTAATTAAGTATGTTCAATGAATGCCTTCTCTTTCTTACTATTCCTGTACAGCTTCAGATGATGAAGAAAAAGCTAAGCTGAGTCATTGACAGCTAACAGAAGAAATTGTACTTCCTTCAATATCTGTACAGGTCGTAATGCATAAGAACTAATGTGTTTCTTTCAGAACAGTCAGGACTTCCAAGGAATCTGTATTATAGATCCTTCCAAACCTGAGCACACTGATCTGTATCAAATATTAGCCAGGCTTTGAAACATCATAAACAGCTCTTCCCTGAGAAGAAAACTTCGTCCTCGTGTGAAAAGCAAAGACAAAGCATGCCACACTGGCAGTCCTTATATGATTTAAGAATTCACCTTCAATTGCAGTCAAATATCTCAGTGTTTCTGAAAAACATCACTGAATTGAGAGAGAAATGGGCCTTTCCAGAGTGCAGTTTATCCCATCCTTAGAAAGACGTCCAAAAGAGCTGAGGGAAGTCATAGTCAGCTATAGGTCCTCATTGCACCTTCTGGAAAAGCTGCATTTAAGTATCTTCCATTTTTGTCATTTTATTCTGTAGCTCTCTGCAGCTGGGAGAGGCAGATCTGATTCTTGGTGTTCTTCATCATCATTAAGCATTTTGCAAGTCTGATTGAATTTTTTAGGTGAAGAGAGCAAAAGGGATGTTTTGACAACCAGACAGCTGAGCAAGCACAATCTTTGTCTCAGTTACTTAAAAAAAATAAGACATCAATTGAATTACATTAATCAAAAAGGAACAAAGTTTATATGTAATTTGCACACGCTAATATCAGCCAGCCACATCCTGATTCTGCACTAGATGTAGCTTCCTGGCCTTGAAATCAAAGAGATCGCTCCACTGTAAATTTGGGACAACTGGAAAGAGTGGTTGATCTTGGTGGTTTGTGCAGCAGTGCAAGTCTTCAGTCCTTGTTCTTCTGTTCCCTGTAGAAGCCCAGATGGTCATCAACAGGACTGAGGTTCTGGGTGCCACCTGAGCTTTCTTACTTGTAGCAGTCTTTTGAAATCATCATATCTGTGCCATTTAAACTGGCTAGGATTCCTGCCCAAACAGCTGGTAAGCAAAATATTCTCTCTCTTTCCCTTATGATATATTTACTAATGTTTTCTTTGTGGTTGATTTTCTGTCATGCCTAAACTGCACAAGAAAGAGCCATGGACAAAAGACCTGCTTTTAAAAATCATGCCCCATAAGGGAAAGCCCGAGTGACCCTTTCCAGATGGCAGCTGGGAAAGTAGGGCCAGAAAATGGCTGTCAGGTTCCTGCTAGCAGAGAGCAGGGCTTGTCCTCTCTGACTCCTTAATTCCAGTCTGCCAGACTAATACTACAGAGAAATGTCTTATTCCAGAAGCTGTTTGTGCATTTAATGAGAGGCAACCACAGTCCCAGTAGCCAGGGCTGCCTTTCTTGAGGTGATACTCTGGCAGATTTCCCACGGTAGTTCGGTAGCTTGGCTATTTCTTCTCTAAATTTACAAGCAATCTCCTGTTACATAGGGGGGCTGGCTTCTGGGATATCAAGTGGTTTTTCAGGTGTTGAATTACAGTGGGCTGGAGGCTTTAACTCACCAGGCTGTGCGCGTAACCAGGGTATGTTCAAATGGCTCCAGTGTTTCTTTCTGCTCTAATTGATTGCTCAGCTTTGCATCTTCCATTGCCCTGCTCTACTTCAGGTTCCCATCTACAAAAAAAAAACAGTGTGTGTGTGGGGGGGGGAATTAAGGCTTAGCTCAAAGAAGTGACGTCCACTTAATCACAAGTCCTGTGAGCTCCTCAAAGGGACAGTGTTGCAGGAGGTTTTAAAACTGGTGGCACATCCAAGTTCCAGTTTATGACAAGGAAACTCAAAGTGTAAGTGTAGTTCACAAGACTGCGGATCAGTGGCTGGTCCAGGGTGATGAAGAGATTCTGACTCTCAAATGTTTAGCACTGTTCTTGTGTTGTTAGTATCTGTCTAACTGCTTAGTTGAATTAAACAAAACATCTGAAAATGATCACTCCCCCCCATAAACATCACTATTTCACAAAAGAAGACGCTGACTTACCAAAGATAATAATATATACACACGTGTTTTATCTCTGCAAGATGTTTTCAAGAGGTTGAATAAGCCAGTCTATGTGCTGACGGGAACTGTAAGCAGAAGATCAGCTTGAAATATTAGGCCAATAATATGGATAATATACATCCAGTTGCACTGCAATCCATCTCACTAGGTGACTCGGGTCGTGGTTTTGCCAACTGAAGTTAAAGTGCACTATCTGGGATAATCCCACGTTTCACATGTTCTCACTGTGTTTTCTCAGTGCTTTGGAGTTGTTTTGTAATGCCAAACTTTGACAAAGCTGCACCATCACCATCTTTGAGAAGAAGACATTAACTGGGCTTTGTCCCAGCTTGGTCATTCCAGAGCTTTCTAAAGGTCAAGAACAGCTGCAGAAAGAAAGCTGAAAGCTCTCCCTAGAGCTCTGTCTCTACACGGGTGGCAGAGATCCCTCTGCTGTGAGGGTCAGCTGGCTGTCGCAGCCTGTGGTTTGTATTTACCAAATCATTGTTTAGAAGAAGACAATTTATTTCAAAGGCCAATTCGTTTAGGCCATGTAAGGGTTCCACTCCGCAGGTACTGTTCACAATTCCTGTCATCCTGCTTTTGTTCTGACACAATCAGGCAGGATGTATACTGTGCCTACACACTATCTTCGTTCTAGTTTACAAGAAAGATCTGATAAATCAGTGTAGACGGGACTTCATCCTTGGGAACTCTTGAAGATAAGGCTAATTGTGCATTACATTTGTTTTTTCACATGAGTTCATGACAGCAGGCCTGTGAAATAGTTCATGATCTGGCATCCACTTTCAGTATATCTATGGTACAGAGAAAAATGAAGTGTTATACCCATGACCTCTAACATGGTAGATAATTCAGATAAAACTTGTAGTGAGCAGAAAAATCTCATTTGTCATAATTCTGGCACAGACTCCATAGCAGCAGAGAGGCTGATGGGTACAACATGAACACATTTAAAATCTAATAAATTGTAACAAGGAAATAGTTGAGTCATGTGTAATTCCCCCCCCCCCTTTACTGTCAGGAATGGTCTTTATTTCTTAAGCATATCTTGTTAATGTGATATTCAGCAACCAGTTGCAGAAGGGACTTTTAGTTTGACCAGAAAAGCGGGAAGCATTGTAGCATCTTTCCTTGGTTTACAGTTGTTAAGCTTTCAAGCTACTCTTGTTTTCTAGCACACCTCACTACAGAACTGAACGAGGTATTTTTGACAAAACTATAGGCTATTTGCAGCCACTTAATGGTCATTGGTCTGCAATTAACACTAAGCTGATTGAGTTAAAGGTATGATTATTCTCCTAATGGATTTAGTGTAAAGCTTGGGTGGACAGTCTTACAAATATAAATTCCTGGTAATACCAATTTAAAATGGTTTGGAAAAGGTTTAAGACCAACAAAAGTAACTTTTAATTTATCTAAGTACTCACTATACTGAGAAACTCAAGTCATTTCCCTGTGGACAGGTTCCATGGAAGGCAGGGAAGGAGCATTAGCTGCTGGATCATCCACAAAACCACTTTGCTTTTGATTTCCCCACAAAGGAGAGGTTTGGAAAAGGCAAGACACTTTTTAGGAACATTAGTGTAAAATATTTATCCTGTTGAAATACACTGCTCCTTCTGTCAAGATTTCTGCCCAGAATGTTTTGGGACACATGCAACCAGAGCAGCTCCTGGGAAAGTCGCTCTGCAGTAACCCGACAAGCTGCTCCAGATTCCCAGTCAGGACTTTTCCTGGATTGTTTGTCCATGGAAATGTTTGGTAGTCAAACTGAAAGGTGGTCTCCCTTCAGCTTGGACTATATAATCTGTTTGTTAGTGAGCATCTTTAGAGAAGCTGGATCCTTCCTTGCTGAGACGGTTTTATGTTTTACACTAACAGACTGGGAAGGAAAACAGTCCTCACACCTTCCCTGGTGCCACTGGCAAGCCCAGCTGGAACTTCATGGGAAAACAGTGTACTTTAATGAGTTCCCTAGCTCAGTTTTAGAAACTCAGGTGAAGCTACAGGTTGAATCTTATACAACTTAGTGGGGTGAAGAATAAACACTGATGCAAACTATGTTACTGCATGACCAGGAGGACTTGGCCAGCATCAAGTCTTTATTGTACTGTTAATTATGCACAGCAGCTGAACACAGACCCTGATCAGCCACTTTTTTCAGGTACCTTGATAATGGGGGACACGCCTGAGTAAACCAGACAGACACAAGTATGGGAAGAAAATAGATCTGTCCAAAGCCACAGAAGAGGCCAATTACAGGAGTAAAGTTATAACCATAAGTCACCAAATTTCCGCCTCAGTGACATAGTGCCCCGCCAGCATGAAGCTGTATCCACCTTTTGTGACCTGTTGTAGGCAGTGACAATGAATAAACACACTAAGGATTCCTCTGTATTAAAATTGATCTAGGATAAAAATAAATCAAAAGGGTGTGTGCTATTTATGCTGACATGTTTCAGCACTGGTGTCATCCATGGACTGGTTGGCAGGAGGAACCCTTTTTTACTTTGAGTACAGTAATATTTGGGAGTCCTGTATGGGCATGAAGAAGACCAAAACAGGTATTATTTGTATGGGCTAAAGGAGATGATCTGTAGCAGATGCTAATGAAACCCCATCACTGAGGGCAATGGTGAAGTGGGAAGAGCCCTAAGCCTGTTCATCTCTCTATCTCTCGGAATTAATGGTAACGCAGACAGCAGACCATTAGCATGGGCTGAGCAATTCTTTCCCTTGCAGATCCTTTCAGCAGAGGTCTGAGAGCAGAGGTCACTTTTTGGTTAATAGCTGCAGATGGGTTCCTCTTCCATGAATTTGTCCAGTCACTTCCTAAGTCTGTCTGTGTTCAGGTCAGATCCTTTCTGCTCCAGTCTGGGCTTCTGTCCTGTTCTCTGATGGTGAATTTTGTGATGCTGCATCACTCTGCTCTTCTGCAAGGACACAAAGCTTAATTCCCAGAGCTGCCACAGTAGCATTCACCTGGAAGGCAAAAAACACTTTCAAAAAGGGAGGAGGAAGAAACTTGAACTAAAACCAATGAGATGATTTAACAACCAGCAGCTTTTTCCTATTTGGTGTCCCAAAGTTTTAGGAAGAGATGAAAACCACAGCATGCAGGTGATCAAATGGAGTACTTTGGCTCCTAAATCAGTGTAGGGAAAAGGAACTAGCTGGCATTTGTCACGCCCGCCAATTTGGTTGAAGTGGAATTTGAACCACGCTGCTGGAGATATTAGACAATTATCTTTCATCTGGTTGTGGTCGTGTCACATGGTCACCATATGTGTTGTTCCCCAGCACGCACACACACACCTCTCACCCCACGCAGCTGTTAAAACAAACATCAGCTGCCTTTCCTCAATCCAGGAGAGTTTCAACTCTGGAAGCAGTGGAGACCCTTAGGCTTTTCTAACAGGATTTCACATTGCAGATTATTTTTAATCCAATTCATCTCTGACTGATAGAGTTTTTGGAAGCCTGTGGCCCATCTGCAGAGTTTGCTAGATGGAAACTTGTCAGCTGCGCTGAAACCGCTTTCTCTGTTGGGCTATAATAACAAGGAAAATCCTGTAATGATCTTCCTCAACCATTGAAGGGCTTTGTTGTGGTCATGAACAAATCTGAATTTACAGCAAGAGCATTAGATTGTATACAAGGAATAGATTTTACTTGACCTCTTGAAGTCCTGCATATTAAATGGGCCTCTTCTCCGTTCTCCTAGAAACAAATGCCAGAAAAAATACATTTTTCGTTTTTAAAGTAGTGCTTAGCCTTAGGATTGCACTAAAGACCCAGAAAGCCCAAGGCAAAATGTTCTGTCACAATACAAAAAATTGAGATTTTTCTAATCCCTCAGGACAGAAGAGCCAGTCACAAACTATTTGCTTGTCCTAATAACTCTAGGAAAGGGACCAGTGCCACAGTACAGCATTGAGAGAAGTGCTGAGATGCTGAAGGATGCTGTTCTGATTCAGGCCACTGTGAGATGTCAAATGCAACTAGTGCCTTTTTTTTTCCCTTCTTTCTCTGTCTTTTTTTTTTCCCCCCCCCTTTCTTTTGAGGTAACAGCCTGCTACCTCAAAAAGAAACCTGACTCACAAATTGAAAATACTCTGCCTGGAAGTTTCCATTCATGCTGCAGTCAAAGCAAGTGGAGTAGCCTGGGCTGATGAATGAGGTAAAATGCTGCTGGGCAGAAACAAAAGTGATCTGTGCTTTTGTGCAGTGGCCACAGCAGCTCTGTTTTTGTCGTAGTGCGCTGGCTGAGTTCAGGAGCAGAGTTTCTTTGGGGTTTGCTTCATTCCTTACTGGTGTTTCCAGACTGGGTACAGGATTCCTCCTACCTGCAGTGGACCTGTGAGCAGAACCACAGCTGTTGTAGGACTGCCAAGGGAAGGGAGATTTAAGCAGCACCAGTAAATGACACATTCCCTTCTGCCTGAAACCCCACCTCCTGTTTTCCAGCAGGGTATTCATGGAGGACCCAAGAAAGACAACAAGTGTTTGTCCTGAGATGCTACAGTCTCTTTCATATCCTCTAAAGGCCAAAATGTTCCTTTTTTTTTTTTTTTTTAATCCCTGTTGCTGTTTAACATTGCCTGTTCCTCTTTAGGCCCAATCCTCATGAAAACACTCATGCTTCCAAATGCTACTTGTTTATTTATAGCCATGGTTTCATGCCACCTTTATCACCACAAAATATTAGACTTCTGGTAGTAGAGATGACTTGTGTCTATGACACTGTTCATTCTCTTCATCTTCTTATGGGGGTAAATTGTCTGAGAGCAGTGCACTGCTTGTTTTGATAGGGTTCTATCATGCAAATTATAAGTGTGGTTTGTGTGTGTGAGAGTGTGTGTATATATATACACGTGCTGATTTAAGTTTGTTTTAGAAGAGGCCTCTAGTTCAAAACAGCCCAAAACTGCTAGGGTCCAGGATATCGTGTGTAATCGATGGATTTTCTCAAGGTTCAGAAGGGATAAGGAGTAGCTGGTTCTATTAAGCCTTTTCCTTGGCAGCAGGGCTGGATTTTGTATTACTACTGCTGTTTGTCTAATGAAGTCCACAAACCTCAGACAAGCTCGAGTACTAGCTGTAGCACTTAGACAAGCTCTAGTACTGTGCAAGGTGCTGTACAAGCCCATCCTAAGCAGAGAAAACCGTGCCCAAATGAGCTGGAAAAATGATAGCAACATCTACCCTCATATTAGTTCATTGTCTTTTGACTTCAGAGATTTTCCCATGAGCTGTGTTCATATTTCTACTTAAATCTGAGTTTTCATTGGAATTAAATAAGATAGCAATGGGTAAAAACAGCTAACATTTTAAAATAAAAATGTGTTTTGAAAAAAAAAATATACCATAGAAAACAAATACTGGAAAATCTTAACAGTCGCAAGGTAAGGAGAGAATAATGGCACAAGTGAATTCAGTAGTTTATTACAGAACTGTGATAACAATGCAAGAATTCAATTTCTAACAATCACAACATTTAGACTGCAAGAGAGACTCTTGGTGTGATAATTCATTCTGCTCCTTACAATCCCAGGGACTATGGGAGCATGCCAGAGGATAAAAGTTTTCCCTATAGAGTAAACTACAGACAAGGCAGGCAATTAGATTTATACAGGAGGAGCAGAAGCTCAGAGACATTAAAGGTGAGACATCTGAAAGTGCTCGAACAATGCCCCCTTTGAAACATTGTTTGACACCATCAGAGTTGGGACAAGTAACATACCCTTTGAAGATTCCACTTAAAAAGCTTTCCAAAACTTGTCAGTAATTTGAACCTCTTCTGCCCTATCTCAGACCACAGAATTCACCCGTTCCCTCTCTGGCAGTGTCAGAAACATAGAAGCTACTTTCTCTCTCCCATTCACATGGCCATGACCCACAGCACTATGGTCAGTGTGCAGTTGATCCACTGTAACAAGCTCGCTAAGTGTTTTTTCAGAGCAAGGTTTAGGATTCTGACCATGGGCTGGGAGACGTCTCATCCCTTCAACAGCACTGGGCAGCCCGACAGCCCAGGGTGGCAGCTGGAGGATGGTGGGGCTGGGTGCTGCTGACACAGAGGCCGCTGGCTGGCAGCCGTTCAGAACCAACATAGTTGGTTTTTATGTAACTACCCCTTCACTCCAGGGATATCTTCAAGCTGGAAAGGCATGAGAAGCCTTCTTCCCCCAGCTGCCTCCCTCCCCCAGCCCATCTTGAGAAGGGTTCCACATTCTTTGGTTGCTAAAGTGGTGTGGGTATGTGTGTGTGCGTATATTCCTGTGCTAACAGATATCTCGGGAAAGGAACCTCCTGTTAAGTTAAAATGCAACCGAGAGAGGCTTCCCTGCAAGATCTCATATGTTTTCCTTAAGATAAGACTTTAGAGAGATAATATCATTCCCCACAAAAAGATTTTTCAGCTCCCATGACACCTGAAGCAAACAAACGTCTTGTGGCCCAGCTTTGATAGATGCAACATTAAAAGCCATTTGATATCCTCTCCAAGGCTAAAAGGAAAGACCCTTCTCACATGCTGTACCAGGGGACTTGTGATGAAGGAGTTTTGTTCTTCCAGCCCTGGGATTCATACTGCTCTCCTCCATTAATGTAAGTTTGCTGATATGAAGGGAGTTGCACCACTGAGAATGTGACGAGAATTAAGCCTTCTGTTGTGACAAGAGCTGGAGGAATGGGGGATTAAGAATATTCCCTAAAAGAATCTCCTTTAGACACAGATAAATTGCTTCCATGTCAGTCTTCTGCTCCTGTTCCCCTCATTGAATGAGTTCCCCACATCCATTTGTCTCATGTCTTCATCTCAGCCTCTCAGCCGGTTCCTGCTCCCAAGCTTGAATTTCTGCTCCTCTGTCTCCAGCATAGATTCTTCTCCAGCCTCAGCTCATATCACTAGTATATTTATAGATGTGGTCTCATGCCAATTCATATATTTTCTTCTACATATGATGTGCTTGAAAATGGCCTTCAACTCCTAAAGCATTGCTTCTTCCTATCACCCCAAAAACCTTCTGTTCTGCTTGCCTGAGCTTTCCAATACCTGAAGTCTGTGTGACTCTTTTTTATTGGTTATCCAGACTCAGATTACGTGATCGATACTCTCAGACAGCCCCCACAACTCTTCCTGCATTGCAGGGACTGATCAAAGCACCATTCCTGGAGAAGCTGTAAGGGTGACATGTTAAATGTTTAATTAAATAATGCGACTCCTTGCTACGTGAAGCCATAGAGGCAAAAAGTTTATATGAGTGTCAAAAAATTAGGCAAATTCATGGAATAAAAAAAATCCATCAAGTCTTTTATATACAAAGATGCTATCACTGGCTCCAGAATTGCCTGAATTTATGATTTATGAAATTTGGAGAAATGTCTTAGAAAAGCAGGACAATCTTTGCTTTGGTCCTAGACATAATGTAGCTCTCTGTGCCTGGGTGTCCTGGGAGAAAGTGTACACTGGCAGATTGGCCTTAGACCTGACTGGCTCCAGATGTTATTATATCCACCTGGAGTTTCCTTTGTGTAACCCTGCCCAAATTAATCTCTCACTTCCTTTAGGCCACTGACTTTCAGCCTCCTTTACCAGTGTGTTGCAGGAACCTACAAGCCTCCTTCCAGCTTTCTGCTTTCCTTCTCCCTCAGAGATCTCTCCCCCACACCGTGCTTAATAGCTGGGGAGAAAACAATTACTTATCATGTAAATCTGCAAAACCTCTTAGGGTTCAAGACAATTTACATAACAGAGGCCGTGCACCTTAAAGCAATACCAATTCCTCGGGGTGGTGGTGGGGGGGAGTTCCCGGAGGAAGTTACTCATTTTGTGGTTCAGTCAGTTTGCCCAATGATTTCACATTTTAATCCACAGTTTGCTAACCTCTCCTTTGGAAATGCTGATGAAAATCTCTTGGAGTTCAGTTTAAGGTTTCTGGATTGTAGTCCCTGCAGGTGACTTTTACTTTTCAGTCTGTTTGGCTACTCCTTTTCCCCGGGGGCTGTATTCCTCCCTCCCCACCAGCCAGTTGTGCAACCCAGGCTGCAGCTATTT
Source organism: Syrrhaptes paradoxus (assembly GCA_013400615.1). Classification (NCBI taxonomy): domain Eukaryota; kingdom Metazoa; phylum Chordata; class Aves; order Pterocliformes; family Pteroclidae; genus Syrrhaptes; species Syrrhaptes paradoxus. The sequence goes on from VZTO01011095.1 coordinate 18,915, forward strand.
ACAGTCTCCCTTTGCGCTGACTCACTCAGCGGCTGGAGTCGGGGCTGAGGTGCAGGACGCTGCTCCTTGTTCGCCAGAGAATCCTGTCCTTCACTACAGTTGCAATGCCGCCCAGGGACGGCTGATAAAATCACTGCATTGTTCTTCCCTGGGATCCCTAAGGTAGTGTTTTGGGACCTCCTGAAGGTATATTTTACTAGTGAGCAAAGCAACTTAAATAAAAGAGGCATGGAGGCTTCTGCCTAAAACTCAAATTCAAGCTTGCTTCTCCCCCCTGCTTTATTTTGGAGGCAATTTAACATTTCCTTTGGTTTCTCGCTGTTCACGATGCAGAGGGGATAAGAAGAGAGGGGTTTGATCATTTAAATACACACTTGAGCCTTTTTTATTCTGTTTTATTTTATTTTTCCTTTCCTTTTTTGCCTAACTCAGGACAGGAGCTTTCTGGAACTGTATTTCTCCTCTTTTTTTCTCAATGTACATACTGGACCTCTAAAGTTTCTCAGAGCAGCTAATACCTGTTGATGTATATTCAACCCTACAAACTTTGAAAAGTTCACCGGTTCTTAGTGGATATTTGGTTATAGTTCTTTTTACAAATACAGTTAATTTTTAAAAAAATCATACTAATACTGATTTCAGTAACTACATTTAGGTCATCTTTCACCTGAAAAATCTTGCAGCCAGAGTTCAGAACACGGGTATCTGCTGATGGTGTGCATGTTAGATCTATCAGAAAGTCTACGAGAAATTCAGCAATTATAAAGATGCTAAACATTTAAGAAGTGTAATATGGCATTAGGTGATCATTTTGCCAGTAGCCAGTTCATAGTGAAGACCTGGAACACCTTGCTGGGGGAAGTTACGCTTGCTAAACACCTACAGGGGTTCAAAGGATGACTGGACAAGTCTATGGGGAAAAAAATCTATCAAGGGCTGTTAAACACAAAGCAAACAAGTCTGGCTCAGGAAGCCCTTGGAGGCTGGAGGTTTTCAGAAGTGTTGCTGCATATTTTCTCTGTTCTTATTCTTTTCCCAAGATATCCGTTATTCCCACTTGTCTTCTCCTTACAAGTATCATCAGCCCATCCCTAAAAAAGCTCAGTAGCAATACTTTAGAAAGGGGGTTTAAAGAAGAAACTGAGGAGAAACCAACCAATTATAGAGATAATAAATTGAAGAATGGGGCAAAATATTATTAAAAAAAAAACCCAAACAAAACAAAAAACCCCAAAACCAAGAACAGGGATGCAGAGAGGGACACTGAAGGGGACACACCTTATACAGCACCAGCCGTCCCCTGAAGTTGCCGAAGGAGCCATGGCAGCAATCTAGGTCTGGTGACGGGTGGGACTTGGCAGAGAACACTGGTTTGACAAGGCAGCTCTTCCCATGTCCATCCTGCTGAGCTTGTCTTCCGGAACATTTCACGAGATTCCAAACTTCAAACCCATTTTACTGGAGGGAAAATGTGGCTGCAGGACATTGTGATTGAATAACCTGTTTTGACCTGATGACTCATGAGTTGTTTTGTGGTTGTTTTTTTTTCTTTTTCTTTTCTGCTTTTCCTAGAAAACCAGCTTTGCGGAAAACATCTTTTCATCTGACACCAGTTCAAATGTAATTTAATTTTAGTTTTGTTAAGACTGACCTCATCCCATGCTTGTCCAGCACTACTTGCTGATTTAAAGCCCCATTGTCCTGAACACATTCATAGGTGATATGCACTACAGACATCTCTTAGCCTAGAGCAGGAACCTCGTTAATGTCAAGAAAAGTCTGTTGGCTTTCAGGGAGCCATTTTCACAAGAGATGTTTCCCAAAAACTTGTTATCCTCTTAATGTCTTTTTTTGTCTGTCTGTCTGTCTCCTGTGTTTGAAAACATAGCCCTGAATATAGGTCTTTATGTGGTCTTTTTGATGTGTGCTGGTGACCTGTGAGCCTCACCTCTTGCAAATGAAGGGGTCCCTGCACCTGCGTGCCTGGCAGACCTGTTCAATAGGTGAGGCAAGTCAAAGGGAAAGCACTAGACCTTGCAAAGGCAGGTGTTTTATCCAGACACTGGATCAGTGGTGCAGCTTTGCCAGCAGTAAGAAGATGACTTGACTGAAGAGACCTACAGCTCTGCTGCAAAGATGGGAGAAGGACATAGCACTGCTTCTTGCACTTAGTTGAGCCAGCTGCAGGAGTGGAGCTGTGTGTGTGAGAGCTCTGAGGAATGCAACTGGGTGGCACTGGTTTGAAGGCAGCGGCTATGGTTCTGGTGAACTGGGTGCAGAAGATGGGTAAATCAGAAAAGCAACCCTACCTGCTGTCCCTTTCTATCTACGCTTAAGGGTCTGCAGTTGAGCAAAAAGGTGAACACTCCTGATAGATTGAGACCAAAGCAGAAAAAGTGCAAACAACGAAGGTGGTGGGAGAAGGATGGGTCATCTCTTTCGAGGGATGTCATAGTGGAGCAGTTTCTAACGTGGAGTGTGTGCAGTGAGTTAAGTTGGAACAAGACCCCTGAGCCATAAATTTAAGTTTTGAATGGGTGTCAAGTGTTCCTGGGTGTGCAGAGAGCATGCTGCAGGAGGGGATGATATCCACATCCTAGTACTCACTTCCTATCTGGACACCTAAGCATAGGTCATAAGAAGAAGATGTCATGCCAGTTTACTACTGCTTTAAAAGTGGGATTCCTGTGCTGTTTCCCATTGTCCTCAGACAACCCTCTAAGCAAAATAATGTTGAGCTATTGGAGGGGACAGGTAGGGACAGCCTAAATGAAAAAGAAGCTGAGGAAGCCAAATGAGAAATAGATGCTTTAGAAATTCAGCCAAGTTCCAGAGAAATCCCTGGCAGAAGGTTTGGTATTGGCTCTGTTGGAAAGGTCTGAACATCTTGAGGTTGAAGAGTCTGAAAAAGTCATCCAGAGTATCTTGGTGCAGAGCAAGGTGGCAAAATGAAGGATGCATCACTCTGTGGTTACCTCATCAAAGAGCTTTCAAATGACTGTGGCCTTAGTTGCACATCCAGACCCAAAGGAGAGATTAGGACTTCTATATATTTGGAGTTTGTGCAACTGGGAGAGTTTTTGACCTGTAGATCCACTATCTAGAGACAACTTTTATATGAAGGTGAGGAAAGATCAGCCCAATGCCAGGAAAGACTCCCCCACCAGTGGGAGCAGAATCAAACACTCTCCTGAGAGAGGCTCTCAGAAGGTCTTGAAACTGAATCCCAGGCACTTTTGCTCATCAGTCTTAGAAAAAATACTTCAGTTGGAAGGCTCCGCATTTAATTACTGGAGAAACTTGATCAGAGCAGAAAGGAGATTCCCAGCCTCTGGCTAAGCTGCTGGGTTTACTCAGTGGTTTCTATCAACCCTGTACTTCTCAGAAAGTTGCTTTCAGGTGCATCTTTCCTGAAAGATTAAATGCCTCTGTGCAGATTACACTGCTGAGGATTAATTGCCCCCTGAGGCTGAACAATTGATCTCTTAGGCCATGTGCACAGGAGACAAACCATGTATAAAACAGGAAGCAGAGAGGTTTTGCCACACAAAACTGTTGGAAAACATATTATTTAAGGATAATCTAATATCTTACTTAAGGAATGAAATGAGGGAGCAGTACAGAGCAACGTCTGTCTTAGCCAGTAAGAAATATTTGGTCTTATAAAGACACCCAAATTCTAGCTGCTGTAGGAATCTGGGCCTTAATCCAGCTCCACTAAAGTTGATGAAAATCTTGTGAAGGTTGCATCCTCGATGCTTCAAGAAGCAAAGACACATTTGAAAGATGGGATACAAGGGGGAGTACATGTTGCTGAAAGTAAGATAGAAGCCTGAACTGAGAAATTCACAGAAGCAAGCAGTTTTCAAACCTGGGGAGACCTGGAGGGTCTGGAATTGAGGATGCTAGTTTGGACAGTTACCAAGAGAGAGGAACTGCCTCAATATTTTGATCATAATCATGCTTCCGAGTCTGGTGTTCCTGCCCTCCCTTTCCCAAATTTATGTAGGTTTACTGAGAGCGACTTCCTAGATCCTATCTGTTTAACTAGCTACATCCATGTTTTGCGTAATGGTAAGTTGTTATGCAGCTCTCTGGATAATATTTCAGTCTTGGTAGGTACTTCAGATGCCCTGTATCATAGGGTGCATCATGCTGTTGCTGCTGTGGGACTGCCTGAGCTCCTGTTTACCCTGTCAGATGTGGAAATGAGCTTCAAAAAGGCTCTGCCTGTAGGACAGAGATCCATGGGGTGCAAGATGGGAGCAGATGTGTTAGATGATATCTAGAGTTCACTCACAGATTAAATAAACCATTGTGATAATACACCAGGATTTGTGGTTATGGCAGACAGCACACTGCTCACATGAGAGTGAGTCACAGAGCGGGTTTGTTTTCCTCCAGTTTCTTCCCGTTCGTTTACCTCTCCTTTATCACTGGTGGTGGGTAAATAGTGAAATGAGTTTCTCAGAGTGTGATCTTTACAAAGGCCACTGAAAGGCTTCCTCTGAAGAGCGTTGATTTGAGACAATTGGGGCTAAAGGGGGAGGAAATGTCCCGTTTGAACATTTTTGGTGAAAAATGCAGACTCAGTGGCACCAATCTATAAATTAATTTATTTTTCTGTTATAGAAAAGAAAGAAATAAGAATTCAGAACAGTTCTATTTGGTGTTTCTAAATTAAATGCTTGGATTTTCCCATGTGAAGAGACTTTTCGTGTCACAGATTATTTTTTATTTCTTGTTTGAATTCTTGAAATGGAAAATAAATCTTTCCCCATTTCATCACATACTTGAGAAAGACATTTCAGACCAAGCCAGTATTTTACTTAATTTGGAAGTGTCAGGAAATTGAAATAGTTGTCATTCCAGCAGTTCAGATTAGAATTCAAATTTTCTATTTCCATGGAGCTCCCACTCCTCATCCCAGAAGTCCCCATCCCTCTGCACAGTTATTGGGGAATACAGATTGAGCACCTGGCCAGTGCACTGAAAAATTAGTGTCTGGTGCCCTCTATGGGTCCTAAAAAAACGATGGGCCTGAATCTGACCCTCCTATTTCAGCTTCATGCCTGAAAACCAGGTTTAGGAGATTGTGAAATGAGCAGATCACCCCTCTGACCAAGACAATGTCGTTGAATAACTTGCAAGTTCTTTTTGAGGCAAAATTTCAAATTGAGCTTTAAATATATGTCTTTTGCCCCAGAAAGCAGGAGCATGAATTTTTTGGAAGACAAAGAGCTGAAATTAAAAAGAAAAAAAATGTGTATTGGCTCTTAATCAGGTCTAATATGGCATGACTGAAATGTGACAGGTCACTCCCAGGGAAACAAGGCAACAGAGTCTTGCTCAGGACATTTCCCTTCAACTGGACTACTGCAGTTGGAGGTGCAAAGTCTCTATATCTGCATAGCTAAACTGGTTTAATTTACTCAGCTGGGGTAGTACTAATGACTAGTGACAAAGCTGACTTTTTGAGCAGCCTCTGCTCAGAGGCAGCCTTTCTTATTTAGCAACTGGAGTCAATAAGCTGGATGCAGTACCACCAGACCCCAAGAGATGCTTCAACCTGCCAGTGTAGGAACAGCCCTCATTTTCAGTAAAATGCTCAAGGTGGAGGGAGCTGAAAGGTACGATGTGCTGAGGGACTCCTACGGGTTTTTTGCAAACCAATTTACAAAGGTGCCAGAAATAACATGGCGTGCTGGCTGGGATGAGAGCAATTTTTGGTACTGAGACTTCCTGTGCAGTGCTGATAAAATAAACTCTACTTACCTTTCCCTGCTTCCCTACACTGATGTGGCTTGTTATGAAGTTCATCTCTCCCACCCCTTCTTTCTCATTTATTTCCTCCAGTGAATATGAAGCTGGCATGGGAAACTGGATTGACAGACTTGAAAACTGAAGGTCTCTATGCTCAGACTTGGCAAAGCCCAAATTATGAGCAAGTCTAAAATCTCTCTTCAGATTTTGAGTTGTGCTCAGAGAAGTCTCTAAAAGGGGATCTAAGACCTGTGCATCTCACTAGTACCCAGCCTCTCTCAGGACTGGTGGGGCAACAAGGCTGTTCCAAAATGTGGGTTGTGACAAGGTAATGAAGCCAAGGGCTGAGTGTGGTCCAGACCTCCGGCAGAAGGAGGGACAAGACAGGAATGGTGGTGGGACCAGTGTCCCTGGCAGAGAGATGGTTCCCACGGTGGCTGCTGCTTTCCAAGTTTGTTGTATCAAACCTGACTGCTGCACCCTGCCTCTCAGAGCAGAGTGCCCCAAATCCCCAAACTCTTGATGGCATCTAAGCTCTGTCAGCATGTGGCAATCCTGTTGAATTTCTGTGGCCACAGCCCATCTCCATGTTGCCAGCAGCAACCTTCCATCATCCTGTGCTTTGCCAGCACCAGTCCTGAATGGAAGAGATTGTATATTCACCTAGAATTGGGGTTTTTTATTTGACAGAAAGCAAGAGAGGTGCATATAGAAGCAAACTTACAGGGCCCGATTGATTTGAAAAGAGAGGGAAGGAAAAAAAAAGTCATAGGTGCGGTTTGCCTTGTAAAGTATGTGTTTCCCTGCTGGTAAGGTATGTATATGAGTTCCCCTCCAATTCAAAGCAAGCTCTGTTCATCTCTTAAGCTCCTGTGTTGCCGGGATGGGCACTTTATGAGGGAGCAATCCATTCTGCGACTGGGAGCAAGGAAGAGTGAGGTTGCAATGTGCAGCTGACCAGAGACATTTTCCTGCTGCAGGTTATTGGGTCAGATGGTGTGGCTGATTGTGCGGTTTCTTCAGCAATGGAGAGACCTTAATGCCAGAAATGGTTTGTAAATGATTTAATCAGATCCCTTGTGTGTCACTGACTGATGGATCCCACCTTCTGCTGACCTGCATCATATGAGAATTCACCACTTCCCCTGGAAGTTTGTCCTAAAATTAATCATTCTCTCCGTTCAGAATGCGTCTTTTATTTCTCAGTTTCTGGGTCTACCTTTCAGGCACAGACTGTAACTATGCCTTTCTCTGCTGTCTGAAAGAGTCCATTCACCTGTGGTATTTTTGCTGGGTGAAGATATTTTTATTTTTTCTGATCAACTTGTCTCTATCCATTTTGATAACCAATCAAGCTCTAAATTAATTGTTAAGAAGTGTTTTGTCTGTCCCTTTACTTCTGGTACTGTGTTTTTTCTCCAAAAAACCCCTCTCCAAACTTTGGTATGTATTTTAATTATTCACATAAGAACTGGTCTTGGTATTGTACCAAGACTAGACAAAGAGAGAAAACCTCCTGCGTACATGGCTGTCTGTCTGTTGATTTAGTCAAGTAAAAGTCATAGATATAGTTCCTTTCCATTTTGTCAGTGTGTCCTCTCTAGAGTCTTCTGCAGATCTCAAATAACTAAGCTCTGTCTAAAACGTGCATCGATACTCCATAATGCCAGTTTGTATGTGGGATATCGTGTAGTGTACAGTCAAACACATACCCAGATTTCACACATTACCTTTATCAACCATCTATCCCAACTGATACCAGTTTTGCATATCAAACTATTTTCCAGAGATTTTTCTTAACTGGCATTAGTTTTATTTTCAGCCTTCCATTCTTTCTTTGCCTTTCAGATGAATCATCTATCAACTTTTCCATTTTTGCCTGTGCTGGTTTCAGACTCCCTGGATCAAAATTGGCAGGGTAAAAAATACTTTTTATTTGTGACATTCACCTTGTATTTACCATGTGTCAGTCCTCTTGAATTTCTCAGCTTTTAGGACATACTAATATCCTACTGATGTTGGGCTAAGTCACTGGGAGTTCGCACATGCCCATAGACCTTACTGTCCAGGGTGAACATGCTTCTCCATGTTGCTATCCTCCTTTATAAGTATTCCAAATCCAGAGCTAAACCACTTGCTGTATATTTTTTCTTTCATCAGTTGTCTTGCATCAGCAATTTTACACTCTCCAGTTAGGTAACAGACAATTGGAATTAGAAATTCTGTTATTACGTTCTTGCTTATGCACTTGTCTTTGGCTTTCAGTCTGCCAGAAGTAATTTTCCTGGTGTCTTTTGCATCCTTTATCAGTTACCCGCAGTTCATAGCTTCTAACTGATATTTAATGCTATCTATTCCTTCTTAAAAAAATGGTTTAATGTAGCTTTTTCTATTATTGTTGTCTTTGTTTCTGCGTTCGGCTTTAAGCCAAAGCTGTCCTTGTTCCTTGATTGGGAAATTAGTGGCTTATTAAAATATAAATAAATAAGGAGGAAGAGGTGATTAATGATGCAAAAGTTGGCTGAAATAGTGATCCCCTTTAAAAATAAATCCTATTCCAAGGAAAATATGTGAAGTCAGGTCAGAAAGACCCAGTCTCAATAACTGTGTTAGCAGAACATGTGAATGTACAGAGATAAGAAGTTATTATGCATTCTAGAATGTTTAGGGAATAGCTTAATAAACTTAAGCCTTTGATGGGAGGCAGTGAAAGAGCAGAGGAAAGCAGCACAGTCCATCTTCAAGTTCAGCAATAATTTGTAAATATTGCAATTGCTTTTCTTGTGTTCACTTCTGGGGCTGCCATACCTGAAGTGGATCTTCTTGTCAGATTGGAGTTTTACTTTTATTTTAATTATGAAAATCAGCAGCATGAGTTTGTAAAAAGTTAATCTTGTGGTTAGAAAACCTGTGCATTTTTTAACAGCTTACTTGGATTTTATGGAAATATGTAATCACAGTGTCTCGCAATGAAACCTACTTAGGTAATCAACGCAAAGTTGTCTTGGAAAGAGGTACCATTGTTGGGCTGAAAATGCTCTCTAACAGTAATGAAAGCAGATAGCTTTAAGATGCAGGAAGGGGTGGGGTTTTTTTGGTGAATCACTGAAGAGACCAGTATTGATCTGGGTTCTTGACTTGCAGAGCTGCTTTTAAATGAAACAAAACAAATTTTCAGGAGCTCTTGGTCATGGAATCTGCTGCAGTCTTTAACTGGGAGATGGAATGATGGCTGATAAAGACATAGATGAGTTACAAAAATAAAGATAAGGCAAGAGGGAGAGAAGCAAGCAAGCAAGAAGACTGTGGAGAAAATAAATCTGAAACCAATCTATTTACTAGGAAAAGGAGACTTATGCAGCAGCAAGACTGGTGGAAACATAGGGATGTTTCTGGAGAGACCATTCTGGCACATAAAATGATTCAATGGGATGCAAAAAGCCCCCCACAACTAAAGTTTTGAGGCTGCATTTGCAAAAGGCATCATCTTACAGAGCAAGGAAGTAAGAGCTCCTCTGTTGTGGCTGTACCTGGCATGTGGGGCCAAACACTGAATTCCTCGTATTGACAAATTGGAGACAGTTCAGAGAAGATCAAGAAAAAAAATAAAGATTAAAGGAGCTAACTTTGTTGTTTTACATGACTAATAGCCTGTGCTGAGTCCAGCGGAGTTACTGTGCGTTCACATCAGAGCGAGTGAGACCACAGTCCAGGGCTCTCCTCTCTGAGTGAGCCTTCTTTAGTTCCATGCGCAGAAGATATTTGTAGGACCATTTGGCTGTTCCCATCTGTCCTGGGCCAGTGGTTCAGTCTGAAAATACTGTCCATTTCCCTTTGTCAGCAGTGCTATAGAAACCTCCACAAATCCATCCATCCATGGGAAAATAGCCTCTCTCCACGTACAGACAAGAGTATATCCCCAGCTGCAGCAGGACAGGTGGAAGTCATCACTGAATGCTAAGTCAGCTTGCAAAGGAGCACATATAGTTGTTTTGACTCTTGTCATCACACCCCCAAGCTGGACCTGCTCTGTAGGCGCTCATCAATTGCATGCAAATTATGGGACTTGCTAGAAGTAGTAGGATACAATTCCTGATTGCCAGGCAGCCAGCACAGTTAGGAAATTAAATTAAACGCAGCAACATCTCACCAGAGCTGCACTAGTTTGCAACTATTGAAGAAGCACACCGTACAATTCTTACTACATGAGTCACGGCAATGAAATAACCAATTTGAAGAGCAAAAGGACTGTAGATCCCACAGGAGCACAGCATGCTTGATAATATGTCACAGCATTACAGAAATACAGGCAACAAAGGCTATTCCATAGGAAAGCTTCCTGATAATGTGATGTATTCAGGGGATGGCTATTTTTTGAACTAAGGGGGTTAGGAGTAAATGCCATCATTAAAATTGCATGATAATGATCCTGTGCTAGCAGGATTGGTTAGTGGGTCTGTCCCATCGTCTGCTGTGAGCCATGCCTTGGCAGAAGGCAGTGCTGGCCCCACCACTCAATCTGCAGGTCCCTAAAGAGGATGGCAGCTTGTGCTTACTGACTGTTGGGAGTGCAAGGACTTGAAAGTACTGAGTGGCCTTACAGGTAAGAAACAAAACTGAGTTTTATAATCCTTCAATGTAGCAAATGCTGCAGATTTCTGGCTGTCTTACACCTGCTTTCCTGACTTTCTTATGCTGCTTTCCCACGCTACTGTTCATACTGAACCATATCATTACTCTTAGCCTGGGACAACTTGGGATGTCCTCTGTCCCAGCCAGGGCTGTCAGCATTGTGCCCCATGGCTAAAAGTCTGCCTTAAGCAGGGGTTGATAGTGTTTCTTCAGTCTTTCAACTCTTTACCCTGTCAGAGTGGGCCATCAGAGATAGCTTTGAACTTGCTGGTAACTGACACGTGCCCCAGATTTTCTGAAGAGCAGAGGAGGATTTGGCAATACTCCGAGATCTCAACTGTGGAGATCTCATCATGCCCTTCTGTACCAGCCAAAACTCAGAGGCAGCGCATGAAGAATTGCCTAGACTGCTTGCCATGACAGCTATAAATTGTCCCGTCTTTTCAGGCATACAAAAGAGTAATGACAACTGTGTTGTAGACATTTGCTTTTGTGCGAAGTCGGATGTCGCCTTCATTCCAGACACACTGCATTAATCTCCCCAGGGCTACCCTGGCTTGTGCTCGGCCGTCATGCCTTTCCAAGGCAGCACATTGCCAGGGTAGCGGAGTTTCTTTACCGATGTCAGTACTGCATTGTCAACTGCCTTTATACACTTGCCACCAAGACTCTTTTTATTTTCCTAATGCTGGCATTTGGCCTACCTAAGCAACTAGTAATGATCAGAATATTTCTGAGTGTGTGTCCAACTAACAAATGATTGTTATAAAACGGCGGATTGCAGGCCAGCAGCTCTGTGATTTTTTGCCATGGAGAGCCCCATGAGAATGGCTGTAATGGACCAGACCACAGTTCCATAAAACTCAGGATCCTATTTCCAGTCGTGGCTGAGAGCAGGGAATTAGCAAAGGGTATGAGGAAAGGGTAAGTGCATACTACAGCTCTCCCTAATGCATTCTTGACCTCTAACTGTTATAATTTTGAACTTGCTAAGGCACACACAGGCTGGTGGCAACCTCAGTGTATTTCTCTTCTGTGAACTTGTTCACTCTCCCCTTGAGTCTGTGTAAGTTCTTAGTGTCCACAATGCCTTGTAGACAGGGGTTTAGCAGCTCATCTATCTGGTGTATGCAGAGACACCTTTTTTCATCATTTTTGTCTTTGCTTCTAATAATGACATTTAGTGTCCTTCAGTGTTTGTAGCATTGTACTCCACTGAGTAGCAAGTCAGGTTGACACACCAATGACATGCACCTACAGAAATCCACTCTGGGGTATCAGTGTTTACCTCCCAGCTCACCCACCTAGTAGAAAAGATTACTGACTTCATATTTACTAATTGAGATTTGCCAGCTATATTCTACAACAAACTTGTGTAGCACTGTTCTAGTGACCACAGTCATGAGGTAGAAGGTATCTAATTCTCAAGTCTGAGATATCCACATTGCTTTCTCGGTTGATTCTCTCTGCAATGTGCATACCATCATTCTGTAAGGGAATAAATCTGAAGTGTTCCTCAGGGTTATGCTGAAACACCAGAAAGACAGCTGCATAGGGCATTGTCTTTAATTTTTTTTTAATGTAATCTTGAGAACACTTTGTAATTCTCTTTCAAATAAACAAGGGCAAATGAATAGGAACTGTGCATGTTGTGTTAAATGTTTCCTTGGTTGAAGCATTCATGACAAGAAATAGGAGTTATAAGTACTATGCTCTTTTCAGAAGAAAATTTTCTCTAGCAGTTCACTGATTCAGTCTCCTGACTTACCTTTAAAGAAACCAGAGAGCATCAGATCTTTACTGTAACTATGTGGACACTGGTGGATCTCTGCCAAGCTATAACAACTGGGAATCTAGGCCAACTCTTTTTATCTTTAGATATCAGTTACTTCTGTCCTTGAATTAATAGGTCAATCTAGAAACAGACCTTTTTCAAGAAGAAAACATTAACTTTTGCTTCATAGCCTATAGAGATGATACATTGGTCCATTCAGTGAGCCTTCACAATAGTTCCAAGAAGCACAGTACAACACAAGCAACAGAAGCAGTAGGAGGACTGACATTTGTTTCCAAATTCTATCAAATGACAATGAAGATATGTCTGCATGGGGGTCATGGAAACATAGCTTGTTCCAGTCCAGCTAAACATGTCTACTGGTTGTAGACTATAGAGCTCAGTCCAAGGTACATTAACTGTCCTATTGACTGTCACGATCACAGTGTAGCTTTACTCTTGTGTGTTTTTTCTAGAAAGAAATAGTTAATTTAATGAATGCCATCATCTTCTTCGTAGGCAGAATCCTCATGGTTTGCTCAGATGTCGTCTTCAGTCCTGAAGATTTTATTTGTTCACTCAGCTGGATTGCTCCTAGCAGTGCAATAGTTGAAATCTGAGCTGTGCTGTGATAAGCATATGATGTCACTTCTCTTCCCTGATTAAAGGAGTGTAATTCTCAAGATTTGATTTCTGGAGTGCATAATGCATTTAAAATTCACTTTTAGGGTCAAAGTCTTAGCTGGTATAAATCGATGAGGCTATGTTATCTTAAATATATAATAGACAGCCAGGATATACCAGATAAATACAGCACTGTTAACTAAAATAACAGTAGTTCCATGAGTTTTAGGCGTCCTTTTAATCCACAACACTGGTCCAACATTTTTCTGTAATTTTTTCAAAACCATATGGGTCTCATTTTCCTCTCACATATACCGCTCACATACAGATGCAACAGCACTGAGTTCAATGGAGTTATGTTTTGATTTAAACAGGTGTCAGGTCTCAGTCTAGCAAAGCACTTAAGCACGTGCTTAACTTGAAAGCGGGAATGTGCTAATACATCTTCTGAGTCTGACCTTGAAAACGTTCACTATCTTGCTTGAATGCTTACTATCATAAATGAGAAGAAAGAAAAGAATTACTTTGTTTCAGCCACCCAAGAAATCAAACAATTGCTCTAAAATAATTGCCATTGATCCACAAGGAAAACTTGTTTCACAAAACAATCATAATATTCAAGGTTAATATAAACTGGTTTATATCCATTAAAAAAAAAGAAATTCTCTTCAGGGAGGAGGAATTGAACTCAACCTGGGCAATTTTTCGAATGGCACGTTTTACTTTTTTCATCTTTTGGAAATAACATTTTAGTTTGAATTTAATGATTCTTATAATTTTAAAAATTGTGTTTCTTTCTGTCTCTGGTAAATTAGTTTACTATATGCTGCCAGAAATGACAGCTTGTCATGGTAAGATTTTATACTTAGGTAGGTAGAGCAATAGGACACAGCTAGAATAGAGTATTACTAATATGGGTTCTCTTCTGAGCATCTCCAGAAAATTCAGCAATACCTATCCAAGACCTCCATTTTGTTGGCAATTTATAAATTATCAAATTATGTCTTCCTTTTAGATAATTCAAGAGCTTTCTGTGTGCGCGGTGCAGGCTACACATATTTGTGATTCAGTCTCCACGTGACATTAGCAAAACATCTATGCCCATATAAATGTAAAATATTGAACAACTGAAAAATACAGCAGTTACATATATCGATAAAGCATAGTTGAATTCCAAAGTAAAATTCAGATCTGAGGTGGATCTTCTGGACAAATTGGGCAGAAGATCTATTAGTTAAAAAAAATCTTTACCTTCTCTTTTTCGTGGAAAATGTGCTTAAGGACAAAAAAAAATCCTAAAAATTGTTTTCACTGTGTCTAAAATTTAAACATTAATGGTTTTATGGGATGGGGCTTTTTTTTTAAATCTTTTATTTGTGGAGTTCCTCTGTGGATAAAGAGGAGATGGTTTCATTAAGTTTACCATTTGTTTTGGGTGGTAAAGGTTGGGTTCAAGCTAGTAACACCATTCTGATGTTCTACAAAGCTCTCCATGAAGGTCAGCTTTCTTAGTTGTCTCTCTCCCCTGGCAAGCTGTTTTTCTCCTTGTTCTGTTCCAGGGTCTTCCTTGCCCACACAGTCACACTGCACACACAGCAGGTTGCACCCAGATCTACACCCAGCAGGATCTGGGTGGTCCCCTTGTTGAAGAATGCCAGAAGCTAGTTTGCTCAAGTGCCGTGCTCTGTATTGGTGGGAGACATTGTACCAACAGTTTTATGATAATATCAACAGGGAGGATAAATTCTCCAAATTCTTTATCTATCTTTGCTTAGGCTGCCTTATTTATTGAGATTTTAGAAACATCTTCTCTCTGTGAAGGCAATATACCACAATGTTCAGGGATCCTTCTTTCAAACCAGTAGTTGATGGCCACTGGCATTGCATATGTAAATCCTCTTTGTGCAGAAACACAAGAATTTCTACATGTGAAAATAGGTAATCGAATATCAAATTGTCTCTGCAAATCCTTGTTTCAGTTGGTCTGGTGCCAGCTATTGTACTGCACCAAGCAACATTTCATGCAATTCTGATTGTCCAACAAAACAGCTTAGGCTGAGCCCACAAAGTTGGGCAATATAAAATGCCATTTCAAAGTTTTGATAAAGTGTTAGAAGCATGTTCAGTCCCCTAGTTCTTTGTCAGAAACTTCATACACTGATCTGTCAATTTATAGTCCTGACCTTACATCCATAGAGAAAGCAAAATTAAAGCCCCTGCTCTGGTAGAAGCTAAACACCCTCAAATCATGACCATCACTAAGGTTTCTCCTTGAGTTCTGTGAGTGAGGAAGCTCCTAGTGTCCCAGAGCATTTTGGTATGGAATGAAATATGAGGAAGGAGTACAATTCGTGTGACTCAAACACATCACCACGTGTAGGGAGCTTGTTTATGTAGGTGTTGTCTTTAGTCATTCAAGAGAGAGGAGTTGTAAAAAGAGAAATAATTTATATATTTCACATTGCATACCCGAGCTCTATTGTAGGAGATAAGAAGGGAGACCACAGAGCTGTTACATTAGAGGTTACCTTTTGCTGATGGGAATAACCCCTGCAGTTAAAAAGGCTCCCTCAAATTACTAATGCAAAACCTTCTGCTTTACTGTGGCAGGTGTATTTTTGAGCTTCTAGTAGACAATTTGCTAATTGGGGGATGGAAAATGGATGCCAGACAGCCACTGCCAAGCTGTAGGAACCAGGTCTGACACCAGGACATCCTGACATCCTTGTGCTCCACAGGCTGACAACCAGTATCTGGGTGGCAGTCGATAGGTGGCCACAGTAGCAACCACAAGCATCGTTATTTCTCACTGTAGAATTCTTTCTCAACTGCTGTGGACACAGCTGTACTCATGTGGCCTTAGAAATCCATTTCTTTTACATGTGGTGATTCAGATCATAGGAATAGGAAAGGAGTGGATGTTGTGTTTGCGTAGTTTGTGTACTCACAAGGCAGGACAGACTTTGGTTTTCATTCTGCAGTCCTTGCTGTGTGAACATCTAGCAATGGACATGTCCCTGCTTCCATCTCTTATAGTCCAAATGAGACAACACAAGGAATATTTTCAGGGGTGGCTTGATGCTGTTAGCACCTTTGGGACTTTCTCACTGGTTTCTGCAACCCTTGACTTGTTGGCAAGCCCATGGTGTCTGCTCTTTACCTTTGGTTTCCCTCCCAAGATAGGCAAGAAGGCAGCTCCATGTGCCAAGCATTAACCTGGAAACCTGACCGGAGGAAAACATGTCCCATTTGTGCAGTTCAGTGTAACAGGAAAACATCTGTCTGTCATGTCATGCAAGATAAGGTGATTTGTGAGTCCGTTTACCTCAGGTGGATTCAATTTTTGATCTTGGAAGGAACCCAAGCCAGAGAAAGCCGTCTGCGTACTGTGCTGTCCAGCCTGCAGAACATGCACAGAGCAACTGGCTGCAGGGGAGATTCTGTCTCCTGGATGCTTTCTGGAGCTGCTTTGAGACCCCCAGCCCCTCCCCACCCTCCTCTCATCACTAACAATAACCAGATACCCCTGTTTGCCTGCAGCATCTAAAAGAAGAGACCTCAATTAAACTGAATGTTTCCCATTATTCAGGCTGATATGGAAGTTTCTGTTGTTTCAATCTCATTGTGACTCATCTATGCAATATTTTGTTCCTCATCATAGGTTTGTTTGGGGTTTTTTATCTGCAAAACTGTTGTTATTTCTGTAATAGTACTCTGTTTTAAGGGAAGCTCTATGGAAAAACTGAGTCAGAGTAAAACCAGTTCCAATCCCAGCCTCACACACGGCAACCAGACATGGATGAAGTGCTGCCATATACTGTTGATGGCCAGAAGACCTTGCAGGTGAAATTTTCAAGCGCGCCTTGCTCCCTTGCTTTGGCCTGGCTTAGCTTCTGTGGAAGCCAATGCTAGTTTTATCATTGACTTCACGCCAGCAGAGCTAGGCAGCTCTGTGGAATCGTGCAGGCTTGTAATCTCAAGATGTGAGCTTCTGGATGGCGGTTGATGGTGAAGCACTTGCATTCTTTCAGGTCCTGACCCAGGGTTTCTTGAAGAGCAACAGAAGTAGATGGGGAGAAAGGGAATTGTGGTGTTGCTGGGAGCAGCCAAACATCCCCTCTGGAAGACGCATGTTAGGTCTGAGATGTGCCGGGGGCTCACTGTAAAGGGGTTCTGAGAGGCAGAAGCAGGAATGAATGTGTCTGTGACTGTACATAAAACCTGAATTCCTCTACCCAGAATGGAGTTCTTAAAACAGAAGCAGGTAACTCTCAGAACCTTAATTCATCTAAAGAAAACTTTCTTTCAACTGCTTAGTGGCCTGGCTTGCATGGTGAAAGAAGGTAAGTGAAAGAGGAGTACAGAATGGGGCATGTACAACTTTAGAAATTTTAAATGTCAAGATATGTAGGCAATTTAGGCAATCAACAAGATAAAATGATGTGGGAAGAAATGTACCCAAAGACTGTTCCTATTGAAGATATGTCTCCAAACAAAGACAAAAAAGAAATGGTAATTTCTAAATTCTGACTGGTGCTCTAATTTAGTGCAACCTTCCCCTGGCACAGCCAGATAGTAAAAAAGGACAGGCTGCACTTTCAGAGGAATAAAATCCTGTATTTAATTAATCCTCTTCAGCAAGAATATATATGTTCAAGCCCGCAGCCTGCCTTACACACTGGGGTGCTCAAGATTTCCTTTGTCATTCATAGTTGTCATCAAATCAAGGGGAGGTGGGAATAAAGCAAGAAAGCACAGCTGGGGGGAAAGGAAGGCAGAATATGGAAACGAAGAAGAAATACAGAAGTACTGCCTCTCTGCCAAAAGGCTGGAAAAATAGGAAATCTGGGAAAATACTACCTGTAGCTTTCAGGCCAAAGAAAGAGCAAGAACAATTTCTCTCCATATTCTATCCACATATCTTGAATCCTTCGCAGAATGAGTTGCTGTAACAAAGACAGAAGGCAGCCTTAGATTAAGTGGACACTGTCTTCTTCTGTTTTACATGTGCTTTTGGCCAGGACTGGAGTAATTCCCTCAGAATTGAAGTCAAGTATGAGGTTGACCTCAGTCGCAGACTAAAAAGCCACTGGTATGCGTTAGAGACACTGTTACTAATGGGAGCTCCCTGCAGTATGGAAATGTTTATGCAGGCTTGCTCAGGCTCAGATTGCCAGCACAAAGTCCAAAGAAGAAGAGAATTCGGCCATAGTTTCCTGCTCTTACTTCATCCTAGGCAGAGCAATTCAGGAAGCCAAACCCACTATTAAAACAGCCATGCCTTTGAACACACTGTGCGCCTCTGTAGCCAGAATCACTGAGCACAGAGAACCTGGGTGCATTTCTTACTCTGGGGTCAAGGAACTTTTGTCCAGCCAGATATTCCTCTCTCCTTTCTATAACCAAGAGCAAATTTTATGGAGATCTAGGGTATGCCTTCTTTGTGCCTCACTATCTGAAACATGATGAAATCCCATTGCACACCTGATGGCACATAAGAGCTGATTGTAGTCTGTGTTCAAGACATGATTCACTAAGCATATTTTAACAGGAGTGAACCAACATGCTGGATGAACACACAAAGGCTTTGGACCTTCAGAGCTCCACCAAAATCCCTGGAAAGCATCAATAACTGTGGCTTTGAAGGAAAATATCTAACAGACCAAACTCCCTAAAGCTACAGTCTATTCCTCCCCCTTTTCTTTCAACACAACAGAATTAATTTGCTTTCTTCCAAGAACCTGTCCCAAACTGAGTTCCAGTTAAGGCTCAGTGTAGACAGGAATAAGGGTGAAAGAAAGGACTCCATCTTCCCACTCTCCATCTCTTAACATGTAGAGAGGCACAACTTACAAGATCCTGGAAGCTCTTGTTCTTTGGTGCCTGGACTGGTCTTGCCCAAGAAGAAAGATTTTCCTCTTTAAATACCCTTCTTCCCCTTACCCCCAAACACACTGGATGATGGAGAAATCGGAATTTAACAATAACGGGAGATCAAACAGCATTTTGATCTCTCTCTCCCCAAAGTATGTTGTGCTGGGCTCCACAGCTGTCTTTATGAGTGGAACAGTGGGAAATTCAGCCAATAGAGCAGAAAATTTGGTGCAGTGCATAGACCTGGTGTGTTGAGTGTTACCTGCATGTGAACTCCTCTGTGATGGGGCCTTCCATTCCCTGTTACAAACTTCAGCCTCTCTCCTAAACATGCCAGACTCCTGTGCCATAGCTGTCCAGTGTGATCTTGGTATTTCTATACATCATAAGCTATTTGGCATGTAATCCTTCTCAGGGTTGGATATGTAGCAAAGGAAGATGTTTGCTTGTTCAAGCATAGGACGATGATCTCTCTAAGAATAGGGGGAGACTTTAATGTAAGCTGGGAATAGACCGCATCTCTTTAGAGCAGGAACTGTATGTATCATCTCTTAGGAAATATCTAGTGTATCGGGACCCCAAGTTGCTTGCTGGGACGATAGCAAGTCAGCAATATTAACAGTTGTGTTCAGATTATAGAGGTAACATATTTTGTTAGCGCCACTCAATTGTATTTGCAATTCTAATCATCATTGCTCCTCTGCAAATCTCTGTTGACAGTTTTTAATTAGAGCAGATTTTTCTGGCAAATCCCAATCGTGTCATTAATTAATTAGTCTTCAGTATCTGCTCCAATGCCAGAGCATTGGACCACGGCAGTCGTGCTTCCTTGATGAGTGAGAAAGGGAGATTTGGTTTTGTCTCACTGTCTGCAGATGACAGAATTTCCCAGAAAGAACTCAGATTTGCTGATCTGAAAGGAGAAAAACAAACATGAAAACCCCAATATCTTCAGCTACTGACAGCTGCCTTCCCTATGGTACTCCTTTCTGAAAGCTGCAGCTCAAAACCGACCCAAACAGAATCAATACAGCAATACCCACTGGTAAAGGTTGAATTGTCTTTGCAATCTCCAGGTTTTGGGCTGCTATGGAGGTCTAGAATACGCCCTGGCATAGCTTTCACCCATCAAAGTGAAGCTCAGTCCACTTCCAGCGCTAGAAATGGATGTCTTGGCATCATGCTCCATATCGTGGTGCAGGCTTGAACTTTGGGGGCTTGTGGATGGAAAGATGTGGAGGAAGAATGATGTAGGACAGTGATTTTCAAGCTCTGAAGCAGGTTTCTAAAACTGGGCTGTACTGTGTGATACAGGATTCCACATGTGAATTTTCTAAATAATGTTCATCCTTACTGGAAAATTTTTCAGGGTCCTCAAACAGAAAAAACTCGAAAGCTTCTATTCTAATATAAAGGAAACAATTCATATCTCTGTCCCTCTTCTTACCAAGCCAGAACAGAACTTTTTCTACAGCAATAATGATTTAAATTGCATTTAATCATGGTAATGCTTTAGTCTAAATAATGGGTAAAGATCTGTCATTATTTTAAATCTGCATTGTTAATTAAAGTAAGATGCTGTGTTGCCAATGAGACATTTTCCCAAAGGGCCTCTTATTCTTTCTTTTTATTACAAGAGAAAAAGGAAAGTCCTGTTTATAGCTTAGAGAACAGAGAAGTAGAAAGAAGGGTTACCAAAAAGACATCTGAAAATTTATTTCAAATGCAGGCTCAGTTATCATCCTTCCATCAAAGGATCGCAGAACTTCTTTAAACTGCTGGCAACTACCCCACAACTTGCCTTTGCTGTAGGCATTACTAAGCCCTTGAGAAGCTACGGTGCAGGCAGTGGGTGCATTTTCACTCAAGGTTATTCTGCGTGTCAGGAGCAGGGATAGGCAGACTATTCTGTACATGCTACGTGCCCTGGAGAAGCATTAGGCTAACAGGTAATGCATGTGGGAGTCTGTGAACTTCATGACAAGAAAGGATCCCAGCATTATGGGACCCCAGACAACACAGAGCAAATTCCTGATCCAACACAAAAAATGAGAAATGTGGAATCACAGCCTTAATGTCATGTTGTTTCCTCCCATGTCTTCATGCTTTGTATCATTAATTCTGATTTGTCTGAGCTTATATATCATTATTTGGTTTTGATTTTTAATGAGTTTTTTTCTCTTGTATCTCTCTTCCAAACATGATCCAAGCATATTTGTGCAACGATAATACAAGTTACAATGGGGAAACAGTATTGTCACAGTGGTACTATAAAAACGGGCAAGGTTAGATGGACATCTTAAAAAGTGGGCTTTGAGTTCAGATCATTAACATCAGTCCCACTCATGTCTCTGAAACTGGGCAACCTGGAAATCAGGCACCTCAGCTTCTAGTGGCTGGAAATTTACTTGGCATTTACTTTTTATGAGAAAGCATGAGAAAATGTTAATTTCTGTCCAGATCCCCTGTAAAAATCTCAGAGGTAAAAGAAGCAGTGCCAGCGCTGAAACATCTTCAAAGCCTAAGTGTATGTTTGAAGTTTCTGAAAAAATCAAAAAGCCCTAAATTCAGCCACTGGTTCTCAATAAAAACACTTACTAAAATATTTTTTGCAAGTATTTAAAGAAAAGCCATGGTTTTGTAATGAAAAATGACAGCAGGTTCTAGACAGAGTTAGAAGCCACTTCTGATAGCTGGGGGATGAGGGTCTTTGTAAGGTCAATAGAAGACCACGTGGCCACTGCTGGAAGAGATTTTGGCCACCCAAGGTCCCAAACATACAATGCCTTCATCAGAAGAGAGTAATTTGTCACATTGGAAGATGAAGAGTGAATATCCCATCGCACTAGCACATTCCCTCCCCTCAATAATTTATTGTTTTGCTAATTGCATGACTGCAATTAACATGCTCAATGCAGAAAGTGATTATATGTGCATCCAATCCAACAAAAGCAAATTTTCTGAAAAAAAAGAAATCTGTTTTTTGGAAGGACTTTAGAAGGGTAGATTTAGAGTGGATATTAGGAAGACATTTTTTACTGTGAGGGTGCTGAGGCAGTGGCCCAGGTTGCCCAGAGAAGCTGTGGATGCCCCATCCCTGCAGGTGTTCAAGGCCAGGCTGGATGAGGCTTTGAGCAACCTGGGCTAGTGGGAGGTGTCCCAGCCCACAGCGGGGGGTTTGGAACTAGATGGTCTTTACAGACCATTCCAACCCAAACCATTCTGTGATTCTATGATTTTGGGTTACACATGTAACATGCATTGAAAAAAACCAACCACTAACATATGTAGAAAATAATTGCTTTACAATGCTCTCCTATATCTTCATTTCCCACATAACAGCACCTTTTGTGAGTCATGCAAATGATTCAGCACTCGGGGCAGCAGCACAGATCCAGTGGTGTCATGTTTGCTGTTCACCTGCAGATCAGAGAACACTGTGTACTTATTGTCAGAGGTATCAACCGACTAAAGAACGGCTTTTCCTCAGCACATGCTGACACTGCTGAATGGTGAAGGCTGAGACCTGCCCACAACATGTGGAGGGTGAAGCAAGTTGTCCCAGAGTAGTTCTGATCTTTGGCTGCCTTCAGGGGTGTTGTGAAAGGGAATTATTGTTGCTTTTCCTCCAACTAGGTTCCCCACCCATGCTACTAACCGACGGTTCAACTTGAAAGAGTTCACCCGCAGGAAACTATTAAACTGATGATCATTCTTGTGGTTTATGCATTGATACAAAAATGTTTTGTTTCAAAAAGAAAAAAATGCTGTGGTAATTTTCATAATAACTTTTTTCTTTTATTAAATAAACTTGGGCAGGATCCCAATGAAGGTGGTTGACTGTGGTAGACAATTAAAGGACAGATCTTTTTCAGCATAATATATTTGTGAACATTGTGTAAATATGCATTTAGACAATTGAAGGATTGTGCCTCACAGCACAGTGGAATACATGGACAGCTGCTTTAGGATAAGGCCCAGCTCAGCCAAAACGAGTGCTAGAATTCAATGCAGAACACTTTCTGCCCAGACTTTACCGATGTCAAACACAGCTGCGGCATTTTGTTGAAATCTCCCTGGAATCAATGTTATCTCACCTCATCAGAAAACTTTGCATGGTTTCTGCTTTCCCAAGCTCTTTCCAGGGGAATAGGAAAACAGCAAGGTTGAGCTGAACAATTGGAAACTTCTCCCAAGAGGAGAGGAGTCAGAAAAATGTTTGGAAATGTGTTCGATTGTATTTGAAGTGTGGCAGTGGCACAGAGCCAGGGGAAGGATGCTCTGCGAGAGGGAAAAGATGGTCCTTTCACCAAGCACATTTGGCTTAAAAAAAGAGCTGATTCCAAATTGGACCTCTTTGGTCTAAGAAATGAGCTGGGCAGCTCCCAGGAATATCCTTGTAAGACTCCAATTTATATCTGAGCCATGGCCAGGTCAGAGAAAGTGAATATCTTTCCTTATCAGTCAGTATCTCACTCTCACTCCTATTTCCTCCTCCATCTCCCTGTGGCTGTTTTTGTCTCTTCTTTCTGTTAGGGAGTGAATTGTCTCTGAGGCTGGACCCAGACCCGTTCAGATGACAGCTCAAAGGGCATTTAAGACTATTAGACTGGCGGGTACAACAATCACAGACAGACTGAAAAATCACTGACTTGACCAACAAGTTTTCAGAAGCTTCCCATGCCCTCATTTTTCCCCTTCTGTTTTTCCTGTTGGTTGTCCCTTTTTCCTCTCCCACCTGAAAAAGTAGAATTCTGCCCATTTATGTCTGAATTGTTCCCTAATGATTGGGGAGTGGATTGGGGGTACTGCTCAGGAGTAATGTTATTAGACTGGACTGTTGGCTGTTGACTCTAATATTGATCTTTGCTGTCCTTTTGATCCTCTTGAGGTACAGACCCTGCAGGTGCTGGCACACGGCTGGTACCAAGATGCCATTTGCAGAAGTGATCCACTGCTGACACCAAACAGTGAGAGTGACACTGCAGTGGTGAGGCAGGCACAGCCAAGGAGAGCTGGCTGACACGGGAATTGGAGAAGATGGTTTCTGTGGAAATAAAATCTCCTGGCAGCAGTTTGTGATTCCTGCAGAGGCTGATCAAAGCATCGTTTGGGTGATAAATAATAAAAGGCAGGAACACATCTTTCTTGCTGCCAGCCCTGTCCCCTTGTACCTTGGCTAACTCTTCCAAGGACTTCCAAGGAAAGGATGGGACTATGTGGTGATTTGCCTTTTGTGTAATATGTAATCTTAGTTATGATTTGAGGTTAAAGTGCTAGTGCATAGAAAGTCCATGTGAAGCCTCCCTCTGTTTTCTTTGTTGGAAAGTTGGTACTTCTTTTCAGTACCAAGTTTCCTTCTTTGATTAGGGAAAGAAAATGCTTAAGAAGTTTCAGGGTCAGGACTGACCTTGGCGACAAGCAGTTGAACCACAAGGAGGCAGAGGTAGACACACACATCTTCATCATAAGGGTGCTTAAAAAAGGCCCTGAGATTCAATGGCTCACCCAGACAAGAGTCTTAAAAATAGGCTTAAAAATCAGACAGTCATTGAAAAATAAATGCAAATTCAGAGTCTGGTCTGTAAGTCTCATCCTCATTTCACTGAGCTAGTTTACAAACNTAAAAAAGACTTAAAAATCAGACAGACAGAATGCTACAGCAAGGCTCCTAAATGTCATGTGGATGTCCAGCACTCACAGGCAGATACCATGAAATGTTACACCAAAGAAATAAAATACAATCAAGATGATTATGGAGCCATTGTTGTGCTTGACCAATTAATACTTAGCAATCCATAGTTCGCATGAAACTTAGAAGTGTTTTGCAATGTTAGAAATCATTTGTTGTTCCTGATGTCTTTTTTTTTGCTTTAGTTGGGGAAACTGAGTCATTGAAAAATAAATGCATATTCAGAGTCTGGTCTGTTAAGTCTCATCCTAATTTCACTGAGCTAGTTTACAAACCTCTGATATATAACTTACTGTTAACTTATCGATAAAAACCTTACTGTTTGGGGGTGTGTGTGGTTTTGGTTTTGTCTTTTTTCTCTTCAAACCAAAGTGCTCCCTAGGAAAGTGTTGCCAGGTAAATTACTGATGTGTGTTTTGCAGTGATAACTTCAGAAATGTTCCAACTCCTGTATTCCTTTTCTGTATTTTCAGTAGGTTAGTCAAAAACTGACTTGAAGAGGAGGAGTCTGAGATAAAAGAGAACATAAATCAGATTATGAAAGTATATGCAGGGGCCTTTCCTTAACTACTCCAATTCTCTAATATATTTAACCCCAGGAAGTAACTTGATGGGTAAACCTTAGATCATACTCAGAACCACTAATTTTGCCTGAATCCGGTGTTGAAAAGGGGAATTATCCACTCTAAAACTTTATCCTCATCATCTGACTTGCATTTTAAGAAGCAATTCATCTTTTTCTTATTCTACCTCCAACAAAGGTGTTAGTTGTTGTGTAGTTTAAGGGGCTGGATAGAGATGACTCATAAAAGAGCAATAAGCTCTTTTTCTCACTTTTCTTTAGTAAGGGGATTTTCTTGACATCCATCTCACCAATTAAAACTCCACTCCAGAAGAATGTGGTAGGGCTCTGCCATCTTTATCTTTTAAGATTGGCTTCCTAAGGAAGTGAGAAACATGCCATTACATGCTCCATGTGTCTGTTTCTCTCTGTCATCTCCCCCGCCCCTGTCTGCCCCAACCGTGTTAAAATCTGCTGATTTATTTTAACCACAAGTATAACAGAGAAGTGCAGTTTCCAAAAATATCAAGCTGCTACAAATATCATGGAAATCAGAGGCTGAGTAACGTGAGACGATTTACAGCACAAGCTTACTCTTGTTAGACAGCAAAGAAAATTAGCCTTACACATTCTTCTGTAGGAAACCAAGCTTCACTACTTCTGCTACTCCTGGAATTACAGGTTTATTTCTTTGATTCTGAAGAACAGTTATGTCCAGAGATCACATTTTGATATCATGCCTGCGTTCAAAAGTGAACTCAAATTGTTGATGGTTCAATCGGCAGCCATAGACTAGGAGTGCTAAGACCTCCTCTCAACAGCAGTCTGCCCAAATTCTTGGTTGGTGCTTCTTCTTCATTTTTGGCTACAACACTATGCAGATTTTTGTACAGCCTTTGTAATTCACAATCTTAGAGTAGTTCTGAAAGAGACATTTTGCCATGTCATCCCCTGCTTTGGATAACTAACTTGCCCTGAGGAAGGTTTTCAATGTCTTCTCAACAAGGGCAGAGAAATTATGCACATTATATATGGTTATTTGGTTTATTGGTCCTAGAAAAGCTGCAGGAACTTAGACTTGTGTTGCTCAAGTATTTGAGCTGAATTCCAATTTTTAAATGGAAGTTTTTTCAACCATGCCTCAGAAAAACATTGAAGATGGATTTTGAATGCTTAGTTCAAGATCAGAAACATCTTGGGCTTTTACTGCCATGTAGAGTACTGAAATGATTCAGGTTCTCTCTGTTAATTCAAAGAAATTCAGAAAAGGGATTTTGACCAGACAGATACTATAACGAAACAGAGCAGACAAATCATGTTCGACCCTATCTAACATTATTCTGATTCAGGCTTTGTCTGTCTTCTCGCAGCTGGTGTACTGCCAGGTTAAACATCATATTGTGTGCCCATGCTACAGTGAATTTTATCCATTCTCCATCAGAAGTGAAGTTTGTGGGAATTCTAGTAGTGGGTACCAAGACTGGTGGAATCACAGTCATACTAGACTTTTTGTCAGCTACGTCTCTGCTTCTAAAGGCCTCCACTTCAAGGAGTGACTCCAGGCTCTATGTAAAGTGGTTTGCATCCACAAAGTTCAAAGCTAGCCTTCTTCAAAGTGAGTGGACCTTGTCCAGTGCTTCACAGTACTTTTCTTGGTCCCTTCTGAGCCACATGTAACATCTCTATGGCTTTGAGATATAAGAAGAATTTACTTGTATGCTTATTTCAGGTAGTTTTGCATGGAAAAAGCTGCAGACTGTGTCATAGCCTGTAACAGTAGCCATGTTGTTGCATTAAGGAGATGTTTCACATCCTGGAGCTTGAAATGAGGGATCTGTTTAACTGTGATAGCGTTCAGGGAGCTGGACAGCATGCTCCTACCTTCTTAATGGTAGGGGCTGCTGGAACAAGCTGCTTTTAGACATGCACTGAGATTTCTCTGAAGGAATTAGCTAGCCCACTCCCAAAGGGATCCCAAGGGAAAGCACCATAGACAATTGAAGAATCAGGATCTGACAATAAACCAGGACGCTCAGCTATTTGGCAATGTAGATGTTCTTACTGCTGTTACTTTCAAACCAAATCTGTTCTTTGTCATGAAGCAGTGGGAGTTGACTCTGGGCATGCTGCTCCTGTTCACAGCAGGGCTGTCTTATAAGTGCAATGAAGGGAATTTTAAGTGATCTCCTGCAGGATTATTCAGTTAATTGTTAGTGAGGACAGCTGGGTGACTTAGGTCCTCTTGACAGGGAGCAATGTATGGTTTCACTGTCCTAGTGAGCCAGGAGCATTGCACTGTCCTCATGGTGAGAGTCTGCAGTGATACTATCTTTTCCAAGAGACAGCAGAAAACGGTAGGAAATACAAGATTTCCTGCAATAATGCAGGTGATGTACAGCTGGGACTGTTGGGGGTATCAGCTCAAAACACTCCTTGGGACCTGAACCCAAGTCAGATGCCATGATGCAGAAATCTTGATCAACTGCCTCTAAACTTCAGCCTTGAACTGAAGTGGTTATTAGGTTATTATGTCCAAAGTGCACTGCTTCACAAAGGAATCGTCCAGGGAGTGTCTTAAACACAGTCAAGTGGTTGTCACTCAAAGCCACAGTAAGCGGACTTCTACCCCACATACTTCTCAGCCTCTCATACAATTATCTGCCCTCTCTGCCCACTCTTAGGTGAGATTGATCCTGGCAGATTAATCCCCTTTCAGTTGAATGTGTAATGGACCAGATGACTATTATAAAGTTAAGGCCAGAATGAGGGTTTAGGTCATCAGAATGCTCAGAACCAGCACAACCCAGTGGCAGATTCAAATGCAGCTTCATGCCAAGTCAAGTCACATCAAAACCTAGGGCATGTTCTTATCTTTTATTTGGAGTGTGGGGGTGAAAAAACATACTCTGCTGTCTCAAACAGCAATACGAATGCCATGAAAGCATGCTGAACTCTGATGCTATACATTAAAGTCGGCATAAACCTCGCAGAAGAATTCCAGCCTCATGGGAAATATTATATACAAGGATGTTTGAGAACTAGAGCTGAAGGGTTTAGTTTGATGTCTTAATTGGTACCTGATGCACAGCTGCCACTGGGTTTCTTTGCTCCCTAATCTTTATTTCTTTTGCTTGGCAGAAACCCTGCAGAAAAGCAAGCCTTCAAAAGCTGAAGAAATGTGTTCTAGGTGAGGGTCTAACAGGTTATATCCCAGAAACCTCTGCAGGATGTGCACAGTTAAATGGCCTTTCGCACTGAGCTATTAGCAGTGTAAAGTCAGTCAGAGTTTTCTTTGGATGAGGCATGCATTTTTGTCCCTCTCCTGATCTTCAGGCCTAGGCCAAGAACATTTGGGTAAATTTTTTTCCTTTTAGAGAGTCCTGTGACCTGCAGGAGATTTATAGCTGCCGCAGAGAAACAGGTGCCAGAATGACCATGGTATATTGGGAAATTCCATTCCAGTGAGAGAATCCAGATCCAGGAGATGGTCAGAGCTGGTCCAGGACTTTGAAGAGAGCACAGTCAACTTGAATGCCAACTTCCTTATTTCTTTTCTTTTATTTTTTTTTTTCCCCAGAAAGCTTAGGGATTGATTTGCGGAGTTCCTTACATCAAAGTAGTGATGATACTGAAAGGGATACAGGGGACCCCTTGTTTTTGCCAAGAGTGAAAAATTATTTACACCATGATTGATCAATAGCTGTCTTGTAAGAGAGGTTTTTCCAAGGCCAGTTTCAATCTTCTTTCAAAATGTGTGCCCTTGCCAGATACAGCACTGAGCCTGGCACCACCTGAATGATAAATACGGAACATGGAAATTCACCTGTTCCAAAGTCACTGTGTCTGGATGCCATGTAAGTGCAAAGAGTGAGGTTGTCAGACAGAATAAACCTCCAAAATGGAAAAGCAAAGCAAGAAATTTAGAGGAAAGATTCTTTGCCTATGAGCTGGACTAATCCTAGAGAGATTCTGTGCTTGCAGACTCAACATCTGGCTGCTCTAAAATGTTGGGTTTGGGCTGTTTTAGAAGTTGTCATCCTCACATTGTGTATTCCTAATTTCCCCAGGAACATTCTTCTGTCCTGACTATTTTGGTTTTACCACTTCCTGGGGTTATATTTATTTTCCCATGTGACTTGTGGCCCGGTCTCCTCCTAGTTCCTGAATGTCAAAAAGGAGATCAGAATCTTGGGCATACACTGCATCTCCCCGCAGTACTGTTGGCTGTGTCCCCTGGAGCTCTTTCATTCATCCATGAGATAGTGATACTTGCTTTTGCCTTTCCTGCCATAAAAAATGACCACCCCAGAATCGGCTTCTTCTCCAAACCAGCAAAACTGCTTTATGAAGTCCTAGAAACCTGGGCCAGAAAATGTCAGGTGGCTCAATCAGCTGGGATTTTGCTAGATCTGATTTATTCTTCTGTGTCATATCTACAGCAATGTATTTGCCTCAGTGCTCTGTTCACTGGCCTCCTGTTATACTGGTGTGTTGGGTTAGTGTGGCAGGGTTTTGGTAGCAGGGGAAGGGCTACAGGGGTGGCTCCTGTGAGAAGCTGCTAGAAGCTTCCCCAGCTCCACGTTGGATGTGCCTCTGGTGAAGGTCGAGCCCATCAGAGATGCTGGATTTGCCTCTGGGACAACACATTTAAATGAGGCACAGCACACAGAAGAAGGGCAGCCCAGGCCCCAGACCAAGAGCCAGGAGCTCTTCAGGAGCCAGGAAAAGAATTGCCAGTGGAGACAGAGGAGCGGGACGTGAGAGAAACAACTCTGAAGACACCAAGGCCAGTGAAGAACGGAGGAGGAGGTGTACCGGAGCAGAGATTCCCCTGCAGCCCATGGTGACAGGGCAGGCTGTGCCCCTGCAGCCATGGAGGGTAACAGTGGAGCAGATATCCACCTGCAGCCTGTGGAGGACCCAGGCTGTGCCCAAAGGAGGCCGTGACTCCATGGGAGGGACCCACACTGCAGCAGTTAGTGATGAACTGCAGCCCGTGGGAAGGACTCATGTTGGAAAAGTTCGTGGAGGAGTGTCTGCCATGGGAGGGACCCCATGATGGAGCAGGGGAGGAGTGTGAGGAGTGCTCCCCTTGAGGACAAGGAGTAGCAGAAGCAACGTGTGATGAACTGAGTGCAACCCCCATTCCCTGACCCCTGCGCTGCTGGGGGTAGAGGACATAGAGAAACTGGGAGCAAAGTTTTTAAGACCAGGAAGAAGGAAGGGGTGGAAGGAAGGTTTTTTAAAGATCTGGTTTTGTTTTTCATTATCCTACTCTGATTTGATTGGTAATGAATTAAACTGATTTTTTCCCCAAGTCAAGTCTGTTTTGTCCATGACTATAGTTTGTCGAGTGAACCCTCCCTGTCCTTGTCTCAACACACGATTTTCGTCTTCCGATTCTCCTCCCCATCCTGCCGTGGGTGGGGGGAGGAGTGAGTGAGCAACCGCGTGGTGCTTATTACCAGCTGGGTCTAAACCACGACAACTGAGAAAAAGAAATTTAACAGAACACATTCTCTAATGGACTGAACTTCTTTTTAATGTATTCTTTTAATAAAGTTGCAGATGAAAATTTTGGGAAACAATGGTGAAACATGTCCAAAATGTCAAACCATGAAGCAGAATGAAGTGCTGAGATCCAGCTGTGAAACTCCACAATGGATCTCCTCTCAGAGATCTGCCAGAGAGGAGCTGGGCTGTGCTACTTGCAGCTTCAAGTTAACTCTACACTGAAAGTTGGCACAAAGAGGAGAAATGTCCCTTCTTCTTGCACTTCTAGAATTTTCACAGCAGGGACCAGTGGCCAGTAGCCAGGTTTCAAAGACATCAATGACTGACGGGTGAATATGTCATGGGGAAAATATCTTGCTGCTTCCTCATGTCTAATTCCTGCTGTTTTTGCAGTCTGTGTATCCCAAAGCACTGCTGGGAATAAACAAGCGAGTTTCCTTTCTTGGACATCTTGATGCTGATGAGATGGACAGTTCAATGTGAAATCAGTTCATGCTCATTAAGTGATAATTTGTCATTTGTATACAAATGTACATAAGCAGATCTTCCCAAATAATCAGAATTAATAAAGACTCATTGTTAATGGGGTAAAATATGGCTTCAAGTGAGCAGATCTACTGTGGGTGGAGATCGATATGTCCTATACAGTCCTCCTAATGTCACTGAAAGTGAGTCTTCTTTCATTGCTGTTGTGGCTAGCTCCACACTGAGGTTACTAACATCCTCCTTGCAGAATGCAGGTGGGTATTTAAACAGTTTTTTCCAGTGACAGAAAGTAATTGAGATGCAAAGGATAGTTTTGTTGCATTTTGCATTTTTGTGTGTGTGTGTGTGTGTTTAAGACTTCTGTCACGCTGGACAATATTTTCTACATTGGGTTTTGGGAAAACATACTCTGAATTGTAAGAGTGGACATTTGGGGACCAAAAGGGCTGCTTGCACTAAACTGCTAAGTGCAGACTGCTTCTAACTTGGAAGAGTGCATTTAGCAGGTATTTGCACGGTGCTCACCCCACTGGAAGGCTTGTTTGTGTACATCTTTTACAGGGATGGCATCAGAATGAATGAGTGAAACGTCTGAATAGCTGAATGAGTGGTAAAAGATGGATCTCAGAACTATAGGCATCACACAAATGAAAACTTTCTTGATGTTCATCTAGAATAATTTGTTGGGTATTTTTTGGAGGCAGTTGGTTGATTGGTGATCT
The DNA here is from genome assembly GCA_013400615.1 of Syrrhaptes paradoxus. Lineage (NCBI taxonomy): Eukaryota > Metazoa > Chordata > Aves > Pterocliformes > Pteroclidae > Syrrhaptes > Syrrhaptes paradoxus. The sequence goes on from VZTO01011095.1 coordinate 50,558, forward strand.
CTTGCTAAAATGAACACATTTTGATGAATTCCCCCCAAATCATTACATCTTCAATTACTTGAAAATAAATATCAAGACCCTATGAACAAGTGAAAAAATATAGCAGTGGCAGGAAGGATCTATTAAGGGCTTTTTCCCCCCACATTCTGATTTCACTGTATCTGCAGTGAGTATTTGGCCATGCAATTTCCATTTAACCTTCAGATTCATTGAGTGCCAGTGATTACTTGTAAAGCAAAAAAATCTTCAGATGCCTAGATAGCATTCTGCAGATGTTATCCATTGTAGGTGATGCTGTCTTGAGGTTAACTACAAAATAATAAAAAACCCAACCTCAGAGGGAGTCAGAGAGCTCTTGGGAGTGGTCACCTTCCACAAGACCTTTCACCCCGAGGTCAGCAGGTCAAACCCATTCCAGGTCGGGAGTGACCAGCAGTTATTACATGTCTGCTTTTGGATTCACAGAGAGGATCTGCAAAATGTTGCTTTTATTAGTGCTTCTGGAAGACTGTTCATGCACCTATATTGCAAAACCTGCTGATCTATGTCATTCTTCCTAGACAACATGGGAGCCAATAATTTATGAATGTCCAGAAATATGGGCTTATTTACAGCATAAAAATCATCAGAGATGTCATCATTTGCCCTTTTGTTGGCCAGCACAGTAGAAAGATCAAAGATGCAATTGACCGCAATTAAGGACTTTATTCTCTTACCTCTAGATGTGGCCTCTGGGGTCAAACTCAGAACACTAATAGCCCCCACCACAAAGCTAAGTCATTCTTCTTGAGTATTTCACTAGAGATGTTTATCATCAAGAAGTGTCCAAGAATCTTAAATCAGTGCAATTAAACTGTGTGCAGATTGAAAAAGAGCAAACACAATAAATGGATTAAAAGAGAAAAGCAAGAAATAGCAATAAAAAAAAATAAAAAGAAGAAGCTGAGAACGTAAGAAAAACTCATCAGCCTCTGTAAGTCTGTTAGGGGCAGTGCTGACACACACACTCACCTTCCACAAGAAACATAGCTGCAGGCAGTACATTAGACATGTGGAAGGAGTACTGCACGAAGTCAAAGAAAATCTAAGCTTCTTTTCCTCTGCCATAAATCATAGTGTATGTTTTTTTTTCCAAGGCAAGGTGAAAGATTGATTTTTGCACAGTGTAGGGCTGCATATATTAGCTTCTGATTTTCAAGGAAATGGCACTATTTCTGAATTACGTGACATGCATTATGTTGTCAGTTTCAACATGTGCAGTAATACCTAAACCTACTCCATCCTGTAACCCTGTTCTCTTCTCGTGTGCACCATCCCTTCTCCCTGATTGCTGCTTTTCAAGGAATTTTTCTTAACCAGATTTTCTTCTTGCTTCTCAACTGAAATCTGAGGCTACGAAATATATTAACTTCTCTGAAGCAGCAGATGACTGAAATCCACCCCCACTCCTGCCACAGATTTAGGAGGCCAAATGTTTTGGCTGAAGAAGTCAGAGCACACCCACAGCATACAAAGCAACACTGTATAGATGTAATCAGGATGGCACTGCCATTCTAATAAGAGGTGTAACTGGATCAGAGTAATTAATCCATCTAGAAGCTAAGCATGATATCCACTTTGCATCACAGCAAAACCTGTTTTGGGGGATTGTGCATTGCTCATTATGTACAGTAAACAGTGCAGAGGGATAAGGGAGAAATTAGTCTGGAAGTACAAAAACTGAAAAGGAATAACTGTAGAGGTGAGAATGTGAGTTTTAGGAGGAAAAGGAGTGGGCTTGGAAGAGCACAGAGGACATGGAAATCCTAAGCTTCATTAAACCTTGAACAGGGGAGTCTACTGGGCTTTCTGCCATAAAACCAGTGGTGTTCATGGGCCACACTATATGGTAAATTCCCTCTTTGGCAATAGTACTGTAGGGGCCCAGAACTGTAGTAACATTAGCGGCTTTATAACAACTTACACACTGGTGTTTGTGAGCTCTTCCTATAGCACATCTTGCCCAAATATTGAGCACAAACTTTCATCTGTTATAGAGGGAGAAAAATGATGGAATTGCTTTCTAAAGTAATTTTCATTGGAAAGTAAATAAAAACCATCTTTCTCCATCTCAGGGGTTAAATCCCCTTGAAGTCAGTGGTGTTCTAACAGCAGGGGCCTTGAGTCCATGCCTAAACTACCTGCCTTTATTAATTATTATCTGTCACATCTATGAGGATAGTCTGCACAAGCAAACTTTTTGTGTTGGGTACAGACTGATATGATTAATGGGCATCTCCAACCCAAGCAGTGGAACTCTCCCAAGTTAATTTCATCCATTTCTCCACCTCTGCATAAACCCCACTTTAAGCCAAACTTCACCATTGCCCGCAGTTTGCATGAGGCAATGGTCTGAAGCATTTCAGGCAGTTTCATTCCAACTCAGCTTTCTCTGAATCCACATCAGTTGGGAGCTGGCTGTGCCACAGAGATGGTATAAAAAATATCGCTTAGTAGTAATCTGTTTTCCTAGCTGATCTGAAGTGAATCAAGTTTCTTTAGATCTATTTTTTTTCTCCAGATTAGTGGATCACTGTCTGCCACAAAACTAGGCAGAACTCAGTGTGTAGGCACCGAGCAGCCTGGCACCGTACATTTAGTCTGAAATTTCTCTCTTCCTGCTTCCTGTCCCACCCAACCGGCAGCTCTGCCGATTCGGCTGTGTGAAAGCTGCTCCTTCTCGCAAGCTCTGCGAGCCAGTGCTGCCTCTGAAAACCTGGCAGAACAAAGTAGATATGCTCATATGCCCATTTTGTTCCCGCCTCAGCTTTACTTACCCTTCCTCCTTCTGCTGCTGAACGGCCAGTTGTTTAAAGAGCTTTTTAAATGGTAAATTTAAAGAAACACAGACAAGGTAGAAACAAGATTACGAGGTCACAGAGGTGAGGGGAATTGACCCCATCTGAGAATGAAGGAAATGTGAGCGCAGAGTAGATGCGGTCTGTGTGCTGGAGTGGTGACCCTGCCCTGTGAACTGTCTGACGCGAGGCTGCCCAAGTGCACACCATTTCAGCTCCTTTCACGTCCTGGCTCTTGGGTGCCAGTGCTATGAAGACATATTTTCTTACTGCATGTTATTCCACTCCTAGGTTCCCCGCTTTCTGATGGAGGGCTCCTACAAGCTGTAGTAAATGTGGGAAGCAAAATCCTTGTGAGACCTGATGCTTCTTTGGGGCTGTTTACTGTAATAGGTGGGGGTTTTTTGCTTAGAAGTGAATCTGTACAGTGCGGCAATAGTTATATTTGGTTGTTGTGTTGTGTTTGTTTTTTTTCTTGTGAGGTTTGGAAACAGAGCAAGGGATATTTAAATACCCCTTAGCAGGAAAACCTCATCTGTTTGGTTGAAAATCCCATGAAAACATTTCTGTTTACACAAAGAGGGGGCCAAGGGTAAGTCTTAATTTGTGTCTCGGCTAATGATGAAATTCATCTGAACTGAGAATTACGTGTTAAGTGATGACTAGTTGCTGTGGTGACTTTCTCCACAGTAGTAAATTCTCCCCTAACTACCCATTGGATTAAACTCTTCACAAGGAGAAAAGTTTAATTTAGGAGAACCACAGTCCTCACAGAAATTGAACTCATGTTTTCCTTTGAAGCTTCATTAGATGAGCAGAAAGAAATCCCTCTGAGCCCAACATGGAGAAGGTATCATTAGAGAAATGAAAATTAGGAGTGCTACAATAAAACTACATTGGATGGAGGTAGACTATGATGCTGCCATGTCTGTTCAAAGGCTTGCTCCCTATCCTATGACTCATTAAAAAGGAAAATAGTCACTTAAATGAAGGTTACTGCCATTATTCCAGTTACGTACTATTTTTCCCACTCTTATTACGTTGATCTTGTTTCAGAAGGGGGTTGGAGAAATTAATTCTTGATATACTGCAAGAGGGGAAATCTTGGGCTGTAGTTGAAGGTAGAGCCACCTGAAGAGTTTCTTTCCCCACCCAATAAACACACTTCTTATGGTCAAAGGGAACTAAGTCTTGGGTGGATCCCAAACACGTAAATGGCAAACAACCTCCTAACTTCCCAGGCTGGGCCCTCGGGAGTCTTTTGTGGTTTAAAAGCAACAGAACTTGCTTCCCAGTTGCAGACTTTGAGAGAGCACGTCTGTTTGTGATGGATTTCTGTGGACAATCTGATATCTCTACTATTTAATTTCTGTTCATGGATGGATACAGCTGGCACCTACTGAGTGTATTTCAAGACTGCGAACTAACTATTTGATTGATAAAAGTGTAATTTTCAAAATTTACCAGTTGTTTAAAAGACTTTCTTGGCTGTGGACTTCAGTAGGCAATTTTACATCCTTCCATACTGCTCTAGTTAATCTGGTAGTGACAGCTCTGATCCTCCTCACTGCAAATTGGTATCCATCCTCTCCTTTGCGAGGTAACTATCTGAGATGGTCCTTTTTGTGTCTTTGGGTGATCAGATCTCCATAGTTTTCTCTTTTCTCAAACAAATATTTTTTTATACTTAAACTCCGAGTTGTTGTTTCTCTGTTCTACGCTGATATTGAGGGACAGGGCTTTTTGGCTTTTAAGGATTTTCATTTTATTCCCTTTTCCCAAAAATATTTGGCTAAATTGGACCAGTAACTGTTCTCATTCTAATTCTTAATGTATCAGAAGATCCTCACACCCTACAAATGCTCTGGAAATTTACCATCTTTTTAGTTTGTAAGCAATGGCAGCAGCACTGCTGAGAGGAGCATAATTTCACAGAGCAGCTTCTTTGGGGCTTTCCTGGTCTGCTGTTTGAAGAACAGACCCATTAACAGAAGGGCTACAGCCAAGGATCAGCACATCTAAGGTCTCTAGCCTCAGCAGAGACCCCCAGGAATCTGGGCAGATTTCCATTGGAAGCTTGCCTTAGAATCAATAAAACTTCATTAAACTCCTTCTGTGTCAGATGTAACATATAAAGCCCAATGAAAAAAATTCTGCTGGCTCTCAAAATTTTCCCAATACAATTCTCTGGCACGTACTTTCTATTTCTACTGCCTTCTTGCCCTCCATAGTAAAATTAGCTGTTGCAGATAACAGCTGAGAACAAAAGGACAGCTAAACTATTAGCCAAGGGCCACTAACTACTGCAGTGAACCAAAGTAATTCACAAATAACTCTGAAAAATTTATAGTCAAACAGATTTTACCATAGTTGTCAGCTATCTACTGTAGACTTCTTTGTACTACTGTTTTAGGATATATGAGCCTTTACCAGTTTTCCTTTTGTGCTTCTTAGTGCTAGAAGGTGTTATGGAATATGTTGTCTTCAACATACGGCTGCTACTTTGGGAGATCTCATCACAGTCCCTATTTTTGTCAGCAACCTTAGTCAAACCTATGGAGCCTCAAATGCAATGGGTTTTTTTTCCAGCTCAGGTAGAAATTGTAATTGTAGTGCAAGAATTCTTGAATGACATGGGATTTTTGTTTGGCTGGTGTTTTGTAGAAGGGGCAGATTAGAACAGTCTCTTCTACATTACAGATTTAAAGCCTATGAAGAGTTTGCAGCGCCCATGTTATGCAAGCTATTTCATGCTTACATATACCAAAGCCCTGGGGAAATTCAGTCCTAACATTTACATTTCTTTGCCTATTTACTTAGAGGAACACCATAATCATACCAAGAAAGGTATACAGGAATAAAATAATAAAGAAGATTCAATGCATAAAAGAAGCTGTAATTAATTTGCCTTTGAATTTAACTGAATAAAAGCAGTGAAAAATTTTATTTTTACCAGTAGATATTTTACAAATAGACTTAAAATATTTCTCTTTAGATTTGTGGCTCCAACAGCTGCAGCTGAAACCAGCTATCAGCAAAGTGCCTTGTTTTTATTGGAGCTGAAGTGGCTTGTTGAAAATAGATTGGATTACCGGGATCAATCAGCAGCAGGTCGAGGATGCAGAGGGAACTCTGCCAATGCAGCGGGCTGCCAGGAGCAGCGAAAATCCTTCGGCTAGTGGCAAGTCCTAATGTACTGGAAAATCCATTGTTTTACAAAGAGCTTTGGCGATAGGAAGTAGATCGAGTTGCAGAAGAATGCAAAAATAACAATAATTCTCTCTCCAAGTTCCTTTTGTTCCTTTGCACATGACTGGAAGGAAAACAAACTCCACAGAGATGCTGCCCAAGTGTATGCCTGGCCAATGCCAAGAGATGATCAGAAATGGGACAGATGCTAAAACATGATCTTCCCTGAGTCATAATTTAGGAAATGGAACATTTCTGAATTTCAATAGCAGTCATATTAGAAATGTGAAAGCTGCCGTATGGTTCTGTCCTGTGCAGTTCTGGATTCTCCCAGAATGGTGATGATTGCTGTTGCTTTCCTTCAAATTAGTGTTGAATAATCTTGTCATTGTTCTGGAGATGGCCAATTCTCAAAGTATTAAGCCTTGGTTAATGTCAGGATGAGCTGACACCCATTTTGTCCCCAGTTACACAGCAGATTCATTACACAACGTGCTGGGAATCTTACTAAATAGACTAAAAACAGAGTAATTAATAATTTCTGCATTCAACTCATTTAGACTTCAGAGATGGTTCTCTACTTGTCATTTATGAATTAGCTCCCTCATGCAGTTGGAGCTGTCTCATAGCCATCTGAAGTCTGAAACCACAGATGGCAGAGAGACAGTCATGAATCCTGCCTGGCCTTGTTGACACAGGAATCAGAGTTTCTAGACGAAAGACAGGCATCTGCTGATCTGTGCTCATGAGTATTTGCGAGTATCGACCTCCAGCTGGATGCTGAATAGAACAGTAGTTCACAATTCCAAGAAATGTTTGCAGCGTGTGTCTCATGCTCTTGGACTCTAGTCCCATGGCAAGACAACACAGATGTTTTCCTCAAATATCACCATTATTAAAACCAGGTAGTTCTGCTAGAAGTGCAGAGGAGGAATGGATCTATCTGATGACAACATCTATTCCTGTGTCAGTGGCAGGATATGGTTCCTACGAGACCGTTTGTCAGATGTTAAACTGACTTGATACTAAGCTTGAACTTAGCCAAATGTCCAGCATGAAAGGGTTAGAAAATCCACTTCACGAGCAGAGTTTATAACAATAATAAAAGTTCTCCAAACTTGGGAGCCTATTGAAAATCCACATAACAATCCGAGAAAAGCTGAACAGTGGAAAAAGTGAGGCATTTGAATGTTCTCCCTCTTTTTGTACTGGGCTCTGATACCCTTGGAGGGACTGACTCTTCATTTTTTTTAAGAGCTAAAATTCCCCTCAGAGGAATGTTCTCCTCATCTGCTTGCAAGAGACCAGATTTTAGATGGTAAAAAGAGAAAATTTCAGAGATTTATTAATTCTGATCTGAAATAGCAAATTCTTTGTGAAAGAATTTGTGGCGTAAGTGGTTTTTTGGACAAATGGAAGTATTTTATTCTGAGGAAATCAACATGTCTGATTTCAATGCTGATTCTTAAAACCTTGTGGGATGCAAGATTTAAAAACTGTCAAAACAACATGGTACTTTGAAAAGAAGATGTGAAATGTTTCTTTCTCTAACTTGAAGGCTTCAGAACATCTCCCTCTCCAGAACAAGGTACCAACAAAATGGAAGACAAGTTTTTTTTCTTTTCCATATTTTTTCCACCACTTTCTCTACTGCTTGTTATTCTGTATTTGGGACATAGACGTGAGATGATTTGGAAAGGAATGTCTATTTCCAGTTGCTCAGTGGAATGCCTGAAACACTTTTAGAAATTTTTGGACAGTATGATAATATTATGAAGTTCAGAGATCTTGGGGATATAATGTTTAAAGTGGAGGGGATTATTTCTGCTTCATGTGATGTCAATTTTCCAAGGTTGTGATATCAGTGTCTTTCCCGAAGTAAAAAATATACACAAATAGTTAAGAGGGCTATGTTCTGTTGCTTATTAAGCTAAGGATAACCAGAAAATTGCTCTTTTCCAAAGTTTTGTGGCAATGCTGCCAGAAAGAAGGGCATTATGAGGGAGCTGTATCCCCTTTTTTGGAGGACTGTCTCTCAGACCGTATTTCATTGGAACTGCTTTCTCATCCCAAATGCTCAGGGGCATCTTCTGGAAGGAGGCAAGCTTCCAAACAGTGAAGTACCTCACATATCCTGCTACGATACAGTTCACAAACAGTGAACTTCTGCCTGCTGCCAGGACTGGCTGCTCATTTATTTTTCACATACAATGTGGGCATCACTAGCTGTCAGAGAACACACCAGGACTTCCCAGGTCAACACAAAAAATCTCTTCTACTTGAACTGGCAAAAGTGCTGAATTGTTATCCTTAGGTAAAGAGTCAGGAATATAAAGGATATTTTATTTTAGGCCCTGAGTGAGTCATCCGTAAGTATGTATGTAAACTGCCAAACCCTGTTTACACCCACTGATACAAAAGCATCCTGTACCTGTATCCCATTTAGAAAGCTGTAACGAGTGTATGTGGATTTCATCAGTTAATACTCCCTTTGCATTTCAGGCCTAAACAGCTGAACAGCAGAGTGGTTTAGCCATCCTTCTGCAAGAGTCTGTGAACTTGTAAGATACATATACATATTATTTTAATTTTGCAAACAAAGCCCACTTTATGTTGAAAGATTTAATTCATGCAGCAAGGCTTTGAATGGAAACATAGCTTGCCTATGTGTGGTAGGATGAATAGCATTTTAAATGACTCTTCAATGGCTCCCATGACATCCTCTTAAACAATCAGAGGCACAATAAACCGGTGATTTAGATGAAGAAGCTTCTTGGTAGAGAAATAGATCAATAGAATTTAATGGAAAAAGTCACTAATTTTTACTCCAGAGTAAACACTGATGATGTGACTGGAAACTCGATAGTTTCTAGGTTGGATTCTCAAGCATCTGACGTGTTCACATGCAAGATATTATTCATCTTTGCTCTGACAAGGATCTTCCTTTCTGCATTTCCCCCATCTCTCCTAGGAATCAGGTTTGCCTAGCAGGCATCAACCTAACTTGCATTTCATATTTGTCTTGCTCCAAAGCAAGACCCAGCTTTGTTTACAGTGGCCAATTGATAAAACATATTTACCAGTGCCTTTGCCAAAGAGTAAAGACCTTGGAGATTTCATGACGACAGAGACTTTGTGTGATAATTAGGAGTCTGCCCACTTTTTTCCACATCTTTCCCTAGGTGATGGAAGCCTCTGAGTTTTCAGAAAGAATGAGAATAAATAAGAGTACTACTATGTCCATGTCTTTGCACTACTCTACTCAGTCCTCTTGCAATTTATGTTGCCAGCTCTCCAGAGCTCCTGGCACTTTCCCCTGTATCTGCACAAGCTATGGGGATTTTCCAGGGCTGTTTGTTAAGTCACGTCACTTGGCAGTATGCACCTCCCATGTTACACCAGAAGGATGTAAATCCCTCCTACTCTTGCCTGGACAATGATGTTCTTTGCAGCTACTTTGAACAACAAAACAGGCAAAGTATAAGTGGCCCCAGCAGGCTACCTGTGTCTGTGCCAGACCTGGCTTGTGCATCTGCATGGTCATGTTGGTGAACTTGGGGCTTTGTTGAGCCTGAGGCTCTTCCGTCCACCTGCCATGCTCTGCCCAGCACCAGTAAGGCACTCACTCGCTTTGGGATCACCTCCTTCTTGCAGCAAATCTACATGCCAGGTGGGAGTAGATCTTTGTGTCTGAAAGGACATGATGCTGCATTTCTTCTTGCAACAGTTGCCAGAGGGGAGAACAGCCTCTGGTGTTTGCCCTGTGGGATGTAACAGATGAATCAGCCAATCTATGTTTTTAGGAGTTTGGCCTCACATGAATTTGGCTGCTAAATTCTGTAGAAACACATGAACAAGCACATGGGGAATCTGCATGTTGCTGCGGATCTGAGTGATATTCCACATCTGTAGGGACCTCAGAGACCCTGCATCCTTAGCAGGATTTACTACATGACAGACTGAAACATGAGAAAAGTAGATTGTCTGTGTCTGCCCTGCACGGCTGAAAGAGAGGTCAGGAGGGGTGATAAACATGCTCAGCTGTGATCTGTGTGCTCTCCCTTGCTCTGTTGAGTGCTGGTCTGGCTGCAGCATGGACTCAAAGCAGCCACAGCTGTGTGAAAGCTGCTGGGTCTGGGCTGTCTCCTGTGATCCTGCTCTAAGGGTGTTGAGGTCTTTTCTGGAGAGCTCTGCAGCTCAGGCTGTGTCCTGCACTCATGGCTGGTGAGAGCTGGTTGAATCTTGTGTTTGTGGGTTCTGGATGCACCTCTGTGTGTGTCACATGCAGGGTGTGAAAACATTTTAATATTTCTATGTGGGGAAACCTGTTCTGTTCATCAGGCCTACCCTGGGCATTTTTGATATTAAGAGAAAGCTGAGATCCCCACAGCCTCCTGGAGTCCTTGGGAGTGCAGTCCTAGGCAGTGCATACTGGTCGTTGCTGGGAAGGCCAGTGCAGAAAGCTAGAGCTGATAACAGAAGCTGGAAAATGGCATTTCAGCATGGAAGAGCTGTGAGACATAAGGATGACTGAGAGGTCAGTAATAAATAGTGTCCAGATCTCTCCAGGTAGCAAGGCCATGTGTACAGCCAGGCATCAGACTGCAGCTAAGCAGAATTTGGTGAATTGTTTCCATTTTATGGCATGAAAATCATGCTAAGTGCAAAGAGAAGGCATAAAACTGGATCTGGTTAAAGGCTCAGTCCTTTTTGATTTTTTCCCTTGAAAAATTAAAGATGTTGATTTAATAAGGTCAGTGTTGGGATGGTCACGCAGAAGCTGAGGATTTGAGGAGTTGATTTCAGTCCTACCCTGAAGGGAGCATCTCCAGCAGGAATGACAAGACTTTTGTTGCTGTTCCCTGCAAATGAGCTTTGCTTGTTCCCTTTTATTTAGCAGTTAAGGGACCTCTGAGGTTCCAGGATTTTATGTTTTAAGATGTATGTTTTAACTGCTTGCTCATGTAAAGCACAAATCTGGCTGGAAAGAAAAACATTGCAATCTATTATTTGTTTTGTTAATTGATTCAGACAACCAGCAGAGAACCCATGTATGGGGAGAACCAATCTAAATCAACTTTTATGAGCAGAGATAGTCGATAGGGAATTTTGGTTTTACTGTGCTGCAGTTGTATATTTGGTATCAGGCTTCTTAAATTGACTTAATCTCAAGATTATAGTTCTCTGTGGAGCCATTGGGGTCACTTTGTAATTACCCAGCTTTCCACGCTTAGGTGATGAGAAGGACACGAATGGGAACAGCATTCTTGCACTCACTTGGTTTCGCATGGACCAAAATAGACCAAGGAAAAGAACTGAACGAACTTACCCTTTCCAGAAGTAGTGTGGCTCCTCCTTGATGTTTAACTGCAGCTCTCCATGTTTTGTTAGCAGTGTGGATGGACATTGTACAACTGAACTGTTTTAATTGGATGAGGATAAAAGCACAGGAACCGAAGGTGAAGGGTGATCTAGCATCCTGCTTCTTCTATCATTCACCTGGCTGTACACACACAGTTCTCGAGGATAAATGTCTTTAAAAGGGTCTGGGCGCATTAGCAGAGGAGAAGTTTAGCACAGACTGTTAAACATGATTTGTCCAAAGGCAACTCTTTCTTAAGAAGACCATGAACTGCTGCTTCGTGAGAGCTTGAAGGGTAGAGGGGAAATTTTCCAGCAGTTGCCTTTTTCTGCTTCTTTGCACACTGGCCATTGGCTGCTATAAAAGGCAGCATACTGGACCAAAGGACTTCTTTTTGTGATTCAGTACAGCTACTTGTGTTCTCTGTATTGGGTCTTCGTAAGATTTTCTGGCAGGCTTAGGAGGTTGATCTTTTGAGGAAGACGGCATGTGGGTTTGTTGTTTGTTTAACAAGGCATTTGTATCAGGAAGAAGAAGAAAAAAAATCTCAATTAATTTCATTGTAATGTTTTCTAAGTGAAACCTTTCTGGTTTTGACTCTGAATGCTTTTAAATTCAATTTATCTGAGATGAATATCAGAAAAAATAATATGGAAGAAAATTGATGTCTGAGATGGATTGAATACATTGTTCATTGTAAGGCTTCTCAACGAAATTTAAAAAGCTGTTAGCACTCTCTCCTCTCCTATGTGCATATGTAATATTTAGGTAGTGTATATAATATAATTAAACATACTCAGAAAAGTTTGTCTGTTAATAGATATTAAACCATGTTACACATGTTAAAATATATATATATTTATGTGGTTAGGTAAATCAAAATGTTAATTGCATGGTTTAGTCCTGTGTAAAGAGTGCCCTCGAACTAGATAGGACTTCACGCTGTGCAAGTGCATCTAACTGCATGGCTTTCTCTGGTCTTACACTGCAGGTGTTACCGTACTTCTGATGCGTGATCTGTATTTTTGGAGTGTGAATTTCTGAGTTTTATCCTTATCAGTGACTCTGAAGTTTGTGCAACTGTGCAATTGCTGAAAAATTAAAATCACCATTGCTGGAATCAAGAGATCTGTTCCAGAACCTCACTCGAAAGGCAAGCAGTACTTGGTTTCTCCCAGGAGACTGAAACAGATAAAAATAACCAAAGGAGATGGAAGTCACCCCTGCCAGTTTTGAGAGGCGTGGCGCTCAGGTTGGTGCATGGGTGGGATACTCACATTGAGTTGTATAGAAGAGCTCCATATAAGGCTGTTCAACTTGCTGGTTAAAAAGCAACCTCTCCAGCAAGCCTATAAACCAAGAACTGAGAAGCAACACAAGGGGGAGGATTACTCTATACTTGCTGTATTACACTCTTTGCTTAACACCCACTGGTGACTACTGCCAGATGCATCTTGTGCTAGGTGGACCTTTGGTTTGACCCAGTATGGTTGTCTCTGTGTTCTGCTGTGATCTATGAAAAGCATGATTACAAGTGAGGTAGTGTTGTTACTAAACAGGTCTTGGAAAGGCAAACCTGTCAGCAATTTTTAAAGCAAAATTTTTACAAAAACCTTTTGAGTTCTGTTCTGTTTGTGAATAAAATTAGTCCCCAGGTCAGTCTGTGAGGTCACTCAATCACTCAGCACTTCGATGCAGATAGCCTTCCAGAACACATTGCGAAAAGCACGAGCAGAAAGCTGGCTATTCGTTCGTGTTTCACACCTCCTTAATTACCCACCTGTGTTCCTTTTATTATCAAAGCTTGAATAGTATCGCTCATAAAATGGAGGCTGAAAGGAAATTGCTGGTTTGCTCAGATTGCATCAGCAGTGTAAAATGGAATAATTTAATATCTGAACACTTTGCCATTTTCATTTTCCTGTGTTCCTTCCATGCCACTGTGAATCCTTTCCACCCAACACCTATGATACACTGAGCAGCACATGACCGTTAGGAAGAGGGAGACATAATTTTACAGTATTATACCTTTTTTTCCCCACTCTAACACCTAGATTTCACACAAATCACCATTTTAGTCTGATGAGTTACTGGAAAAGTAATGTCAGGTCTCAGCTATAAGGAGCTGCTCACATATCCATTTGCAGTCAAGCTACTCGAGAAGAGTATTTGAACAACCCAACAGCTGGGATTAGGAGGTGTCTAGTGTCCAGTCTGTCCCGGTAATGAGAGGCTTCATTCGTACTGGTTCATTTCTAGAAGCAGAAAAGTTTGCAAAATGTGTAGTGTTTTTAATAAGCATGTAGTGTATCTGTAACCCGAGTGTGCGAATGCGTGCAATCCAATCCTATATGGCTTCTGACATTGCAAAACCTGGTGCAGTTTTATAACCCAAGTATGTAGGACTGAAATGATGAATATTTTCCCACTGGGCATATTTTACTCAGTTCGGGGGATTTGTATGCTTGTCTTCCCTGATCTCGAGGATTTACTTTGTGTTGCTTTCACTCATCATGTTTTCCATTTACGTTTATCTGGAACTGGTTTTGGCTAGTCTGGCCTTTTGGTATCTTCACTAAGGGCAAAACTGTGACATTATGGAGAACTTGTTTAATGATCTGTGTTAGTTTAAACCAGGTTGTGCCAGGAGCATCACTTCCAGTGACATCCTATGAATTTGTGCTTCAAGGGTGGCACACTAATGTGGATTTTCCAGTGGTTAAGGTGGAAACATCCATGCAGTTCTTCTGTGAGTGATTTGCCTCTAACCAGTGAACTCTGTTCAAGAAATAGGCAAGAACATAATTTTTTATTCTTCCACATCTGTGCTAAATTTGGTTGAAAGAAGGAGACAGACTCAAAATTATTGGGAAATACTGTAATGTATTTCATGTCACGTACAGAGATACCAACAGGACAGGTTCACAAGTTTAGTTTACTTTTGAAACCAATCTAACAGTAAATCCTTCTGACATTTTTTGTTGAGTTTTCCTTTACCCAGCTCCCTTGCTTCAGTTACTCCATGCTAGTTCGGGAGTGCAGTCAGTGATGCCTTCTTGTTTCCTGACCTCAGTTTTCATCAAGGTGATCTCCTAATTCTGTGAGAGCTGCATGTTGACTGTGCACTTGGTCCACCTCACTCAGACCCTTTTCTCATGCCACTCCCCTTCTTCACACCAGAATGTTGCCCTCATTCCCATTTTCCACAGGAGCTAAAGGCCCCAACTTTCACACTTCCAAGCAGAAGAACATATATGATTTCTGTCCATGATGGAGGGAGACCCAAAAGATACTAGAGATATAGAAAGATCTTTTTTAATATTTCTTAATCCATGCCTCTGCTAAACATAGTGCAGCAGAAACCACGGCATGATCTCACCATCTGTGTCTATGACAGGACAGCAACAGTTACCTTCAGGGTGTAATACTTGTTCATTAATCTGCCTCCGGATGTTAAATCAGGGTCAGCTTCAATGCCAAGTAGTTCCTCTTGTGATGGCTTCTCCAACAATGGGCTTTGAAGAAATTAGGCCCAGAGGGACAGGAAATGGGAGTTTTTCTTAAAAAAGAAGAAAAAAAAAAAAAAGAAAGACAAACCAGGCTTTATTGGCACAGTGAGTGATGAGCTTGAAGCTTGTCTCTGGAAGTAACCCTGGGGTTTTGCTGCTTCAGTCTTTGCTCCTGTTCTTGGCCAGGCCTTTGCATCTGGTGCTAGGTCAGGAAGGAAACACAGAGATTCAGGCTGTGCCTCCCCTACAAGAAGACACTGTGTTCCTCCCTGGAGTTCACTGTCATGAGGCACCTGGCCTCAGGTGAAACCCTAGTGGAGACAAGTTTGTTGTGTGAACAAGTGTGAGCAGGCCACAATAAAGGTTATGGGGAGAAGCCAACGTTCACCTCTCACCACGTACTTTTGCAAATGCTGCATCATCTTCACTGCTTTTGTCGTTTTACTTCCCATACTGGCAAGCTCAAAAAGCTATAAGCCTCCTCCCTCAGTGAAAAAAAAAGCCTCCATGGCTTTGAGAAAACACTTGTGTAACGTAAATCCTTGTGATTCTGCCCTGTGCTGTTACTTTTGCTACGGGTAAAGCCAATGCTTTTCCTTCTCATCTGAAGGCCTTGCAAATCACTTGGGGTGCAACCTAAGAGCCGAAAACGGTGACTGTTTCCCAACACAACGACATAAATGCCAAATTACACCTGTTTAGGTGGCAGCAGGTCCAAAAAAGGTCAGCTCTCTTAACTGTCCTTTCAGGTACGGGAGCAAAGAGGCAAAAGTCAGAGAGTGGCATCTGGCAAACTGCAAAGGACAAAGCTCTGGTAATGGAGGTTGGAGATAAGAATCTGACTCTGTGCAGGTTTTGGCAAGTTTGTGTCATTTTATCCATGCAGGGCAAAGGAAGAAAATCACAAAGGGGACATGCAGCAACAGGGAAGAACTGTTTTCTATTTCAGACTCTTCCTGTGCTATTCTTCTTGTCCATTTTAACCTCCCATTTTCATGAAACAAAAATGATGGAAGCAGATAAGAAGCAAGCTCAATTAAGGCTGATTCTTTCTTCCCCTTGAAGAGGAATCCAGGAAGCTCTCTGCATCCTTCTTTCTCTCTTTGAAGTGTTGACTTGTCATCCTCCTCCCATTAAAATATAATGGGCTAGCAGTGGGTGTGCTGGGATTTGACACCCAGTGGGGAACTGCACCTAATTCTACATGATCACCTGATCCGGTTTGGCTTATTTTCACAAGTCACTGACCCCATCTTCACCATTCAAAGCAGAAGAGGGGGAGGACTAGAGAATTATTGTGAAGGGCTTAGCCCAAGCCAGGCGGTCTCCTCATAGGTGTCACAGAAGAGGGTTTCAAAGAGGGCCACGTAAACAGACGCCCGCAGGAGAGACTGCCTACAGACCCTCCACGAGCAGGAGAGAGAGAGAGGAAGGATTTTATCAGGTGTCTGGGCGCATTTGATCACACGGTTCTCAGGATACTTCCTTTATCTTCCCAATGCAGTGGGTCACAGTGACTCACCAGTCACTTAGTGGAGTGGAAACAGCTTACGGGTCACAGCAACAAACAAACAAGGAAGGGAGCCAAGGAGACAGAAGACATCTGCTCTAACACCACTGGCATTATCTCTGTCACTGGGCTGTGTGCGCAGCACCTTGGGTCTGGCTGTATCAGCCCTGTAGGCAGCAGAGATTTGGCAGAGCTGCCATGAAGCTGGGGGTGCAGGAGGGAAGGATACGGAGGGAAGATGGGCTTTATGTTTTCCTTAGGTGAGAGACAGCTGTTACTGCCTCTGGAAACCTTCCTATTTCCCAAGGAGAGTGTCTCAAGTGATCTTGTCTGTTTTCCATCTCAGCTATGAACAACACCTGAACAAGGATTCACCTTTGGTTTCAGACTTCTCTTTCTTCACCAGTGGAAAGGCAACATGAACTGGGGTTATCTACTATGTACAGGTGCACTCCATGCATCTCTTTTCTGGCATGGCAAAACTAATCTTGTCACAGTGCTCACGAAGGGCTGTTCTGTAAGTGTCTGCTGTAGAAAGGAAGGCTGCTCCTTCTATTTACCTGCTTTGTGGAGAGCAATGTCTTTTACAGCCCCATCTAGGGGAACAAATCTCAAATATTACACGAGAGGATCTGCATAGGAACACATCTGCTTCACTGATCCTGACTGCCTTGCCACATCCTCCAGACAATTGTTCTGGTGGCTGCAAAAAGCTCAGATGGGGCTGGGGCTGAAGTTGTTCCCTGGGTGGGTGAGAGTAAAAACGAAGAAGATATGAGGATTTTTTGAGCAATGGCTGATTTCTCCTCTTCTAGCTTTTGCTTAATGTTGCTGGCCTAGCCCTGGATGTTTGGGTACATTTTTTTTCCAGCTAAAATGGAATTAATTCATCTGAGCTGTAGATTAATGGCTCCAGTCATTGCAGTCACTCGTCACTACTTGTTCACAGATGGTGAAAGGAAGGGCAGAGGCAGGTAATTGCAGGCAGTTGGCATACCTGGACTTTTCCCAGGCCTGTTTCTTCTCTCTTCTTTTCTCGCTTTGTCCAGTCAAAAACAAGGCTGTGCTGTTCACTCAACATGGCCTCGATTTTATGATTATGAAAACAGCAGCAGGCAGAAGGTTTCCAAGAAGAGCACAGTCGCGTGCACGCCTGTCTCGTATGTGAGATAATCTGTAATGATTTTGGCTTCTGACAGTGGCTGTCTGCAGTTGCAGAGATCAAAGTCCCTAAAGAAACTGTACCTAAATACACAAGACTGACTGGTAAGTAACACCAACACCTCATGAAAATCAAAGTAAAATGTTTGGATTCTTCGTTTTTTGCAGGACTTTTCATTTCAAAGTCAAACTAAGAAAACCAGAAGACAAAACATAATGTGTGCTTTGTGCTGGATCATAAGACTTGGTCAAAAAATGTAACTGAATTGAGGGATGAAATTCCAACTGGTTCTAGCTAGCATGATTAAGGTGCACCAGGCTCCCTGGCCAGCTATAAACAAGGCACGACTAGCATTTGTACTGGGCTGACCCTGGTTCCCCGACAGGAATGACATATCTCGCACACTTCTGTTAACAGAGGACAGCTTTTCATAGCAATCCAGAGCAAGGCACACACTCGTATCTCTCGAGATATGGCGAGACATTGGGATGACTCTTTCTCAGGAGCATTTTGGCTCCGTGTCTGGGTTTTATTGTCGCTGTTCACCTCCCTGTCTGGAACACAACATCCCGAGGTCCTCTTTACTTTTTTTTTTAACCAAAACTGAGAGGAACTCAAGTCCAAGCACAGTAACTTAGGCACATCAGCAGCCAGAGCTGAGCTGGAAAATCAGATCCAAACACCATTTCTTGTCAGGCTGATCTTTGCTATTTTGATCTCTTTTGGTGGTTTCAGGGAAGTGCTTGCTACCTACAGATTGTTTCGTGGTTGTTCATTAGTTGTGTTTTTCTTCCTAATTAGTTGACCAAAGGTTTCTAAATAGAATATTGACTACAAGTGACCATGAAATTTCGTAACAAGTTTCTACCACGTAACTATTTATGCCAAAGTCTTTAGAACTGTCAGGAAACATTAATTTTTACACAAATAATGGTAGATTTCCTAATAACTTCAGCTAACATGACATGATGAATAACAGTGAACTGAAATCACCAGGGAAGTAAATCTAATTTTTGAGTCGAGTTTGGTTCATCTACAGAGAAAGTTTTGCTATGTTGGTTGGGGTTTTTTTTTTGAGTTGCACATAGTCTTCAAAGTAAGACTGTAGTTTCAGTTCTGGGTTTGAAAAGAAATAAAAATTCAAATCAGTTTTCAATTTGGGTTTGGGTTTGATTCAAAGCTATCAAGTATATTCACAGAGTGACTAAAACTCTTCCAACAGCTCTGGCCATGATGAAGCTAAGGCAAACCCAGAGGACATGCAGATCTGGACAAGTACTCTTATTATTAGCTAATTTTTCCTGTTAACTAAATGTTTGCACAGACCAAAGCCTCATTGTTTCAGGCAGGGCAAGAAACAGGTAGTAAGAAATTACCCTGGCCTGGAAAATCTTCCGGTCTATAGACACAAAGATGTTATGAGATGAGAAAAAAAGGAGTGATGTCTTCTTTCTCAGATGAGGAACTGAGGCATGGAGAGGTGAAGTGACTTGGCAAAGACAGTGAAGGAAGGCTGTAGCAGAGCTGGGAGGTGCACCCGACTGCCGTGAGCCTCTCGCTGCAACTGCAAGCTGTCCTTCCTCCCACACCCTCCATGTCTGCTCGGCCAGCTTGGATGGCAACCGTTCAGATCTCCATAAAACAAGACAGAACAGTGACCCAAGTGGCTGGGGAAAGAGGGGAGAAAGAAAACCCGTTTATTTTTCTTTCTGCTACTTTATCTCACTTCAATGGGAGCAGTTGAAAATGTCGAGGATAAATGAAAACAACTGTTGGGCATCAGTCCAAGTGGTTAACAAAGAACCCCCAACTCTTTTAAGTCCTACAACTAAAAGGTGCTGGCATAAAAAGAATAGCATTTTTCTTTGTAGAAATCATTTGTTGAACTCTCTAGTTCTGAATAGGTCTCTTTACCTTCTCCCCCTTTGCTTCCCCCGCACTTTCAAAACAAATCTCACAAAAAAATAATATCCTCCTCCTTATATGCTATATTAGATGTTTCCTGAGAAGCACTGCATTGTCATCCGCATGTGACATCAATCTAAGGCCCTGCCTTAGATGACATTAGTTAAAAGCCCAGCATGAGGGTCTCCCTCCCCCTCCCAAAATCATGTGTCACTCTGGAGTTTGGGTCAAATGCCAGGGCAGGTAACTATTTTCATCCTCAACTGGACAGAAGATTTGTGGGTCTGTAGTGTGTCCAAAAGCACCTGTCCATCCCCAACAGGTAGGAAAGCAGTGTCAGAGAGGGAAGATGGGCAGATTCAGTATGAAGTTTCTCCTGATGGCATGGTGAAAATGCTTTGGAAAATTAAAAGCCAAGGGAAAAGGCTGGACTTTTGAAAATAAATTGCCAGTGCAATGAAGTGCAACAGACAACCAGAATAGGTTTAGTAACCCAGTAAAGAGGCTAACCTGTGTAACCTGGGCTGTAGAAGGGGTTTGGTTGGTGAGAGAGACCATGCTTTCGGCAGCACTGGGACCTTACTGGTGCCAAGGTAGAAGCATGCATGGAAACTTTGGCCTTGAGGCTTGTCTACAGTGGGGAGATTTTTAAAATTAGGAAACAGCTCTGAATTCTATTTTGGTCTGCATAGCAAGGCTGCAGTTCTGTTTATGCTTTCAGTATCGTTTGAGGAAGGCAGTCCTTCAGCTGCCTTGTGGATAGTACAGGTCAGCGGGAGAAGCACAGCTATCTTGTTAGGGTGGGCCAGACCTTGTCATTACAAAACTCTGTTTTCACCTGTTTGTAATGCAGCTGAACTTTGGGCTGAAATCTAACAAGTAAGTTAGGTGCCAACATTGACCTTATTGCACTAGAAGAGAACAAGAAAAAATCCCAGAGTGCGTGTAGAGGGGAAAAATAAATTATTTTGCTTGTATAAAACCCACAAATATTCATCTAAAAAAATCAGAAAAGCACAAACTTGTGGGACATTGTTTGGAACTGGTACATTATGGCCCATGAATACCTCTACTATCTCCCCTCTTCCCCTAAAGCTTCCCCCTTCTAGTTACAGCATGGTGAAAGAAATAGCTCATTTGACATTTCCAGTTTCTCTTTTGTTCTAAATTTCTGTCATGGGGAACAGGATGAGGAAAATGGAAATCTCTGTAAAGAACAGAAAGAAGAGACCACTTACAGCACACCACTCATATAAAAGCGTATAACAGGGCCTGAAATACCTGGCTTTTCCCATTCCTTAGCTGTCAGCAGAGACCTCTGGTCCTAGGGACACACTGCCTTTACTATTATGCTCTGCTGAGATGACAGCTTGTGGAGCTGGCTCATCTGGCCTTTGTTCAGATGGCTGAAGTCTGTCCCATCCAGATAATGCAATCTCTGTATTTCTTTTATTAGCTGAAGCCAAATGCCCCTGAAAACATTAATTCTTCCTCTTTTTATGACAGTCTTTATCGTCCCAGATGATTATATGCATGATCCTTCCAACCCCAAACTTTAGTTTTCTTTTTCAGTGCCCAGGAAAGTCTCACTCTGCAGATTGAGATAAGCTACCTTCTGGACACATCTGCCTCTGCTGCCAGCAAAGACCTAAATGGGAAGGTCAAAAACCCCTCCAACACTACAGTTTTGTTCCCTACGCGGTGCCAGGCACCACTTGGACTAAAAGGAAGAAGCAGTGAAAGAGAAAGCAAAGTGTTCATGAGGTCAGAGATTCAGAGTGGGATTTCCATAGTGTGGGAACCTGGACCACATCCAGTACTCCCTTGGAGACTCCAGGGAGTCAGTAGAAGCCACCTGTAAAGCAGGCATCAATTGTCTTCTCTACAGTCTTAGAGATGCCTGTTTTGGCCATGCTGACACAGAGGTCTTGTAAGACTGGAAGTGCAAATGTGAGAAAGGGGTGAGGGAAGTGCAGCCAGCAGCTCAGCCTGCAGTTCTGGAGGAGGCAGAACATGCTACCATGTTGTGATCTGGCTCTGGGCAAATCTTTAAATCAGTTTCTCATAGGAGTTATTTAGATGAATCCCAGCTTTGCAAAGCTTGGGTTTGTGGAAGTCCTGAGCTTTATCTGTGGTAAAGGTAGTCAGAACATATGCAATGAGCCAGGATGCACTAACAGCTGACAAATCAAATCACAGGCCATTTGAATTTCTCAGGCTTGGGCGAGACATTGATCTTAATACATCTGTGCATCCATGAGCCATCCATAAAGCAGTGGTGACACCAGGCAAAGTAACAAGGAAATGAATAATCCCAACTTCAGAGCGGAGTTTGAGTAGTGTGCTGAAAACAGATGATGTGGGACAACATGTTGATCATAGATATTCGAGTAAAATATTCAGCGGCTGCATATTAAGCTAGCACTCCTTGCAGGCTGTTAAATGAGGCAAAGATGCTACCAAAACCAAAACAAAGCAAAACCAAATAAACAAGGATATCTCTCAGCCACTGGCAATTCCACAGCTTCAAAGTTTCTGGACTGGCATATGTCTAAGCAGGGAATACCTAATGGAGTCAGAGAATTAAGAGGGTGAGCAAACAGGCCCAAACAAGGATTTACATGATAAGTAAATATACTACTTATTGATAAGTAGTATATTGATACTTATCAAGACTTACAGATAAGCGTCAGGGTAGTAAAGCCCACACATTCAGTAGCATCTCTCTTGCTCCTTTCTGTGTTCAGACCTAGAATATCTCACCCTTTCCTTGGTCTGAGAGGTTCTTTTCACTCCGCTGTGCAGGAGGAAGGGGAGGAAGAAGCAGCAAAACCAGCTGGCCTGATTTCCCCTCCTGATTTCTCTTTCTGATTTCTCAGAGCAGAGTAATTCCGCCAAAGTGAAGTTAATTCAGAAAAACACTGAGTGGGATCAGAATTAGTCTCTAAACATTTATTTAGAATTCCCTGAGAATGACAGAAGGGAAAAAATGGGGATGTGCTGAAACATTGCCCCAGGCACATTCAGCAGTTATTGAAAAGAATTCACTTCCATGCAAATTGTATTTCATCAGCTAATTAAGAAGGTATTTATCCTCTGCTTTAATTAATATCTTGTATCTTCCTTCGGAAATACTTAATCATGGAGTGAAATCATCATAGAAATATTGCCCTGAAGTTAACATCGGTATTTTATATCTCAGCAAATCTCACATGTGTGTGTATGCACATATATGTGTATATATATGCGTGTGTGTATATTTTAATAGCAGTAATTATAAACTACTCTGCCAGCTTATAGGGCTGCTTTACATTTCTGGCTTGCTGCCAGGCTTTTTTTTCCCAGCGCCTGATGAATAGCAACTGTTGTGTACACTAGATCTGTGCTCCATTTAAGCAATATCCCCAAAGAAATCGGTCTTCTGAGCCGTTAAGCACAACTTTGTTAGGCAGTGCCTGGGGCAATTGACAAAACCCATTTGTTAACTAAAAACTGTAATCAGTGGTTTGTATATCAGCAACGTATACTTTCAGTAAGGCCACATTATAATAGATGGAAAATCGGTTATTTCCTGAGCATCAACAACCAATTTTCCACCAGTTAGGCTAGAGATGAATATCCCAAAGGTATGTAGGAAACAGAATTAATGGGTGTCAGCTTAAGCATGGGAAAGATACTAGCAAAACACATGGTAGCAGACTTTCTAAACAAACTAGATAAACCGTGGTGGGATATTGTTATTACCACCTGTAATTCAAGTACAAATTACGAATCTTGCTAGACTATTCATGTTGCACTGAAATGGAAGAAATTTTCTGGGAGAAGGTGCAGTCTCTTATTTGGAATATCTCCATCCAGACTGCTTACAGTCCTAAGAGAGATGTTACAACTCAAACAGAAGTTATTGGCTTGAGGCAGGTGCTGCTGAAAACCTTTGCCACACCAGAGACCAGTCTGAAGATGATAATCCCATCTGGGTTTAAAAATAAATCTCTGAGTTTATGAGATGAAGCCTCACTTCCTTAAGCAAGCCTTACCCTTACCATTACATCAATAGGCAATGTTCAGTCTGTTCTGCCAGGGGGGCATCACTCACATGAGCGCTGTCTTCCCGTTAATCTTGGAGACATTCCTCACCCAGAATCCTTGATTCAGCTCAGCTAATCCATTAATATAAATAAAAACAAACACCAGCAGGATGTAGCTTATCAGTTATTTCTGAAATGTTCTTATCTCTTCTAGAGTTTCTCACTGGGAAATAATGTGCAGGCTTTTTTTTCCCCTCCCTTTCTGTCAAATGTATGGCTGAAGTGTGCTATAGTTGGTAAACTGTAAACCAACAGTCATAAGCCCAATTGGAACAATTCACTCACTTCAGTAGTCTTAGGGATTTTGGGGGGTTTGAAGTTTCCCTTTTGATTCAAGAGCTGGAAAATCAAGTCCCAGATGCAAGTGATTTCACATGTCACCAGCCGAGGACACAGAGAGGTCGCAGGATCCAGGTGTCAAACCTTTAAGTGTGTGTGGGAAATCTCCCTGTGTTAACAATGCCCTTCTTTATTTCTCTTCTTTACATGATAAATTATTAGAACATTATTAAGTCAACTCTTTGTTAGAGAGCATGACAAATCCCAAAGTGAAAGCAAGATGCCGTTGGACCGAGTGGCCTGTGGATCTTGCCGTTATAAAGAGAATGATTGAAATTCTTTGTGACATTTTTCACTGAAAAGATGGATTAGAAGGCAGGCATGTACTGGAGCTGTGAGTTACAACTTATCTCAGAACATTTTAACTTTATGCCTTCGCATGCCTAAGAAGTCATTTTTAAAGGCAGCTATAGCCTTTACGAGTCCCTGTGGATCGCTGCACAAATCTGGAGCTGCAAAGACTGTCCAGGCTCTTTGATGAAGGCCTGGGAGTTCAAACAGGACAAGAGGAGTCACGACTTGGTTTCTGATCCTGAGAGCGTCACCGACTCTGGCCGTGTCACTAAAGTTCTCCAGGCTCCAGCTTTCTGTACAAAACAAGGATGGTAAGATCTGGAGTCTTTTAGTGTTTTGTTAATTCTTAGAGAAAGGATTGGCTAAATGGCATCATCAAGAAGTACAAAAAACTGTTTCAGATCAGTGTTGAGTTACGGGATGCTCAATGTCCACAGTTTTGTCTTTCCCCTGGGCTTGTTGCTGAAAACAACAGTGTAAAAGGCTCAGAGTCCTTTGGTGTGAGGTCTGATGGAAAGAAACTTATGGGCCCACTCTCTACATCCGTGTCCATGCCTTGTTCCTTTTCTTCCTCCCTTTCAGAACTCAGTCTGTGGTGGTCAGTGGGTCCCACATCTTTCATGCTGACTAAACAGTTAAGAAATCCATGCCTCTAATTCTGTGCCCATTAATGCCATTTCTGATTGATATGATCAGGTTCACTTCAATTCCTGTGTTTAGGAATTGGTATTTATTACACAGGAACAGTCTGAACAGCCAGAGGTTCATCTCCATGTCTAGGACCAATGGGAACTATCCAAACATTTTCATCTGCCAAATTTAGGGAAAAAAAATGAGAATAAGACCAGAAAAAAGAATTCTTGGTTTTTGTCCTGGGGACGGGCATATTGACAGATCACCAAGATAAGCCCACCACCTCTCAGCCCTGGAACAATACAGTACTTTAGACATTTTAAAGGTTTTCTTGATTTGTTCAGGAGTCTCTTCAGATTTGTCTGCTTCATGCGATCAGTGGAGATGGATGCTTCTGGGAATTTTAGTACGAACTTAGGATGTGGCAGACATTGATTGTTTTGCTTTTCCTTTTTCAATGACAAAAATGACATCCAAGTACCAAGGAAGAAAACACATGGAAGTTCAGCCATGTGATTAGAAGGGCTGAAGCAGAATATGCATGTGTATACAGAATATATCTGCAAACCAGGCTGTGATTTACCGCTAGGCTTAAAAATGCTTTAAAGACTTCTAAGCACAGGAAGAAATATGCTGTTAGTAAAGCTTCTGTGTTATCAGTCCAGCTAAATAATGATGTGCAATGTGTCATGTGTAAAGAATATATTAATGCTTGGATAAATATTTTCCTAATGTCTGCTTGGTTGATATGTCCTTGGCATATAACCAGCAGATAGTAAATAACACTCATGATTCTGTTTACATAAGGTCTGTTTTCTCTCTTGTCTTTTCCATTGGCAATAATTTTGGGGGCTACAGGGGAGGAAAAGGCAGAGGCAACTAGAGCCGTATAACATGTTTGTTTTCCTTACAAATTTCACGAGAAATAAACTGTTTATGCTTTAGTGTTTCACTGCCATGGAAATGTTAGATGATTTTGTATGACCGTCAAAGTGTTTAATGTGTAGCCAAGCGGTAGCATTATAGAGAGTGGGAGGGGAGGAAAACGAGAAACTTAAGGAACACAATGAAAAAAACAAATGAGTCCACTTTATCTCGTAGCTCCTAGCACGTTATTTTTCCTTGCTTGTGGGCATGACTTAATGCTGGTTACTCCCCTTGGCTTCAAACTACCTTCATTTTAATCATGTGTTTTGACAACCTCTTTACCCCTCGGGCTCATCTCTAATTGAATTTGTCATGCAATCCTCACCTCCCCTGAAATCAGTTGTATGGGAGACTGGGAGGCAGCTGGACCCAGGTTGGTTTCTGTAGTGTTACCTCCAGAAATCAACCCATTTGAGTCCTACTTTTGGACCTGAGAGCTTGACGTTAAGTCTGATATCCTATAAACGTGGTTGTCATACTTCTAGATTTAATCCTGTACCTTCACACAGAGCTCAGCGGACTTCCAGTTCAGATCCCTACCAACTCCTGCCCTTCTCTGCTGTCTTCCATGTCACAGGGTAGACATGTTCTTTGAGAGCTAATTATTTTGAGATGAGATTTCTCCCTGCACTCACAAAAATGTAGCTTTACAGCTAAATTCTGTCCTTTAGGACTTCCTTGTGCAGTGAGGGATGTCAGTAGGGTGCACAGAGGGGATTTTAGAGTCCCCCAAGCAAAGATGCAGGCTTGGAATACTGTAGTTTTACAGACCATGTGCATGAGGTATACAGGCATGGCAGAATTTGGCATGTGATGTTTAGTGAGGCCCCAGCTGTGATTTGTGCTGGGGGTCAAGGTGGAACTTAAGAAGGGTATTTCTTAATTTTTTTGCACTCCAAATGTCCTCAAGACTGTCAGTCTCCAAGACTGTGCTTTTATTCTTAACAAAGGAAAAGAACATTTAAAAAAAAACAACCTGAAGGCAAGTTCCCATGCAGGTACACACTTCTTGTATAAAAGAACTGGCCACCTTTTTCTCTCTAATTCGACAATAACAAAATTGAAAACCTTCTCATAGCCCAAATAAGGTTTGTTTGTTTTTTAACATTTCTATCACTGAATTCATCTGTGCAGTTCCATCTTGCAAGCTCAAGCTGATAGTGTCAGGTTTGGCGGGTTTAACATGAGAACACTCATCTTGTTCCTTAACATAAGTGGAGCCATCGTGTTGTCTTCATCTACTCAAAAACGCTGTGGCAACATGTTCCTCTAACAAAAGTGTCCATGGTGTCTAGATAACACGTCACATGTTTGACACACCACCACGTTATCTCATCTGGCCAAACGCTAAAGATAAACAGTGTCATGGAAGTGCACACGTGCTTTAGACAAGGTCTGTGATCAACTCAAATTTACAACCTTTAGATCTGACTGCAGCATAAACAAAAATATGACACACTTATATTGTCTACAGTTTAAACACAACCTGTAGGAAAAGTTGCATTATAAAATCAGAAGTGTTACACCTAGGAAGTGAGAACATTTCCAGGCAGAATCTACAAAATTTCCTACCTCTCTCTGCCAGATGCCAAAGTACAAAAGAGATACTTACTAGTATTTTAACTAAATTCCAGTTAAATATTTGTTTTGCTTTCTAGAGGCAGATACTTTCTAAAGTGTATATCTAAAAATCATCAATTTATTCCATTGTTTTCAATAGATTCTTTGCTTTGAACAGCTAACCTCTCCCTCCCTGCTTTGGCCCCTCCTCAGAAACAAATCCCTTTTTTCTTTGTATTGCCAGACTAGAAAGGAAATACTTTGAACCCTCCAAAACCCTGTTATTTCACTGATAAATCACAGAATTCAGTGGTGGGCTAAAGAGGTTACTTTTCCTACAGCAGTGCAATCTGGAGTAGATGAGAATTCAGACTACTTATGGCAATGCCATTGTAAAGTGGATAAATGTTTCCAGATAGTGGATTCCAATTTGATATATTATTTTCTTTCCCTTTCTTATATGCAGATGATGTGAGGGCCTTTCAAACAAAGGATATAATGTCAGGGGGATGGAGGTAGGAAATGAAGATCAGTTTCCTTTTCTTGTATCTTCACCTCCCAGGGAGAAGTTAATTTTGTCTGTGTTCAGTCTGAGTTCATAGAAGGGAGAACACTGAAAAGCTTACTTCTTGTAAAAGTCCTCTGCCAAATGAAATGGAAAGAAGAAACAAAAATAATAATAATAAAGACTGTACTTGAATCGGAGGTGGGGGGGAGGGGAGGAAGCTAATATCCTCTCCAGAGTTCAGGTCTCACTCCTTTGGCATCTTTATTTGCCAACTCATTAGGAAACATCTCAATATTTTTTCTCTAATTTAAGTGGACAGATGCTGTTTCCCCACAGAGGGATGTGGAATGAAGAAAACCTGTCAGAGTCAGTCTGGCGTTTTCTTTTG
This sequence comes from Syrrhaptes paradoxus, assembly GCA_013400615.1. Taxonomy (NCBI): domain Eukaryota; kingdom Metazoa; phylum Chordata; class Aves; order Pterocliformes; family Pteroclidae; genus Syrrhaptes; species Syrrhaptes paradoxus. The sequence goes on from VZTO01011095.1 coordinate 78,769, forward strand.
TTGCATTTTATGTTTATTGACGGTCTTTCTCCTTCCCACAAATAACCTCAATAAGACAGACATGAATCCCTTGGCAACAGAGGAGCAGAAATCATGCTTCTAGGCATATGCCCTGGTCTACAGTCTCAGAAAGCTATGCCAGGGTCCAGGTTTGACAGATCAATGTTACATATATATTTCACATGCAACAGTCCTCTTTATTTATGATACACTGAACATTGAGTAGGCAGATATATTTGGGCTTAACGAAGATAGAGCAAGGAAAGACATGGCCAAATGATATTATATGTACACCATGTTGCAAAACACATGAATCTCATGGGGTCCCATAGTTCTAACTGGCAGGAAGTCTGGTAGAAAGCCAGCCAGCCCTGCTGTGAAGGTCTAGCCTCACTCTCCTCATCTTCTTGGCCCACTGGCAGGAAACTCTGGGAGAGGTTTATGGACTCAGTTTTGCAGGAGGTCAACCGAGGGGCTTCTGAGAGGCCTCAGAATCCAGCAGAGCAGGACTGGGTCTGGTTCCCATGCCTCCACTTACTGGCTATTCTGAAAATTAAGTCCAGAAGTTTCCAGAGCAGTGTAAGCAATAGATGTTGTCTAGCTTATGTCCTGGATAAATATTCACTCAGAGGCTTGCATTCATCACACCCCCCCAGCTACAGAGCTGGGATACACCTGCAACCTAGTGGAAATAAAATGGGATTTCCCCAGAGGTCAGCTCTTCTTAATGAAGCATGCAGAGGAGTGGGGAGGGTCTCCAGTGCACACTGAGTATTGGTCTGAATCCCACACCCTGATGTATCTAATTACCCCCAAAGTCACTCTCCGTCTGTCTCTCCCTTGTCACTTTGATTTGACCTCTCCACCAACACTGTGTCATGTGCCTGAGCTCAGCCTTGCTGAAATCACTGTTCTGCATTAGCAGGTAGCCCATCAAAATCAACATACGGACCCCTGTGGGCTCACTGGGGCTTTGCAGTGACTTCTAAGCTTATGGCCCAGTTTTCCCTCTGTAACGAGCTTACACAGTAAAGCAACACGGTGGAGCTGGTTTGGAAATTGCAGCTAGCAATGGCTGACGTTAGCTCACCTTGATCAAAGATAATGTAATTTCTAGAGTCACTGCTGCAAACTTCACTAATTCCTGTCAAGGTAAGCTAAGCTGTTAACCTGAAACGTCCCCCTGTGCCTTCATGCACACAGTTATGTAAAACAGTGGTTAAATAAACAGCCCTCATCAGCTCCATGTAAAGGAAGAGTAGTGCTTCTCAGGAGAGGAGAGACATGGATTTACTCATTGCAAGGTTATGCTTGCTATCAAAAATGTGCGTACGCCATCTGGCAAAACACACCCTGAAAAGGCCGCAGTGGAAAGCAGTGGAGCCGGGCACCTCTTTCTGGGAGAGACACGAGGTGGTGCTCTGCAGTACGAGTCGTGACCGTGGGGTGAGGAGCAGAGCCCACAGCTCCTGCACAGCGTGTCCTGCCAGCGTGGCTCAGGAGCTGTGCTCTGCACAGCAGACAGCATGGTTACAGCAGTTCTCTCTGTGTGTGCCCAGAACTGGACGTGCAGAGCCAGAGTTAAGGCAGTGCACACACTGTGGGGTGTGATGAGGTGATTTGGAGCAAATAAAGCTTAATTAGTGCACAGAGACCCTTAACAGTAATTTCCTGTGTGACGAAATACCCACCGCCAGTGATCAAAACTTACCACTTAATCACATAGCATTTTTCTTGGAAATATGCATTTACTTTGAGCTTTCGTGTTTTCCTCTTTTTCCTTGGGGAAAGGGTAAAACACCTCTAATACAGACTTGAAGCTGCAGTTCCCCTCTCTGCTCTTAATTCTTATGGCCAGCACTGTTTTTTCCCCTCTGATTTGCAGGCATGGCCCTGAGAAGTTTTGCAGTGCCCTGGGGAGAGAGCAGGACCCAGCTCTGGTTCAAATGACTCATTGATAAGGACTTTGGGCATCAGCTCAATGTGCTGTGCTCTTCATCACATCTGTCTGAGGGATCACGCAGGACTCCTCTAGCTCCCAAGACAATGAATATAGCAACCCTGGTGAGTGATTCCCAAAGAAAAGGGCACCCCACAGAGGAGATCACAAGTCAGGCACCAGAGTAACACAGAGGAATTGCTTCCAGCCTTTGTCTCTACTTTCCACCTTCATAACACACTGAGCTGACAGGCCCAGGATCCATGGTGCAGAACATGTGGGGATGGACCAAAAATTTGACTCTCCCTTTCCATCCCTGCTGTGGGATGACAATCTAAGATGGGAGAAAAGGGAAAGGACAAAATGTGTCAGTGCTGCTGCTTCACGAGGAACAGCAAAAGTCCCTGGTTAAAGCAGGATAGCCACAGGGCTTAGTGACAGAGGGAGAAGAGGACATGTCTCTGTGTGGGTGTTGGCAGGATAAAGGGTTTTGGGAACAGGTCTTGGTGGCATCTGGCAGGAAGAAGCTTCTGGAAGAGAGACTCAGGCAAGGAGTGCAGTGAGATCCACCAGGCAGCATGGGTAGACAAGGAGACTTTGCCTGGAGGTAAGATACTGAGTCTGGAGTAGAGGGAGTTAGCTGGGGAAAACTGGGGCTGGTTTTGCAAGAAGGAGTGGGCAGGAGGATGATGCTCAATATGGATCCTTATACTGCAGGAGACCCTGTGTTTAATTGTCAGGGCAGATATTTGGAGAGAGTCAGGGAGTGGAGTTGTGCTGAGGTGTGAGATCAAGTACAAACTTTTGAGAAAATGAAGTGAGCAGGTGACTTGATCACAGTATTTTTAAGTGCTTCTATGCTGGGTCATCCCAGAGCAAACTTTCACGGTGACAGTCTTGTCAAACATGGCATCTTCTTTCCTGTCGTGAGTCACTAGGGCTGATTCATGAAACTTGTGTCTTTCAGCAATGTCTTCAGCTGTTTCCACTTCTCCAGAGTTGCTAGTGTGCTCCAGCCCGCCTCTCCTTTGGGACTGTAACTCTGGGGAGCAGAGACTTTTCCAGTGCAGAGACTCATGTGGCAGATCTGGGTTCAGCCTGAAGCCCTACTGCAATGCAAAACCACAGCAGTCCTAACAGACCAGGAGCCTGGGGCTCTGGGTCCTGACACCAGGTTCTCTGAGGTCTCTAAAAAGACACAAACTTGAGGTTTTTTGCAATTGGGACACTTGGACTCCCCTCAGGAAATAGATGTTTTCCGAGGTACACAAGAGCTGGGATTGCACTGAAAGTATTGTCCCAGGAGGGGCATTAAGCACTCTCTCTTCTATCCGTCTGCCCCATTTTTGTGAGATGAGACTTCTCCCATGTGTCCAGTTTTGTTGAAATTGGTCCATGGGTTCACAAGTTATAAGGGGTGAGGTGGAGTAACAGAAAAAGAAAGACAGCCGGTATGGATTCATTAAAAATTCAGCTGCAAAATAATGCTAATTACACGATCCCTTACTGCCATAAGAATTGGGGTTCCCATTAGCAAATCAAATCCACTCCCAGATGAGATACATGACAGAGGAGATTCAGCCACAGCTCTGCTCTCTCTCTCTTGAACGTTTTATGAATATTGCTCTTTTAATTTCCCTTGCTGACAGGGCCTCAAACGACAAGGGCCGCAATTGCAGAAGACGCTGCAAGAGCCTGCTGACAGGTGATTAACAGCTCCTGGATGCTGTGAGCCTGACCACACTTCTGACCACGGGAGCAGTTAAACAAATTATCAGCAGAGCAGTTTTGTGGTTAACTAACCCTTTTCTCTAAACAAGTCTGCTAATGACGTTCCCAGGCCTGGCACCCCTGTGCACTTGCGAGCCAGGCGCTGTGTGCGGAGACATGCTGTTCCTCATGTGTAACAGGCTCCTTTAAAACACAACAATAACAACGGCAAAGGCCAAACTGGAAGGCAGAAAGAAATCTGGACCCTCAGTAACATGCACAACAAAAACTGAATAAAAGAGTGCATTTTAATAGACTAGTCCTTTGGGGTGCCTTTCAGCCAGGTGACACAGCTAGAATTTTTTTGCCCCATTTATTTCAGTGCAGTCTTTAGCTGGAGCTCTCTGTCAGTCACTACTCTGCTCTCCATCTCAGCCAGGGTCTGAGAGAGTGGGGCAAACCCCTGGCATTTTGGAAGACTCAGGAGTCAGAATTCAAGCAGTTTTCTGAGATCCTAAACACAGGCAGCGACTGAGCAAACACTTCCCCTTGCTACTTGTCCAAACCCCCAGCTGGAACCAATCCAAGGGGTGAAGGGATAGGGGAGTCACACTGCAGGATGAGAGGGAAAGGAATCCCCTGTCAGCACTGTGGCTTAGGATTCTTGGCACCTGGGTACCTATACTGAGAGTTTAGTCACCTCAGAGAAGGGGTGCTTACGGCTAATCTCAGTCTTCACACTTCATTTAGAGGTGTCTGGGTGAAACTGAACACATGAGGATGGAGGACACAAGAATACCCTTCTGGCTTTAATCTTTTCGTTATGAATGTGTGGTGAATGTGGGAGATTCCTATCATACAGTGTGTCTTAGAGACACTTCTTAGGAAGCTGTAGTGATCCAAGACATAGAAACAGCTCTTACCCTAGCTCTACTGAAGATCCAAGGAATTTTCAAGAAGCCAAGAGCTCCATGACTGCCACTCATTTGGACTCCTCCCTGTGCTTTCTGGACTTGTCTTTTCCTGAGACTGACAGGGGAAGAGGATGTTCCAGACATCATCAGGTCATGCCATGAGGGCATAGTGAGGAATGTGCTGGGTGCCACCCTGATTGTTTGAAGTTTGAAGAGACAGGAGTTACCAGGAGAGATGGAAAGTTGTAGTAACCCAGGTTTTAATCACAGCCTCTCCTCTTTTGTCTTTCCTCCCCTTCTCTTACAAGGTAGACAAGGAATCTTTGTCATGATGATGAATTCAATAGCTCTCCAAGGAATAAAAGCAGATGATTTCACACCCTTACACAGTGAATTGTTTAAGTGAGAGAAGAGTCATTAAGTGCAATCACTGGCGAGAGGTTTTCAGCTCCAGTAACTCATCGAGGTGTGTGCAGAGAGCACAGAGAGTACTTGCCGTATGTAGGTGGATGGTGTTTGCAGTGAAAAACATTGCGCGAACCTGCCTTTTCTTCCTTACAGCTAATAGATGCAGGTGGCTGTGTAAAGTCCAAGCTTGAAGTGGTTTTTCACTTCGAAGGCTTCAGATATAATGCTTTCTTTTTCTTCTTGATGCATGAATAAGAAGTTTGGTCTGCTCGCAACCTGACCTAGCCTCTGCATACTTAACCCCGTTGAAAATACTGGCTATATTTGTTCAGAATTGAGAGGGAGGAAGAAAGCAAAGCTTATGTTATAATCAGGCTCTTCTGAGCCTCTTCTGCTACATCCTGACATTTTCATTTCAGAGGAGTGTTATGCTTTCACCTAAGGCAAATAATGTGATTTTGAAATCATGCAGTGGCTTATGCAATTTATATAACAGCTCAAATTACTTTTTAATTAAATAATAGTTATTAATATTTCTCTAAGTAACTTTATCTTTTTTTTCTGAAAAAAAGATGAAGAGTAAGAAAACTCATCCTGGGGAGAAGCTGCAAGTAGCTTTTTTTGCTTTATCTTAAACAGTAGCTGATCCTATTTCAGGAGTAAAATCCAGAATAAGTTGGAGCAGTTGCAGTGTCTTCCCCACCAGAAAGAACACATCAGAAGCCTTCTCTGTTGTATCTAGGTCAAATGCTGACATGGAAAGCAAGTGTAGCATCTGTTTCTGTAGGTATTTTGAAAGACAAAAACCTCACTCTCTTGCTAGTGTGAAGAATAAATAATATTTGCATTGTTGTTCTCTGTCTTCTTACTCTGGAAGTTTTCTAAACTATATTCTGTCTGACAGTCTTTCTTCCCATCGTGGAGCAGAGGCCCATGCCCAGAAAGACAGTGAGGGATAGTAGCAAACTGATGTCGACTTCGCAACTGAGGAGTCCTTCCAAATCTGAAGGCTGCTTCTCAGTTTCCTGGGATGTTCTGAAGTCAGTGAAGTCCTTCTACACCTACATACTTTAAAAATGCCTTCTTCCCATCACAGAATTCAACTCCCCAGGGCTGAAAAATCCTCGAATCTACTCCAAATCTACCTTCTAAGTAGGGTGCTACTAGGAAGAGTTAGACTTCCTGCCCCACTCTAAAACTCGGCCATGGGACAGATGAATCTCGGGATCTCCTAATAAGGAGAGACATTAATTTCTGTTATCCAGCAAATCTTATCTAGGCTCTGTCTTTTTTCTTTTAAAAGAAAATACCAGAACAGCAAGTCACCTCTTCACCCAAGAGGTTCCTCAGGAGACACTCAACCTTGCTGTAGTGCACTTTTCTCTTCTGCTGAAGCTTTGCAGAGGGGAATCCAAGACTGATGGGGCCAAAGGGCAGGAAAGAAATGGTGTCGGGCTGTAGCAAAACTGCAGGTGTGTGATAAACCGCTAAATCTAGAGACGAGACTGGCAAGTTCTGAAAACCTACAGGTTTAGGTGCTTGTCGAATTTTTGGACTAAAGTTTTGGTCTTAGCACCTAAACCCTGTTTTAGCAGCTTCCGCTCTACTTTTGTCCCTTTGTAACTGGTTCTAAGTCCCTCAGCTAGAAGCTGGATGAAGCTAAAATTTGGTTTCCAAAACAAAGCTTGACCAACCTGAGGGCTCCATTCTTGAGATAGGAAGGGTAACAACCCTTCAGTTGCCCAGTAGTCCCTGAAGTAAAGTGTTTGCTTTCTCTAAGACAATGCCAATGCAGAAGGCCACTAAAGACTGGTGATAATTTTAAGTAATTAATGCACTTTTCTTTTTTTTTTTTTTTTGGTTGTCTGTGTTTTAATGTGTTCAAACGAAGAATGACATTCAAATGCATAATTACTAGCATGCTTTCTGAGTAAGGCTTCTTAAAGCAAAAAGTCATGTCGAGAAGTGTAAGATTTTTTTTTTCTGAGTTTTCCTGCCCTCTGATATGTTGTTATGACTTTTGTTTTTACTATGTTGGAGCCGTGGTTTAGTTTTGCCAAGAAAAATCTACATGTTCCTGTGTGTCTATACAGCAGTAAGAGCAAGTTTCTAGGATGTTACTTGCTTTTGCAGAGAAATTTGTTAGTAAAAACCATCTCTGTGTACTATAGAAGGACCATGAACAAACAGCATTTCTGGATTAAACGTGTTGCTTTCAAATCAGCTATAAAAAGATGAGGTCACTTTCAGGTGAGCCTATCAGTCAGACCTGCTTGAAAAACGGTGTTTATTTCCCCCCAGTGGACAGAAGAAGATAAGAGAGGGAGGGAGAGAACTGTATTTTGTCAGACAAAATCACAGTGTTGTAGGTCTTTTGGTGAAACAAGGAAAATAAAAGTTAATTTGGGCCACTCCATTTTACTTTCAGGGTATTTAACTCTGAAGCTACTCACAACAGTTTTCAAATAATAATCTCAGAACTAGCAGAGCGGACTTCAAAAATGCATAGATACAGAGGAAAAAAACCAACCTCAGTGGTCAGTTTGTAATTGTATGTTGGAGAAACAGCATGATATAAGGACTAAGTTTTTTCTCAAAGTTACGAAAGCCGAGCCTCCTTCTAAAAGATGGTTGAAAGCACACCACCCTCCCACCTGAGTATGTAAGCTCAGCGAAGGCTTGGACAGCAGCTGTTGTAGTACTTTCTGATGGGCTTTTTTTTTGTTTTGAGTGGTGGAACCAATAAAAAGCAAGCCCTGAGGGCAAGGATCAATTTGGAGCTGCTGTTTCAGCCTCTCTGCAAACTTGGGGTATCATTGCTGCCTTATTATCATCGCTACATCTGTTACAGGTTTTTCCTCCTGTATATACTATAGCAGGCAGTGTTTAAACTCTGTAGGATAGATATAAGCAAATATGCAATACATGTAGCATCATAGATTATGCCGTCCTTTTTTCAAGAATATCTTAATAAATTTATTAGCTAAGACCTTAGGTCAGCCACTTCTTTCTGAGGATCTGAGACTATGAGTCTCTAAAGGAGCTCTTAAGAGACCTTTCTGTTTTCACCCATTCCTCTTACCTCTCCACACCTAGAATCACAGAGTATTTTGGGAAACACTGCATTATATTGTTTATGACAGGTGCTTGTGTGTCAGATCTAGCACTGCTCTTGATCCCTGTGTGACCTGGGGCTCTTCACTGCTCAGTGCTTGAGTTTACTCTTTTCTGGATAACTAATCACGAAGCTCCTCACCCCACACTTGCCACAGCAGCTAACTGTCTGCTGGTGAGGTGCTCAGACCGGTGTCAAAGGAAAGCACTGCTGAGAGAAGAAGCCTATTGGATCAGTGCTGAGCTGTGAGGTCTGCGTGTGGCGCAGAAGGTATAATATCCATGAACATCCAGAGGAAATCTTTATTGGAGGGAAACTCCCAAAACAATCTACTGAACCTCTACATTTTGTATTTCTAGTTCCACAGACTGTCATAGGCATCTCCCTTGAATTTCTTGTTTTACAATTATTCGTAAGATGAATGACATGCCTTATAGGCAGCTGTCAAATGTGTTTAATCTCCACTGTTTGCTCCTAGGCAGCACTGGTGGTACTTTGCAAGCAACATGAATCTATTTGTGTGTAGTTTTGCAGTGATGAGGGGAAATCTCACAGGGACCAGCTTCAGCAGTACTTACTCCCATCTCGTCTGAGAGGGCAAAGGCAAGCCTTTAACACTGGTGGTAACCTTCACCCCCTGTGAGGCTGAGAAGGGCTCGTGAGCCTGGAGAGGAATAAAAAGTCCTTCATGGGACTGTGAGACCAGGAAGGTTCATGCTGATGTGCTTCCCAAAGGATGCTCGCTAGGGTGATGGCCCCTTCCCAGTTCTACTCACACAACAAATCAACCAGCTTTTTTTTCTGTCATGTTGAGTTGTTATGATAGAAGCTCATGAATTGCAATACCAGTGCAGAAAGTACAGGAGCTACAGCAGAGGAGTTTGCCTCCCTCACATAGTTCAGGCTCATCCATATTACATGCTCATTCCCATTTTACACACAGTAAGACCGTGGGCAAAACTTCCTCCATTTGGCCACTCTCTGTGTCCAGCAAGTCGCAGCCCTGGGAATCCACGTTTGTGCCTGCTTACAGCAATTAAGCTCTTGTTATGAATCAATGGCCAGTCTGTTTTTCCAGATATGTTTTCTAGGAATTATCTTCCCTTCCCCAGTCCCAACACTCCTGAAGCCTTTGCAAAATATTCCTTTTTGGCTTTTGTCAATCTTGGTTTCAGATTGCTTTTGCTGGTTAAAGGATTTCTGGGCAGGTTGACAGACATAACATCTCCTTCTTTTGAAAACAGTCCATATACTGGAGCAATGGGCTAGGAGCTGTTTGTCTTAACTCAAATTGCAGAGCTATCACTCAAGCTGGGAAGATCTCCCTCTCTCAGCTCTTTCTGAAATTAAATACCACCTGCTTCCATCTCTGTCCAGGTTACTTTAAAGTTGCTTCTGCATTTGTCAGGAGCTCATTTAGATATATAAGAGAGACTTAACCATGAAGAGTGACTTTTATAAAACATACTAATGGCAAAGAAGTAAAAAAATAACTGAGAAAGAATCTTTATAGGTGTTGAGTCAGCAATGCTGCCTTTCTGGGTGACTTGATCTGAGCTAACATGTGTGTTATTTTGCAATTGCAAAGAGATTTTTGTTACTTTCTGGGCAGGTCAAAGCAGTTCGAAAGGCCTGGTAGATTCTGGCATGCGACTGTGCATAAAGTGTTTCATAGGAGCCTCAATGCTTTAAGCAAAATAGCTAGCACCAGCGATGGGATACCAGAAGCGCTTTGTTTCCACTTACTGTAAATGATCATAAATTCTACTGCTACTTTATTGTGGTGGCTGTAGTTCTTGGAAGAGTAAAAGGGGTGGGGAACCAGTTCCCAGTCAGTTTTATAAAGTACAAGGTTGCTTGTATTGGTACAAAGTCCAAAGTGCAATATTTCAACTATGAATGATTGGACATTTTCCCAGATTCCCATAAAGTCATTAAACACAGTATAAAGGGTCACCCATAACATAACCAAAATATCAGTGCATGCAGAACTGGAGCAAATTGTCGAGACAGCCCTGGTTTTCAAGAAGGTAAATACACAGTTTCAACTGCATAGCCTTGGAGGTAGCCATCGTTGTGAAAATGGGCCTTGTAAAGCGTTCTCTGGTAACATCTCTTTTATAGCTCACTGTGGCCTCTCCAGCGACGTCTCATAAAAGCAGCAGCCAAGAGCCAAGAGCTCTTCCATCCCCAGGGAACTTGTCTCATGTGGAACTCCCTTTTGGAGAAATCTTCCCTTAAGTAAGATCCAATCTTGGACTGATTCCCAATGATCTCCCAAAACTAAGAAAACAGTAACCTCACACTTATTTTTTTGAATGCTTTTGTGGCAAAGTATCATCTAGACAAATAAGGATGATGCCCAGAGGATCTACATATGTTATTTTAGACCTCTCTATAGAAGTAACAGGGAATTGAGTTGTTGCCTATGTTTATTGAACCATTATGCAGAATTTGATAGCTGTAATGTGATTTTTCTATTAAATTGTGTGACTGTTCAGCAAACTGGTGGGGAAATAATTATTTTATAACCCACTCCAGTAGAAGGTGAAAGCTTACCACTGACAACAGCTGGAATTGTTCTGCCTGCAAAAAACAATGCTCCTACAGGAAGAGCCCTCCAAGAAAAAACGAGGAGACCTATCATCAGCCAGAGGGGACTCTGCTAAGCATGGGGATGTGCACAGCAAGCTACGGCTTTCTGATCGACTTCACCAGTGGAGGGTCTCCCACAGTGCACCGGAGGTCCAAGCCTGCTGCCTCAGCAGAACGCTTGGCTTCCAGTGGCGTGGGAAGGAAAAGATGAGATTGGGAACCGGCTCCTGGTTTCTCTCTTAGCAATACAAAGCACTACCAGTGGAGCAACACAGGTCACCATGCAGATTTAAATGTTCACAAAGAGTTTGTTTTTCTCAGGAAGTACTCAGTCTGGGATGGAAAATAAACTTCTTTAATTTTGCTTTTGATATCTTCTATAGAGACAGCTCGTTATGAAGCTGCAACAAGAGGTACTTCCAAATTAAAGCAGAAAATATTGGTCCGTCTGTGACACACAAAAAGCCTATGCAGCCCATTTCATGCTTGCTTAGGGCAGCAACAGACATGGAAGCAGAGACTGGATGCAAGGTTGAACTTTTCAGTCCTGGGTGTGTTTGGGTAAAGGCTTTGGCTCAGTTTGTTATGCCAAAATACAACCAGGCCATGAATCTGAATTTTCTCAAAGTTCAAATGCAGCGTATTCAGACTCCTCAGACCCTTGTTTATTTGGCATGTTGTGACATTTACACACACACAGGGACTCATTTAAACCATCCAACTAAAATCCTCCTACAGCCACAAACGCATAAAATTTGAATGCTTTTTTTCCAGACGTTTTGGCTGAAATGAAACTTTTTTACAGTAATAAATAACAGAATAATTATTTTTGCTTCCTACACAGGAACTCAAATGTTTGATTGATTTTGCTCTTTTTGGCAGAGCTGATAGGTCTGAAATAGTTTTCCCTGGCATCTCAGCAATAACGGTTCCCATTAACCCTGAAGACTCCTGATGACCTAAACTCAACTTCAGGATATTTGATTTCTACTTCTCCCTCCTACCCACATGGGAATGTGAGAGGAAAAATAACACAGCATAGTAGTGATTGGAGCCCAGATTTTCTTTTTGCTGTCCCTAGTGAATGTGCAACAGCTTAAGGTAACTTTACATGTCTTTTCATAGATGTATGCTTGTTTTCTACTTGGCAGTCATTTTTGGTGGAATCCGAGGATTCCTGATATTTATCTAGCATTTCCTTATCCAACAGGAAGAGCAGAGAGCTACCTTGCGGTGCTTAAAGGAAACAGATCGTAGCTCTATCACACCTGAAAATCCCAACCATTTCTGGTGCCCACAGCTCAGTGCTTCCTGGAAGCTCTGAACCAACCATGCCCGCACTCTACAGAAGATTCTTCAGAGTTCAGTAAGCCATCTGCAAACCAAAGATGTTCGTCTTAACGGTCTTCACTAAGTATTTGTATGGCTTGATGCCTCCCCAAAACCTCAGACCAAGAGAGAGAGAGTTTGTGTGCGTGTGCATGTGCATGGGGCACATGCTGTCTGCACACATACTTCTGTCTGGGAAATGCCAGGTTCCTCTCACCGTTGGCAAATGCTTATGTTTAATGAGAACTACTGTGCTGACAGATCTTTGGCTGCTTTGATTACATGTGAATGGTAAAGACACTATTGTATTCACTAGTGTGACTAGACCCACATGCTTGCCTGCCCTGGCTGGTTCCAAGCCACTAGAGTTTTGGTGGCTTGTGTGGCACACATTTGTCTCATCATTCATCTGAGCTGATTCAACTACCACCAAGCAAACCCAGCTCATACCCACTTTAATCTCTCAAGCACTGGGCAGTTTTATTGTTCATGCACCCAAAATAACACAGTAATCTCCTTAATCTTCTGGGTATGCTTAATATATAGAAGAAAGAAGTACAAGAGTAGACTTTTGTTAATTTAACCTCATTTAAATAATTTGTGAAGATCTCAGAAATCAGGGACTTTCATATGGAAGAGACAGTGGGATGAAGCACAGTACTGGAGGTTTTTCCTAATGAACACCATTGTGAGAATATCAGCTTTGAACTGCAGAAACTGCAGAATAATGTTTGGAACATGTTTGATGTCTCTACATTGCTGATGGACAACTCTTGGATCCATTTAACCATCATTATGCCAGCAAATTGTTCTAGTTTAGGTGATCTGGAATGCTTAAGAAGCAAAGGATCTTCTTTGTGTTGAAGAACATCCCTTTTCCCACTGCACTGAAATGTACAGCAGAGTAGGTATTCAGCTAAATTGTTGTCCTGCCAGTGGCTGTATTTTCCCAGGCGCCATCCCATCAGCCAACACAGTCCCTCTCCTACCTTAATCTTTCCAGTTTGAACTTTTTTTTTTTAAACTGTAGATACCTTTCACTTGTCTCCGTAAGTGCTCTAGAAAAATTGTATGAAATGAGGGAATAGCATGCATGTGTTCCCTCATACAAATCAGACTCATAGATGGGGATCCTTGCAGAGAAGACAAAGGTGCAAAGAAGTCTGGAAAATTAATTCACTTATAGTGGTGACTTTAACTTTGTCTGGACATATGTTGACATCAGCTGCTGAACCTTTTTTGCTTTACTGGTTCTGCAGGGAACCAGTAAAGATTCCTTGAAGGAATTTAGGTCTTTGGTGGACTTAGACACCTTCTGGACATCCCAGTTTGTCTTCACTAACCACAAGGACCACAGGGAGTCACTTAGCTGCAGGCACTGTCTCCACCTAGGCCAATGTGTCTGTGTATCATCCTGTCATGGGAAGACTGTCACTGGTTTACCCATATGGTGGCTGTGAGGATAAATATGTTCTTGGAGATATGTAGAAGTGCAGGGCTGGAAAAGCGTACATTATAGAGTGGCTGTTGTGTACGAGCAAGAGCGATTGTCTCTGTGTGTGTGCGTAATGTCATTCAAATTATACAGGCAGGATCCAGCATCTGAGAATCATTTTCTCTAAGGATCATAATTGTAAAGTTTAACTAAATAAATATTGAAAGACATGATATAAAACTCCCACACAGGGCCCTGCAACCTGAAACATAAAATATACATACAGCAGATTCTGCTCACCGCAAAACTATGCCAGGAATATAAGAGTATCTTTTTATACAGATTGGCTTGCATCCCGTTCCAGGGTCAGAGACATGACATCCCAATAAACATTCATGGATAGCTTGGAAATCACCGGCATCTATGAGCTGTCTTGCCTGCCCTCCCTTTTTCAGCTGAACATTTAGTGTTGAGTCGAAAAAGCCCCTCACTCCTTCCTCATCAGTCTTGACTCTTTAATTCCACCAAGTAATTCATATGGTGCAGTTTCACCAGCTAAATATTTTTTTACTAGTTAAGCCCCTTTTGGGGCTTTTAAAGCAGCTGGCTGTAGAAATGACTCAAAGTCTAATCTGTATCTCTCCTGAGAGGATTCTTTTTTTCTGCCTCCCACTTTCTTGATGACTACAGGACCCAATAAATACAACACTTTCTCAATGATCTAGTTGCTTGCTTGCCTTCCTTCTCACAGAGGGAGCCACTATTCTGAGAAAGCAGCAATAAGAAAACTCTATAAATTCAGTCTTATACATTCAGAGCCTTGTAAAACCGACCAAGGCATGAATTCCGACAGGCACTGTGTTCCTCTGTAGCAGTGTGCAGAATAAAGCCTCCACCTCATGCCAAATGAAGTGTGCTGACAGGCTCCTAGTAGCACCCAGAAGCAGCTTTGGCCTTTCTGGGTTTGGAAATTAGTGCAAATTTCTATTCTGTACCAGCAGAATAGTGGCAGTGAGCAGAGATGAGGGACAACAGCCACACCTAGCTGTCCACCACTTGCATGATGGTAGTTGGTTGGCACTTGCAAAGGCCACGCATTAGGCAGCAGTCACGTAGTCTTTAGGCCTTCACTCTTCATGGTAGCTGGTAATATTTCCTATATCACAAACATATAAATGCATATCTGTCAATTTTCTCCCACTTTTATCTCCCATGGGTAGAGGAACCAAATAACTCTTCTTTGATTTATCATCTCCAATCTGGGGACATTGCTGTTTACTATGGAGATAACAAGGTCTAAAAACTAAGCTAGTGCTAAAGGACAGATGTTCAGAATCTTCTGTTTAGTGTCCTTGTTCTACCTTTGCCCATCACAGATGGTTAAATAAGAAAAATCTTGTTTCATCCCGAGTTACCTCTGTGGATTAGGGACATAAGAATAGGCTCTTTCAAGCTATAGTAACGCACACAAATAAAAACAGTGTAACTTCTCACCAAGGAAAGAAAATGGGACTGTTATGAGAATGAGTGAGAAAAGACAAAGCTTGGACAGAATTGAGCTGGAAGACCAGTTGATGTTTGATTCATTCTACTATATGATTTCATCAGAGTTTGCCAACATACAAATGGGGCCAGGTGTCCAAACAGCTATGGAAGTGATGCACCTGCGTGAACAGAGACTTGCGCTCACATAAGTTCATGGTTATGAACTATTTCAGTACTTTTCGTTAGAGCAGTATTACGAAATGCATTAGAACTGTTATATCACTGCCTATACATGATAGTGAAGCTGGTGAAGGGTCTGGAGCACAGGGCTTATGAGGAGTGGCTGAGCGGCTTATGAGGGAGCTGGAGTTGTTTAGTCTAGAGAAGAGGGGGCTGAGGGGAGACCTTGTCACTCTCTACAACTACTTAAAAGGAGGTTGTAGTGAGGTGGGTGATGGCCTCTTCTCTAAAGTAACAAGTGATAGGACAAGAGGAAACGGCCTCAAGTTGCACCAAGGGAGGTTTAGGCTGGATATTAGAAAAATTTCTTCACTGAAAGAGTGATCAGGCATTGGAACAGGGTGCCCAGGGAAGTAGTGGAGTCACCATTCCTGGAGGTGTTCAAGAAACATGTAGATGTGGTGCTTAGGGACATGGTTTAGTGAGTTAGGTGGTGTTGGGTTGCACTTGATGATCCTTGAGTTCTTTTCCAACCTTAATGATTCTATGATTCTATGATGGTTCTGCCAGTATGAAACCATGCATCCCTCTTCCATCCCTCATTCAAAGGGGCTAGGTCATACAAAGTGTGGGGACATCTTCCTATCTTCCTTCTGTAGTGAACCACACAAAAGTTGGAGGGACCAGCACAATTTGCTGAAGAAAAAAAGATGAGAAAGGCCTCTGTAGTCAGTCTGTATAGATGGGCAGGACCTGTCTTCATTCACCTTTCTGGGAATGAGAATAGTTTCAACACTTTAAAGTGCTCTTCAATCTGAGTATAAAACACAAGGGCAGGCAGGGCAGGCAGCTGTGCTGGACATTATTCTAAGAGCTTTTGGGGCAGACAGGGTTTCAGGGACAGAATCTGAATCCTGAATTCAGTGGCTGTTGCCAGATTTGGTTAAAGATCCCTGATGTGCTCAGATCTGCTGCCTTCTGACTTAACCATGTGCAGATCTGGGCCTGTCTGTTGGAGCACTTGGGGACCCAGTCCTGAGAGAACGTGGTTACACAGACACAGCGGTAGCCCAGCCAGTGCAAAGCAGTTGAATGAGTCACAGGCTTTGTGGCATACAGAGGCTGCAGAGGGAGACTCTTGTTCACACCAAGAAATGCAGCTTTGTTCTGTACTCGCTGCCATCTGGAGACAGAGAAATCAAACACAACTGGCATGTGTTAAAACCCCTCCACCCTTTTGCATGGTTAATCTTGCAAATTGCATTTGTTTAGCACAGGAAAAAATGTATTAATTTTTCTGCAAGTGTGACTAATCGTGGTTAGTCCTATTCTACTGTCAGAAAAAAGGCTGCAGTTGACTGCAGTTAACTCCTGCTTGAAGCTGCCCTGTTTTATGCAAAGTTTTCACACTTTTGCCAGCTTCAGAGCTAGCCTTGCTGATCCAAAGAACTCTGGGGTTAGCAGAAGGACTTGCTGACACCTACTGCAGCAAACTCAAGTTCAAGAGCTTTAAAACTTGGAGGAACTCAAGAGGTCTGAACACAAAACAGTTCCCTTCTAAACACCAATATCTGTGTTTCTCATCCAGTCTGTTGAGGCTGTTTGATGACTCCTTTAGCATTGTGCCTTTCAATGATTGGAGCCTTCGTCATTTCTACATTGGATGACAGTAATATGGCCTTTATATCCAATCTGAAGCTCACAGAAAGTGCCACATTTTGTTTCTTAAGCATGGTAACTGTAAACCCATGACATATTTGTGGCTTAGGGGTTTCAGAGCTGAAAGCCTCAGCTGTACAAATTATATTGGGATCCCTAACACCGGTCAAGCTATCTCCCTTTCAATTCAGGGAATTTGGAAAAGGCATTTTCTACACTGTAGGAAATGTACAAATAATAAATGTGTCTGCTGAGGGATAAGGAAATGTTGGGATGTCAAACCTATCTACAGTTACATTTCACTTTTTTTTTTAAATCCTTCTGTTTCCATCTCTTTCTGTGTCTTGTAACGCATTCACCACCACAGTCACATGGGGTGTGGCCAAGAGCGCATACATGTGGCTAAGAAATGCCACATAGAAATACAACATTATCAACATTAATGGTCTGTGGGTACATCCAAAAAATCCCACAGAATGAAAATGGGACAGTGCATGCATGAAACCCCTTCTTGTGCTTAAATGAGATGTAAAATAAAAATCCTATATAAAAAAAATGATTTCACACAGTCTGAGGAGGTAAGGTCAGTGTAGTTAAAGAGAAGAAGATATGGGGACATGGTATAGCTTAACAGAGAGATCTGTTAGTGGCAAAGTGTCAGAGAAGGGCAATAATTCTCTCTGCAGCCTCTGAAACTGATATCATCCAAGCACCGAAGAACAGTCACCTGGGCACAAATGTCTCTGATGAGAACAGAGGTGCCCGGGAAGAAAGAGCTCTTTCTCCTCAACAGTCTTTGTACAGAAAGAAAGGTGGTCAAACAGCAATTCCTTCTTTTTCTAGGAATTCCTCTACCAAGGAGTGAGGCTGACTACTGTGTGTCGAATGAGATCCCATCCTAAAGCCACCCTCAGCTTCACTGTGTTTGTGCTACAACATTTATTGCTGCTGCCTTTGCTTATAGAATTGAATGAAGAGCACAGAACTGATGCATCAGAATTGACAGTCTAGGAAGCCAAGTAATCATATTTCAGCATCAGTCAAATGCTTTCTCAGGAAAGAATTTGCAAAGTAACAAGTTACACATCTTTTTTTTGGCATACTCTGGAAGGAATAAGCAAACAAAAGGAGCAGCGTGTCTCCTTTCTGCTCTGCAGCAATTTACACAGATTTTCTCAGTATCTCTTTAAGGAAAAGAGAGATGCCAAGGTGGAAGAAAAAATAAAAACCTGAAACAAATTTTGGCTTGCTTTCTCAGTGCCATGGAATTTAGGATCTCTTTGGAACTATCCTCTCAGGATTATTCGACAAATGAGTAACTCTCTTTCTGCTGGTTTTACAATGCAACAGCTATGCTCAGAAACTTAGGTAGGGTTGTGGCCCTTCTGGGTATGCCACAGGCCTTCCTTTATTTTCTCATCAACTTGCCAGGCCTTGCCTTAGTACCACATGGACTCAAACTGTAAAGGCAACAGAGCTTCAAATGATGCATCTCAAGGGTGTGGCTTCTTTGCCATGGGCAACAGAAGCACATTGCCAACTTTACTGCTTTTTCCAGTGATCTTATTTAGAAACAGCAAATTAGGGACTGATGTGAGTCAAATCAGATCATTGTATTTCTTCAGATCTGTGTTGCTCCTACCATTTTAAACCATGTTCCCTACACACTAAAGAACGTGCTGAGTTCAGATATACCTGTATTTTGTCAGCCACACAGTTAGCCTTGAGTCTAGTCCAGGCTTGACCAGAGTCAACTGCTCTTTGGCTCATTTTAATGACCATTGCTCTGTACACTCTGCCATTCACTCATTCTGTATTTTCTCTTATTGTAAAGGGATTAAATTAAGGGAGAAGTGATTAGAAACAGAAAGGAATTTGGCTTTAATGATCTATATTTTGTTCACAAAATAACTCACAAACCACTCGCTGATACCTTTTGATTTGCAGACCTTCCTTGCAGGCTCTGAGTCAAATCAGTGATCCAGAAGAGCTCAGAAGGGAGACATTTTTCCCCCCTCAAAGCAGTGATATTGGAAAAAGATGTGGCCCTCTGCAGCTGTCATGGCCTTTGATATCCAGCTACATGTTGTTTCCATATTGCATAGTGAACTGTGAGACCAGATGATCTCCATAAATAATGCAGTCTTGTGATTTCTGCAATTACTGTTCTAACAGAAACTTCCAAAAGGTCGATGCACCAGGGAGCACTCATGAGCACATGGGGACACCTAAACTTTTAAGAATACTTGTGAGCATGGATGAGGGATGTCTCCATGTGAGACGCAATCTAGACATAACCATCCAATCCTGTACAGGGCTTTGACACTTGGAAATAAACCTAGAACAATCTGCATTATGGAAGAGTATAGTGCTGGGCATTGAGAACTCTTGATGACTAACATTGTTAAGATGGTTCTTTTTCTCATCTGAGGCTGTTTTACATATGAGTTTTCATTCTCAACCTGACAAATTGTGGACATTGACTGTGAAGTTTCCTTTATCACTTCCTTCTAGAAAGTCCTTCAAACCTCTTTACAGAAAGTTCCCAGCTGGAGCTTTTTTTCTGTTGTGATGTTGTTGCAGTTGTAAGAGAAACTTGTTAGGTACTTTTCCCCTACATAAGAAAGCCCCTAAGAAGTCCCTTTCCCAAAAAGCACCCAATAAGAACTCTTCCCCCACCAAGACATTGACCACAGGAGTGAGAAGCACATATGACTTACTAAAGCCTTTAACCTGAATAAAATTAAGTATAATAAATTTCCCTTTCCCCATCACAAATTAACACCTTTGTGCCTCTTCTACCAGCAGCTGTAAATTAATTTCCAGCAGGCAGACTTGTCTGGTCTCCAAAAGTTCCTTTTTCTAATGAAAGACTACATCATCTCTAAGCAGAGTCTTTACCAGGTAAACTGAAGGCATCCTTGAAAGACTGAGCCTTCTGAAAGGACCTAACAGGGTGTAGTGAATGGTTGTGTTTTTAGAGAAACAGCAGAGCAGGATGTCAAGGCAGACAGCACTGGCAGAGCTGAGCAGATGGCAAGGTGAGCTGAAACAGATCAGTTATTCACTCAGTCCCCAGCTGAAAGCTGATTACACAGAAAGTTGTGTGAAAAGTATTTATAGTCCATCCTCAAAACTCAAACTATTCCAAGCGGAATTGTTTACATAGTCAAAGACATTCCCATTAACTACCTGTATTTTCATACTAAGATACTTTGATTAGTTTTGGGGGAATGATGGTGGGGTTTTTTGGATATCTGCTAGTTACTCTTAAACAATATAATCCCATGAAATGTTCTTACTGAAAGATTCAAATGGACTAAAAGGAATGAGAATTCCCACCTACCTGGGAGTAGATTTATGCCTGACTTCAGCACGCAGTCTTGCTTTCCACAGGTAGCTCCCAGAAGAAGAAGTAGTTCTTCTTTTCCTTTCTTAACCCTAGATGCCACATGAACTACTTGTTAATACTTGTTAGTAGTTATGCATGGCACGAGATCATACGGTACCATAAAACCCACCAAACACAGCAACCCAAGCATTGGCTGAAAAAATCACAAAGAGCCTGGAAAGCTCAGTGATGACAATTGTGAGAACCTGTGCGACATCTTACTGAAGGGCAGGTAGGTCTTCTCTGAACAAGTCCCAAGTTCACGTACACACTTCCCAACATTTATGTGGACATGCATGTGCCCAAAATAGAGACTACTTTCAAAATTGCCTTTTGTGGTCTGGTGTTACAGCTGCATTTAAAGCAGCCTGGGAACATGATAAGAGTGACATATCAGATCTCTCAGTCATACCCTTTCTGCAGGGTTTCCAGTTTGATAATTTTCAGTCATGTTTTGGCTGGTATGTGTATATATTCACACACAGGCATATCTGTGTGTGCATACAAATATTTACTTTAAAGGGAAATGTTTCTTCTATATTTTGTTTCTCTCTAACACTAGGATCTCTGGGGTCCTGGGCCATACCTTCCCATGTTTGTTTCTTGTGTACAGATAAACACATCGTTGTAATAATTCTCCTAATTTCCCACATGTCTAGAGCCTGATTTATAACAGCTTAAAATGGGGAGAATGTCTTTTTCTTAGTGTGGGTTTTGTTGAACTTTCAGGAGGAACTTTGCTGCCGTGTGACCTGAGACACAGAAAATGTTGATACCAATAAAATCTTAGCAGGGCATGCCAAGAAAATCAGCATTTGGTTTACCTAGGATATCCCAGAGGAAACATACAGTTAATACTGAAGTTTAAAATATCTTAGCCTTGGAATCTTAAAACTCCATCAGCACTTGGAAGAGGGGGAAGAAAGAGTAACAAAAAATCCCGTAGCCACAAGGAGGTTAAATACACACATATGCAGAATGTAGCACAACTCAATGGATCACTTTTAGCAGCTACAGATTTTGTCTGACACAGGTTTTGCTCTTGATCTCCTCACATTTGTAGCATTGCAGAAAAAAGAAAAATTAATAAAACCTTCCCCTTTCTGAGAGTACCTTATAATGAAAACAAGAATATTTTGAAAGGAAAGAATAGGAAATGTTGACTGGGGTGTCCTGCTGCTTTCTAAGTAGTCCAGCTCCCAAGATTTATGTCAAAAGCAACAGAAGGTTGGAAATGAAAGAATGCCCTTGAAGTTATGCTCTGTAACTCAGCCAAGCGAGATGGCTTTTTCATTTACCTTGTCGAAAACCCAACATGAAAAAAACAGTTGGAGATAAAAATCTTACACCATTACTGGAGATTTACAAATGATGTGACAAAATAAACATGTGTTCCACTCATGAGAAAAAGTGCTCTATTCAGTGATATTACAGCTCCCCTGCTCAAGATAGGTGGTACTTAGTTTTAAATTTTCAGAGCATTGGCTTGAGTTGCTGAAGTTGCACCCTTTTGGTTTGAAGCAATCCTCATACATGGCCTCTGAATAAGGCTGGGAACTGGCATAGTCAACGCCAGCCTATGGACGCAATGGAGCTCTTCCTTGGCTGCCCCTGGTGCTCAGAGATCTTACAGCATAATTTACCTTTATGTTTGAATTTGACCTTGTCCCATACATTTCATTGTCCCTGCTGACAGGGGTAGGTATTTCTGAATGTGAGAGCAGACTTCAGTAGGCTCGATGCTGTGGGATTAAACAGCTGAAAAGAGACAGCAGTAGAAGTTCAGTAAGTAAAAGGGAATAAGGCATCTGTGTGAAGAGTGTGTTATTGCCTGAGACAAGTCTCATTTGTGTACAAGTGTGAAG
The DNA here is from genome assembly GCA_013400615.1 of Syrrhaptes paradoxus. Classification (NCBI taxonomy): domain Eukaryota; kingdom Metazoa; phylum Chordata; class Aves; order Pterocliformes; family Pteroclidae; genus Syrrhaptes; species Syrrhaptes paradoxus. The sequence continues at coordinate 100,794 of VZTO01011095.1, forward strand.
ATGTCTCCATTGCATATTTCAGATTTTGACACACGGCACCTTTAAGTCAATGATATGAGAGGGCTCCCATTGGCTTCAGTAGATTTTGGACCTGCAGTATTGGCCTTAGTTGATTTTGGACTTGTGGTGTTTTTTCTTAGTAACAGCAGGATCCAAAAGTCATTGTGCTGAAGTGTTAATGATTTCTTTTTATCCAATTTGTTCAGCAAAACCACTAAAACCTGGAAGCAGCTTTCCTTCCTTGGGAACCCAGGCCTCCAAGGCTTTATCAGGCATGCAAGGAAGCCCACATTTCAGATGCAGTGTGAGGCAGTTTGTGTTAATACCTGAAATAAGAAGCACATGCTCTTAATGGATCAATGGTTAATTTGAAATAAATTATTAAGTGAAGGCTGTGCCACACATATAACATGGGCACTTTCAGTAGGCTGTAGTGTGGACTGTATAATTCAGCCTGCCCATCCTCAAACTCATGATTATTTTTGCTCTTTCTTAACATATCTGTTTCTCAGCCTCACCACATATGATGATACCTAGATAGTAACACCAAAAAGGGTTGCCATGATTGTACAGACTTTTGTCAGAGCACATGTGAGGGGATGGCACATGGTTTCTACCTTTAACTTCAGCTTGAGCTGTACCACGTATGAGAAATCACTGTGATCTCCAAGAAGTAACTACTGTACTGACTTACTTATGAATACGTAATTCACTGTAGAATAGCATATATGTATTAATGGAGGACAATATCTAGCATATCTAATTTAGGTACCTGGAACTTAATATTTCAGATATATTAAAACTTTTGTCTTCTGTTTATAGTGTAAGTCAAACCCTGAGAGCAAACACTCAAGTGTCTTCTGTCAGTGTAGGGTGGCAGAGATCCTTCCACCAAAACTAAGGGTCCACGTCCCTCCTTGCAGGTTCTTTTACAGTAGGAGACCAATATGCTATAAAGACATATCTCTATTCAGGATATAGTTTGCTAAGCCTTCTTTCCACAAAGATTTCTTGACAGGGCTGGTTCTTGTTAAAAAACAAAGCGGTGGTAACAATCCTGTGGCCAGAATGTTTGTCCCAGAGCATGGATACAGGTTCTAGGGTTACCTTCAGGAAATCTGAACTACTACTGCAGGAAAGGTCTTTAACCAATATGCATCATCATATTAAAATGAGTTTGCTTTCCTTAAGACTTGCATTAATGGCTCAGGAGGCTCCAAGGCTTTAGGTACCTGTGGCTGCCAGATCATAGCAGAGTTCTAGATGGGAGACAGGTATATCACCATAGACAAAATACTTCTGAGTTGTGTTGCCATCTAATTCCAGAGTCTGAAAAACTTTCAGGCCAGTGAAGATGGTAACTAAGGGCTAGATACTAACGGGTTTGCAAATTCTGAAGAATAGGTGAATTACATAGGGGATTTTACTGTGTGCATTTTACCTAGCCAAATCCCAATTTCAGAGGATTTGAGGTGAAATGGTTATTAGCTGCACAACTTTCTTCCCAGCTAACTGTTCAGTGTTCTGTGGTCTTCAAGTGTCACAGAAGCTAAATACCTATTACTTTAAACAGATTCAGTCAACACAGCTGTTGTATGTGTAATATGACTTCAGTACTTCAAAAAAATAGAGAAATGCAAACAGGCTAAACATTGCCCTGAAAACACACCCAACCACATAAAAGGCAGAGAATAGATATGAATTCCAGTGTGCTTCCTCACTTCTCCCCCTGTAATAGGCCAAGCCAAGAGCCTTCAATCCAAACAGCCCTGAACTGTAAGTTCAGATACAAACCCCTACAAACCAGGCCATTTCTAATTATTTTTATTGCCTCATTAAATTTATTATGTTGTGCCATTTCTAGTGACCTCATTAACTCTCTGCAAAGACTTTGTCATGTACAATCCTTAACAGATGTCTGATTTCAGGCATTGCGAAGTCAGTCATCTGGCCCATTCCCCAGTATGCAGAGACCCTTAGCTCTCCAATCCTATGCTCTACTCTCAAGAAGGATTTCATTTTGATGATGCCATATTACTGGGAAATTTGCTGCGGTCCTGCTTGGACCAGTTTTTTTTTGCCTTCATCCTCTAGCTATATCTCACATATTTCTTCTCATCTGCCTTGTTTCCTTCTGCATTGATCCAGATGGGTTGTATACCAGAATTGTACTCTCTCCTGTGGAGAATATCTTCTGGCTTCTTGAGTCAACCAGGGTTTGCAATGCCCCATTGGGATTAGGCTGTAAAAACCCTCTATTATGTGTGCAGCTGGGCTCAGAGAGCAGATTTCTCTTTGTTCTTTCTTTATCCATGATTTAAATGGCTTGGATAGCATGATTATTAAATGCTGGGGTTCTGGACCACAGTCTTGAAGGGTTGTCAAAAGCATTTTGAGTCACTATGCAGCTGAAAGCAGGATGTGGGACTGACAGGATCAACAAGGAAGGAAGGAAGCTACCATGTGAACCAGAGACTCAGCCAGGTCTCCTGCAACTGGCTTGATGGGTAGGCAACATGTAATGCCAGACATCTGGGGATGAGCAAAAGTCAAGGGTTGTTTTTGGAAGAACATGTGGATTCTGCAGTCATATCCGTTCCCAGATCAAGAGATGAAGACATTGCCCCAGCAGGTTGCATCCCATGCATTGACATAAGAACAACCATGTGCAGGCAGGCCAAAGGTCCATCCCTCTGTTCAAAGTCAGCCTACACTGAATGTCCAGGGTAGCGGTCCACGGAGCATACGTAGGGATATTTCCACAGAATACACCTCAGATTTTGGCATGATACGGTTCAGGTGGCAACCTATGTTGGAATATTTAACATTTCTTGATAGATTTGGGCTTTTTCCCTCCAAAAAACTTTTTGAGCTCTTGTAAACCTTTACTTTCTGCAATCTCCTGTGGCAAGCTCTATGAAGAACCACATTTTTTTTTTTTAACTTTGTCTTCAACTTTTCAGTATGTTTCAGTCTTTACTGTTTTTATATTGGAAGAGAGTGAATATTTATTCTATTTGCATCTTCTGCACGCCAGTCATGATTTTACAGACATCTATTCCTCCCCTTCTCAGTCATCTCTTTTCATGTATCATTTTGACATCTTCCTTCTGGTAGGTTAAGAACTGTAACAGTTTGAGGATGAGGAAGATTTTTCTGTAGTTTTCACGGGAGAAGGAGAAATAGGGGTTGAGGAGGAACCTGGACAGCAGTGATTAGGTTACATGTTTTGGTGTGAAGGTGGTACAGCTTTTTCCTGAAAGAATATCTAGTTTTTTAACTTAGATTTGCTAAGTTTCAGAAGCTGTAAGCATATAAAAAGGGGAGGACAGCAATTTATGCAAACCTTCAATTTCCACATAAAACCTAAACCCGTTTCTCCTCTCGCCTTTCATAAAAGTTGGTCTGTAATGTGGTGTTGAATTATTGCAGGGATTAGAAGGTGAGATGGGTCTAGTTCTTAGTTCTTCTCACTTCTTGGTTTTATAGAGGTGCACTCTCCTGGATTTATATCTGATTCACACCAGGACAGATGGGAGGAAAATCAGGCCTATTGTTTTTACACTCTGCTTTTGACAGTGCTGAGAATCTTCATGCTATAAAAGTGTCCGCGCTGTGCAGTCTTCCATCTGTATTGCATATATTGTATCTGTCATGCTGGTTAGGAAGAGCTGATATTTTTGGCAAGCTTTGCTTCTTGTACAACACTTATAGCATCGCAGCTTAAAAAAATAGCAATGGATGGGAAAAGAAATATCCGACTCATGGGAAATACACATACTTGTTTTATCCCATGTCAGAGTGGGAGAGGAGAGTACCAACTGCTCCCCCAGTGGAATGAAAGGTGTTATCAGATTTCAATTCATTCTCATCCAAATGTAAGGAGTATCTGAGGCACTGGGACACTTCGGTCATAGGAAGCTCAGATTAATTTTTTACAACGTAGTTGCCTAAAAGTTATGTTCTAAAATGAGTAAAAGAGAGGGATGAGCCTGTCTAGAGTGCAAGTCATTTCATTCTGAACACCACAGCTCAATTACAAGAGATCATGGCATGTTTGGAGATACTTTGCTCTCTTAATGACGAGATAAGGGGCTCAGACATGCCATTTGACTACCTGCTTGACCTCCACTTTTTTTTTTTTATTGAGTTAATGTTCTGATGAGGAGAAGACAAGGTAATGAAAAATTCAGAACTGCAACTTCCATGAGGAGCACGCTGGCTGATACAGAGTGCAGTGCTGATATTTTATCTTTATTTTACTGGCAAAAAAAAAAAAATCCTTTAAAAATCAACTATTTCCTAGAGAAGGCTTTTGAATGAGATGATGCCCTGCCTTCTCATGTGACATTTTTAAACTCAGAAATTAGGAAACTGCATCAAGAAGTTAAAAAAATAGTAGAAACTTGTTTGCTAATGAAGCATACGAGTGGCAGCTGACAGATTGAAATTCATAATATTCTCACCTTCCATAGCTAAGATTTGTGAGTGCCTTTTCTTTCACACTGGCACTGACTTTACCCCTGCAAAATTTAGACATCCAATCTAAGCAATGTTTGAGCTCTGTCCATGCTCAATGTAGAGATACAGGCATCTCTAGAGAAAGACTAATCTCATTGGTTTTATAACTGTGTTAAAATCTGAGGAATTTGGATGGCTGTGAGTAGGGAAGATACATCTAACAATGTATTTGCACCATTTTAATGCCACTGAAATACTTGAGTCATTCCCACCATCAGTTGATAAAGATGGTATGAATGGACAAGCCACCCAGCACAAGATGTGTTTTCCACCCCCAGAAGAGGCAGGGAACAGCTCTTTATCCCCAAAGATTTTCTCACAAATGAAGAGGTCCAGGGAGAGGCAGAATGAAAGAGACCTAGAAAGGTTCTTGATTAGATCCACTAACTGCAGTTGATAAAAAGGTCCTTAAATAAACGCATCAACATTACTAGGTTAAAAACCAGCTTCTGGCTCCAGACATGATGCAGTCTTTAATTTCACTGGATCAAGTTTGAGTGCGTATTCATATGACAATGAAATATTACACCTAAAGACATTTTTCAGCCAAATTTCAAGCCTTTGTTTCAAAAGAAGAGATTCACTAGGAGTATGGAGAAAGTAGAATGATTTCAACTCAATAATGAATGTCTGGCAAGGTCAACAGCAACCAGCTAGAGAGTATTGTGATGGGAAATGCCCACTGATTTTCATGGCAACACTGGTGCCAGCCTCCTGATGGCAACAATCTAGAGGTTGGACAATGCTTCTTGGTGGCTATAAAGTTTCACTGAACCTATGAACCGACCTCTGTGCCTAAAGCAACCTAGCATGGGGTGGAAGGAGGTGGCAGGAGAGGATGCTGTGCACTAACTGATGCGTTTGTCATATACCAAGGGGGAGAAGTATGGTAGGAATCTGGGAAAATATGCAGTAAAGCAGTCTGGCAGTTGCCCCAAAACTTTGTGCCTGCTTCATGGTGTCAGAAGTAGAAACATACAAAGACAGGCCCCTAGATCACTGTTGATCCTTAAAAGGGATTAGTGTGCCCCACCATGTGCCACACCATGTGCCCCCATTTTATTAGCATGCTAAGGAGGGATGTACAGGAGCTTGTGTCATTGTAAGATGAGTTTTCAGTAAACACTGATTGCCACCCTATGATTGAGATTAAGAGTTTTCACCCTCAGTGACCCGTAAACTCGTGCACTGGGACCTTTCCCCAGAGAATTTCAAATTACTTTACTGACTGACTTAAGTAAAAATGCAAAGAGGCCTTATGCTTTCAAAGCCTGTGAATATATTTTCTAGCCAAAGCAGAAAGTTCAAGCACTGTTTATCCTATTCTGCCCAGGGCTCGCTCTTTTTGTTTTGCACTGAATTTCTTTCCTGTTAGACATTGTTCACGAGCCAAAGTTTTCTTTGGAACGGCAAATGGGAAAGGACCACCTGGGTTAGAAAATTCCTGTCCTCTGGAATTGAAGGCTTCTGTGCCAGTTTAATCTTCTTTTTTTTTTTTTTAATTTTTTTTTTTCTCTTCTCAGACAAGAAGAATGTAGCACTGGCCAGGAATGTGTAGAGATGCTCTTTCCTTTTGCTACTAGTTGTGAATGGACACAGGGGGGTAACCTCCTTCCAAAACAAGATGTATTGTACCGTAGTGGCCAAAGTGTCTTCCTGTTCCTGCCAGTATCAGGAGGTGGTAACAAATAAGTTAACAGTAGATTCACCTAATCATGCCAAGGCTGGGAGATAAGTCCTACCAAAGGCAACAGGGTCAGTCAAGTATTCAACCACAGTCCTCAGTAGTGCTAAGGAAAGAAGGTGGGCATAAAGGAGGAGCAGGACTAGGTCTATGGCACTGTGTCACCCTATAGGCCACTCCGGCTGGGCATATGGAGAGGAAGAAAGATGCCCGTGTGAGCTGCCATGGTCATGTCTGTGTCTTGTCAGAGCCAAGGCCACAGCACAGGCATGTCAAACACATTGTCAGAAGGCGCTGAAGTGGCTGGGTTTATTTTAATCTGGAAATGTGGCCCTTGCTGCCTTTTATGATGTGCCAGTCTAAGCTGCCTCTGGCAGCTGTGAGAATATTGGTTTTGGCAGACAGCTGCAAGGAGCAGCAGACTGGAAGGAGTCAGCAGTAAATGTGATAAAAGGGGAAAGTTGCTGATGCCAGGAGGAAAAGCACAAGGTTCCGCCAATTACCAGAAACCCTTCAGGAGCTGTGAGGAAGAGGAGGTCTCCTCTGACAGTGGGATGGCTGGACAGAAAGTGACTAGCCCTCTCCCCTTAAGTTGAATTGCCCCACTGCACACGTAAGATGCCCCACAGACTGGAGGGTAGGGATGCTCCAAAGAAGGGCAGAACTGATGGGAGGTGTTAGGGAAAGGTTTCTCTCTTTACCTGGCATTTGGCTTAGTTGATCCTCTTTGATATAAAGAACTGGGTCGTGGCTACCAGTAAAACATACTTGTCTATGGGAGCTGAAGATCTCCAAATTAAAGGCTAAAACCATGTATATAACCTAGTCAGTGCTATTTTAACAGGTCCTGTATTTGCCAGCACTAGAGTTTTATTGTACCCCACCACCTCCACCCATCCCCATCTCTATCTTACAATTACAACCCTCCTCTTCTGTGGTTTTGGGAATGGGCTCTTTTTTTGCCAACTAGATAAAAAGCTCTTTGGGACCATGATTTTTTTAATGTGTTTTGTGCTCACAAGGAGGATGGGATCTGCAAAAGGTCCCAAACCCTTGTGAATGTTAAACTATGATGATAATAATATAAATGTCAGTGAAATTCCCACAGTTCCTTCTCTAACCAGCTGGCTGTAATAAGGAGGCTCATCAGAGATGATCTCTGAGAGTGCGGCCCTGGAAGAAGAAACAGTTTAGATGCCAACTTGAGGATCCAACCTGCTTTTTATCACTGCAGTGCCCAGTTGCATCCAGAAACGAAAGGAGCTGATTTTTCAGTCAACCTGCAGCTCAGATCACCTCAGGACAGGAGGTTTTGATGCAGCAGGTCCAGTGCACAAGGCTGTCAGATGAAAAGGGATATTCCCAGGCAGTGTTGCTAATGATGCAATGAAATGGAACACAACATCCATGAGGCAGGACAGGATTCTTCAGAAAAAAAAATTAAAGGGCTGAGTTTGTTTGTTTGGCTTTTTCCCAAGGCCTGAGATGCTCTTTTTCAACTGGATTTATATTTAGTATAAACATGGAAGACTTCTGTTTAGGAGAGTCATACCCAGCAAAGTAAAATGCTTGGCCAAAGGGCTGCTTACCCTGCGACTGCATGGGTTGTGCTTGGGTGCCCAATGCTGCATGAACATAGCAGCGAAAGGTAGCAACTGCCCACAAGCTCATCAAAGCCTGCCCTGGACATCCCACTGCTCTGGCCCTTTTTGAACTACAGTAATCAGTGGAAAAGGTGAACTAGTCAGTATTTTAGCTTTATCCAAAAATAATCAAAGGTCAGATTCTCCTTCGCTGTCAGCATGCCCTGCAGAGGGGCACAGAGGCAAGAAAATGCAGAGATTGTCAATGTGACCAGTTTCTCCTGGATGGACCCCAGTCACCTGGGTTTGACTAAACCAGGTCCAATGGGATACTTTGCCCATAACTCCCTATGTGCCCTTTTAATATGCAGTGGCTCAATTTTGCTTCCAATTGCATTTCTTATTTCTGATCAGTGCCAGCAAGAGAGAATGCTGGAGGAATAATCTGAAATGCTGTTCTACTAATTTCAGTGCAAGGAAAAGTAGAAAAAAATCAGGTAGGCTTTTCGTCAGGATACTTCTAGCTCAACTTTGCAAACTGAAGACCTTTAGGGGAGAGCCAGATAAGTCTCTGAAGCATATATAGCTTATCTGAAACAAAAGCGCACTCTGAACCTATCTGAGATATGCCTGTGACTAGCTTTCAGAGAGGAATTTACAAGCTTGGAACAGTTTATAGCCAAGACAACTTTCCAAGAAATAAATGTAGAAATAAATATTTACCTCCTTTCTCCAAATCTTTATACTAAGACTTGTGCTGAAATAGTTATCTTTCAAGTTGTTTTTATTTAGAGGTCTATGTGGAATGAAAAAGCAGCCAAGAATTATATAATAGACACCTTGTGTTGTTGTATACAGAGGAACACTATAAATGTTAGTCACCCTTGGCATGTTAGATCTGTCACTTCATGGTGACTCTGGGGAGTGTATTTGGGAATATATATGTGAGAGATATGGTAGAGTTTGTTGCTTGTGATACCGGATCAGAGTAGTTTGAAGTTTCGTATGGCTGAATAGTTTGCTAATGACCCAGATGGAAATAGCATTCATACCACAAGTTAAAGACCTGATTGGTGGTTTTTGTATAATTAGGCACACTTGCCAGGCATCCTTTTTTCCTGACAATTTCAGGTTTTCAAACAATTATTTTTAATGAAATAAAAATCACTACTTTGATCTGACAAGAAAACTGTGGCCCCCAATATTTTTCAAAGGCAATGAACTTCCTAGAAGTTTCCTACATCCCACTGATATTTTGCTTATAGACCTCATTCTAACATTTTTTNGGGAAAGCCTTTCATGCCAATAATCAGCTTGAGCTGAGTATTGTTTCTTAATCTCTCCATATTTCACCGTAGAGCCCTTTTGTGTATGGCTGAGTTGATGTTATGTCAGTAACTGCTGGTGATCTAGTTCATGGCATGCTATTGTTATTTACTAGGGATATAACAGCAGTGCCACACCACCTTACGTGTGAATTGTGCCAGCTAGCATGTGCAACTGGAGAAAAATCATTCCAGCTTCAAAGATAAAAACAAGAAGGTTGCAGAAAGAAGACAGTGTGATGGTGGCTATATAAAAGAGAATCCAGCGGAAAATGACAAAGATGATGAGAAGGACTGAAAAAAGAACTTCTGTGAAAAAGATTGACAGAATTTGGATTGTTTAGTCTAGAAAAAAGACAACTGTGAGACAGTCGTGATAACAGTCTTCAAATATGTTAAAGGCTGCCACAAAGAGGGAGGTAATGAACTCTTCTTGATATCCACTAGGGATAAGGCAAGAAGTAATGGGCTTAAATTGCAGTAGTGGTGGTTTGGGTTAGACAGGGGGAAAATCTTTTTAAGGAGAAGGAAAAAAACCACAGGGTGATGTTGCCTGGGAAGAATTTGGAGTCTCCGCCACTGTAGGTCTTTAAAAGCAGGATGGAGGAAGATACGGTTCATAATGCCTCTTGAGGCCTTTAGCTCTATAGTGGGGTTTATGATTTTCCTGGTGGAGAACTTAAGCACAGAAGTCTGAAGAGACTTTCTGATGGCAAGTAACCTAGAGCAGGAGTAGAAATAAAATATCCTGATTTTATCAGTTTACTGAGCAAAAAAGGGACAGTGTAAGGGAATTATATTAAAAATAAATAATTACCTAACTGCATGATAGCAAATTAAAAACAAACTGAAATTTATCTAAATGTTTACATTTTGAAGATTTAAGAAGTTTGCTCATATGTGCTCTCAGTGAAAACTGGCCAAAACCCCTAAATTTCCGGTCTGCAAAGAATTCCGGTATTTTGAAATGTCTTTATTCAAAATCAACCTCAAGATAATATGTTCCATTCAATGTTGAAACATAATGTTAGGTATGAAAGGATGCACACATTAATGTACTGTAATAACTGATGTATACTATATGTTGAAACAGCGAATCAGAACATTATCACTGACACATAACATATTTTACATTTAAAGAACAAAAGGAAAGAAATCCAAATGATTAGTTGTTATTCCTCTCATGCCAAAAATGTAGTCGTTAGTATCAGAATGCTTTGCTGAGCCAAGCTGGATTCAAATTTGCCTATTTCAAACATGAGACTATGCACTGATGTTTTTAAGCAGCTCTATTCATGTATTTTCCATTATTCCCAATTTCTTTCTCTTCTAGAACAAAATCAGAAGGGCCAGAAAAAAACACAGGGGAAAGCTGCTCTAACTGGAAGCCAGGTTACCTGATATAACCCCACAGGACCTGCCTCCTTCACATTTCCAATCAGTGAAATTACTGAGTTGTCATCTGTTTATTTTTGTATCAACATTTTCAACAGAATGAAGTCAGCTCGACCCTCTGAAAAGCTGAAGAACTGTGCTGGTATCCCCTAACTATTCACTTTTTAAAACACATGGAGGAAACATGATAACATGAGCAGAAATGTCTGCGTGTGGATGACTCGCTCATATTTATGTGGGCGGGTGTCATGCTGTCCACGTCTGTAGCATCTTGTCCTTCACAGACAATCACAGAAAAGCTAATGCACTATAGGAGTAGCATTTTATCTTAATGTCTTTTATCTGGCCACCTCTTCAACCAGATGTGACAGTAGGCCATTAAAAGTCTGATTTAAGAGAGATGCTTTGAGTCATGTTTCAAGGACTGATAAATGCTGGGGTTAGTAAAAAAGATCCAGAGCTTCCCAATGTGTGCAGGGCCAAGCACTCCAGCACAGAGGGTAAGAGCAGGAGAGCCTGAAGACCAAAACTAGAGATGTCCTGGCTGGATAGTTCCTGGAGACCTTTCACTGACTTTGCTCACGCAGTAGCTATTTTGCAAAATAGTCATATTGCTCAAGTGGGACCTTCCCCAGCCATTAAATCCACTTCAGAATGGTTCCAGTGTAAGACGTGCCCCACATATGACACAAAATGTACAGCCTGCACAAGTCCTGTGTTGCTGTTATTGCTTCAAGGGCCTGACTGGCATAATGTCAAACATTTTACAATCTAGCAAGTTGCCAAATACCTTCTAATTGAACAAACCATTCCTTGCATAATGCCAAACAATTAAACAGGTTTATAGTTTTAAATCTACCACTGCATCTGGTTTAAAGGTCTGTTCTAAATATCAAAGTCTTCTGATCATCCAGTGGCAGCTGACAGGTGGTGATGAGGCATTTCACCCATCCATACGCAGCGTCTGGAGAATTCATGTTTCTTCTGTTTTTTAACTCCCTCAGTGAATTAATGACAACTTGTGCACAAAAATTTTATCACCACTGCTAGGTTTGCAGAATCACCTCTGATACCCAAGATAGATAAATATTCCTCAGTATTTTCTGAAGAGCTTTCCTCCAGGGGTTAAGAATGTGAGCAGGATTTGGCAAGTTATTCACTTGAACAAGAGCAGGCACTCATGGCCAGTGTAAAGACCAGAATACAAGCACAGCAACTAGGCTAGGTTTGAAAAGGTTTTCAGTGTCCAAGGTGATCCATTGGAATATCCAAGGTGATCCATCTCATTCCCAGACTCTACCACATTACTATTTGCAACATCGAGGCCAGATTGCATCAGAGGGAAAGAGAAGAGTCACTGAGGCTCTGTGGAGAGCTGATGTCAGGAGGGAGAGTGCCTCAAAAGTGATCCGGAATGAAAGCTGAGGATTATGTCTTGCACCTGAACTACGAACAGAGGTGTTCAGCCAGAGCTCAGACTCATAGTGGTCAGTAAAATCTGAAGTCTGTTGACCCTGGGACCATAATTTGTGTCAAATTTCCCGACAGCCAGTAGAGGAAACTTTTTACATCTATGGTAACCAAAGGGTCAGATGCAGCAGCAAATTTACTCAGTGAAACTCTCTTTGCTATACTAAAGAGCTCCAGCAATGTCTTTGCAGCATATTGTTACTTTCTATTGTTACTTGTCTGTCTTTTCACTAAGATAATCACTCCTGTAGAGGTTTGAGTCAACGTGGAAGACAAGCCAGCACACCAAACCATAAAGAAAACAATGGCTGGTATAACAGCTGGGCATGTAACTGGAAGAGACAATACGTCTACAACCAGCCAGGCTCAGCTTTATTTATGCAGGTGTAAAAGGGCTCTTGCCATTGGAAATAGTGTGCACTCATTGTATTACACATTCTTTCCTCTGTCGGCATCCTGTTTAAACAGGCAGAGTGCAGAGAGGTGTCTGCTATTCATTTGCGGATGCCTTGTGATGATATGAAACATAATTGTATAATTTATGCCGAATAAACCAAGAAATGGCTGCTGTTCAAGAGAACTAGCAAGGCCCCAAAATACTTGAAATATTGGAGAAGGCAGAAAAGATAACAATGCCTGATCTTTTTGCTGCTCCTTTCATTAGGGCTGCTCTTGTACAGGGGGAGAGGAAACAGTTAGCAAAAGAATGTGCTTCAGATGTGCTTGGATATTGCTGGAAGTGAGAGAAGCACAATTGCTCTGCAAACCTATTGAGTAACTCCACCAAAGCCAACGTACTTGCCCTGGGAATGAATATTGGCCCCTGGACTCTTCTTTCTGTGTAGTGCAGCTCTTCAGATGTTTGTCAAAATGAATGTGCAATTGTTTGTTTGTTTAGAGCCAACAATGTCAGGCTGCACATTATGGCCCTGCTGTGTTTGGCTTGTTCATGACATCTCTGCCTGAAATAATTTTGTTTTTATTTAGCTGGAGGGGAGAGGAGGATGTTGGGGGACTTTGTTTTCTCTTGTAATGCATGATTCAACCCTTGAATGTTAAATTTGGGGCTTGGCTCTAAGGCAGGTCAAAAGATAATAACTTGGAATAAACTGCTGATGCGGAGCCTTGCTTTCTACGTAATGGCAGGATGTTTTCGTGCTATGAAGCTTTGAACAAGTCCTCTAGAATTACTACAATCTTACCTTCCAAAGAGATTTTCTGGCTTAAAACTAAGACCTCCTGATTTCAACTTCCTGAGCAGGAATGCTATCACTACATCGAGGTAATAAACTCCTAGGCTTTTCATGTCAGTATCCTGATTCAGTTTACAAGAAATTTTAATCTCGGAGAAAATAGTCAGAAATGAACACGTGAAAAGCCAAGTGTTTCAAACTGCACTTGATATGCTGCAGTTGTCTCACTCTGGTTCAGTTCTTGTGAGACAAAACTTGCTTTTTCTTATTGTTTAGCAGCTTCCTTTAGAAAATCTGACTTATTCAGTGTTTTCCCATTTATCGATTTCAACATAATCCGTGTTTAATTTTTGTAACAACACAATGCTTGTTCAAGATACAACTCTGAACCAAGCAGAACATCAGGTGTTTAAGAAAGGTGCACTCAGCATCCCCATCAGTGAAGGGCAAACACAGATGTTTGAAAGTGCGCTCAAACTCGACGTTTTCTCAGCAAGTTCACTAGGGTTCCAGTCTGGTTCTGACTTCTGCTTGAAGTTGGATTTGTTCAGTATCTTCTGTGTGTGAAGGAGATTCTGAGGAGTTTTTCTGATTTCTGAACAAAAAACCAACTTATTTATTTTTAGTATTTATATCCTGTAAGAGTCTGGATGGTGTGGTTTTTGGTTTTTTTTTTAATTTCTTTGACCCTAGGGGAGGCTGAAATCTAAATGTCACAATAACAGCATTTACCCCAGGGACAAAGATGGCCTTTTCCAATCAGCTGTATTAATGAACCTCATCAGAATGTTGTGTTATTTGGCAAAATAAAACCCCATGTTTTTGCTCTGAGAAATATATACATGTTGATGCTTAATCACAAGGTGACATTTTCAGAACACCATAAAAAAGGCATTTGGACTCTTGCAATCACAAGAAATACTGCCACTAAAAATGCCCCAAGTTTTTATTATGGAAATATTGTCACCCTAAATAATAATGGTCTTTTGGCTGTTGTCTCAGCAGGACCTCAAAACAGTCATTGCTAAACTTCTCAACATCCCAGGCAGGCAGAAATATCTCGCTAGGGTGAAATCTATTGCATCAGTGGCATTCCCACACATTCCCACAGTGTACTGAGGATAGAGTCAAGAGACCAGAGCGAACATTGTGGATCTGTCTGTCCTGACTGGTGGTGTCCTGATCTAAACATTGTTTCTCTTTTCAAACTGGAAAGCTCAGCTAAACCTAGGTGGAGTGACTGATCTTTGCAGGTTTGATCAGAACAGAGAACAAGATAGATCAGAACCACATCTTCCTTAGATCACCATAGTGTAATTTAGGTTGGAAGGGAACTGTGGAGCTTCTGGTCCAAAACCCCTTTCAAAAGTTGCTCAGGTTCCTGTTGAGTCAGGTGTTGAATAGCTCCAAGAATGGAGATTTCAAGGCCACTTTTGGCCATATTTCATTCTTTGACTATTCTCATAATTACTTTTTCCTAATTCTTATCATACCAGAATTTCCCTTCTTGCAGCTTATGCCAATTGTCTCTTTTCCTGTCATTGTGCACCTCTGAAAAGAATCCGTCTCTTTCTTCCCTGTAGATCAACCAGTAGGTAGTTGAAGACAATCCCCCAATAACTTACTCTTCCTAAGGCTGTACCAATCTCCCAGTGTTTCTGGGAAAATATTACTGATCCCTTGCCCTGCTTTTATTTCCTTTTCCAGAAACCTAATGTCAGGTCTGCTGGGGAATGAATGCCAGCCTATGTGGACCATTGGCCTTACCTACTATTGCACTCACGTATCCTTAGGAAGGACTGACATAGATTGACTCAAATCCTCAGATCCTCTCTGTGAGCCACAAGGTTGTGATTGCAAGTGAGCAAGAACATTTAACTTCTAGCGGTTGTTTTAGATGTTTAAAATTTCCTAATGTTTGAAAGCCTGTGCAGTGCAGGCACTCTTAGGATCAGGTTCCTTGCAGATTGAATTGCTCTGACATCTGCAAAGTGATTTGCCTCTTGGTGTCTGTTTCAAATTCAATAAAATTTACAGTAGCCATATCTGACCACAAAGTGCTCCCATCAACTGCTGTGCAGTCCTGAAGCAAAACCTACATTTTTGTATTTTTATTTTCACACAAAAGCAGTCAGCACGTTACACAAGTTTATAGAATGGTGTTATAAGATGCCAGAAAACAAATGCAACAGAAAGAGAGAGAAAACTCATGGCATGCTTTTCCTTCTTCCACTCTGCTGATGAGATAAGCATTGTAAAGATGTCTTCATTATAGCAGTTCTATAGATATTCTGGAGGGGGTTTGACTTGGTGCAACACTACACTTTGCTTAAAAAACTGAAACACGAGTCCTGCAAGGCTTCTGCCTGTTCAATGGATTAAGCAGCAGCAGGGCATTTCTCCACCTCAACTAGCCAAGCCTTCTCCCCTCCCCTTCCCCTTCCCTTCCCTTGGAATGGGACATTCTGGCCAGGCTACTGCTGATTTAAATAAACAAACAGAATTACCTGTGAAAAGGATGTATTTGTGTAGTAAATTCCAGAGCATTTCAGCCTAATTTTTGTAAAGTTAGGCTGATTTCAGGCATCTTAATCTCCACAAACCTCTTGTTGTGAAACAGTATGGAAACTCTTCAGATTTGGGGTTTGACTTTTAGCATTTAATGATAAGTTCACTGTGGTGGCAGGAAGAAGGAGAGCAAGAGGGAGGTGGTTACAAGGATATGAGTTGCTTGATCGTGTTGCGCGTTGGTCAGCAAAAGTTGGGTCTGCTTCTGGAAAACATTTTGACAAGTACGTAAACCAATTTGCAGCACTGTTATGAAATGTTATGAAATTTTTACCTCATTATCCATGTATATATGTATGCATGCTTATGAAACATTTGTGGGCAGGTAGCATTTCCTTTCAGGTGTGTCACTGAATCAGGTGTCAAGAGATCTGTCTGTATGCCACTGGTTTACTGGGTGGTGCTGAGCAAGCCCCTGACTTTCCCTGTCCTTCATTTCCCCCCCTCTGTAAAAAAAGACCTGATTTTCTTTGCAATGTATAGATAGAAATTACTGTTTCTCAGTCTGATGGTTATTATAGCAACTAGAAATAAGAAATGATAGCAACAAGTGAAACAGGGAAAGGACAAATGTCCCAAATAACTTCCACATACAACTGCTCCCACTAAGTCTGGGTAGAGGCTGTTGCTCTGCAATATTTCTGTGTAACACCAGTACCAATAAGCAGGTGCTTTCCGTGGCAGCAGCCCTGAAATTGGAGGAGGAAAATTATTGTTGTTACCTCTGCAACAAGGCATATCATGCTCAGGGTGGAAACTCCTGCCAATAGCAGGAAAGGTTTGATCAGAGGTGTCAAACTTTGTGGCTTCACCTCCAAACCTCTCGGTAATCAGCCAAGAAACCCGAGAACATGTTATTGCAGTTGAATTTCTGCCTGATCACCAAACAGCTCAGTGATTTTGTGAAAATTGCCTAGCTTTCCCACATGAAAAAAAAATCCTCCCTCAGCATTACAATTGAAAAGGGTCAGCAATTTTTAATATCTAGTAATTCCTTTCCACTCTCTTTCTGCACTTTTCTTTCTCCGCTGTGCATCTCTCTGCACATTGCAGTGCTGGGCTGGAGCAGGGATGGCTGCTGAGGACACTTAACACTGTATAAATTATCCAGAACAAATGGGAGGGACAGCAAGGGAAGGCCAGGAGTTGGAGAAAAGCCCTTTTTAAGGAGATGCTCAGACACTTGAAAGTGTCTTCTCTTGGAGGAAGGGGAAGTGGGGAAGAGAAAAGGAAAATCTTTCTCAGCTCTGAGCTCTCACACATGAATTCTGTGACAGAGACAAACAGAAAGCAGGTGAAGGAATCGATGTAGTGAGAACAGAAAGCATATGGGTAAGGAGAGCTCAGCACCTTTCTCACAAATCTTTTTCCCAGGGGAATGAGCTGCTGCTGATTTTGGCTGTCAGCAGTGTTGGGATTTACAAGGTGCTACTGGGCTTTCTCATCCTAAGTCAAAGTGAGGGAAGCAACAACATGCCATCATCATTGTCACGGCTTAATGAAAGGACTGGCTAATTGCCTGGTGCAGGTATTTGTGAAAAAGTGTTTGCCTGCTTTGTGGTTTGCATTCTTTAAAGAAGCAAAATGCTCACCTGACTTTCTCGGTGGTGGAGAATGGAGAAACTTGCACTAAAGCTTTTTTCTTTCGAAAAAAGTACTAGACAGAGCTGGGCCAGACTTGGCTTATTGGGGTTTCCTCCACTTCTTTCTGAGCTTAACTCAGCAGTGATATTTCTGTTCCTTTCAGACCTGACTAGTTAGCAAAATGTCAGCAGGGTTATTTTCACTGGTGAAGAAGTGGATGCTATGTGTGTTTATTTATGAAGAATGTCCGTTTGTCTATGCTTTCCCAAGCACAGCTGAAAACAAGCAGATGAAAACAAGCAGGAGGAGACGGTTTCTTTGCACATGGCACTGAGCTTCTTTCTGCCTGAAATGCCTCTGCTTTTTCTTCACCAGAATGATGCTACTAACTCTCATTTGGTGGTCTCCAGCGATTCTCTCATGTCTTGTCTGAGAGCTCCTGGGGCTGTTCTGCCACTTCGCTCTCAGATCTACCTCCTGCCCTTGTACTAACCATCACCTTCCTTGGAAGTGCCTCCCGGCCCTCAGTGCCCCAGCCTAAATGCAGCTGCATGCTTCAGAGGTGGTTTCCCCTTGTCCCAGTTATCACTAAGCATAGACTGTTTAGGAGTGATTACTTTTTGCCAGGATGGAAGGTGGTTTTCATGTCCCACAGCCTCACTCAGGTGATAGGTAGCAGGAAGCAGACTGATGGGGTTCATCTCTGTTAAGAGATTTTCAGAGTCTAAAATGGGAAGTGGTCTGATGCTCCGTGTGGCAAAGTACACAGAATTCCACTCACCTCCGGCATTGTCACGGCCACTGTAGTTCCCTGGCTAGTACTGACCTGAACTGAATGGCACGTGAGTGTCCTGCTCACTCACAAGCACAACTCCACAGCAAGAACTTCTTCCCTTCCACTCACAAGAAGCCATGAAGACAGTGATGCAGATACAAGCTGAGCAGGTTGATACTGTAAGCAGGGATCAGGAGCTGGAGATCAGCTGCCCAGCTTCAGTTTACACTCTGGGCATCTTGACGTAGCAATAATCAAGGTCATGAATTAGTTCAGAGTATATACAAGCAAAAGATGTGAGTGTACTCTCTTGCTCTTGACCAAGTCATCCCCCTTCTGTCTTCCTGCTTTTGTTCAGCCAAATCCTGAGCTTGTCGGGCTTTTCAGTGTGTGCATACCCTCCACCTCACACACTAGGATCCTGAGGGAAATAACAGCTTGTGTTAAAAGGAAAATGGTCTGGGGAACGGCTGGGGCACAGCTGCAGGGGTAGCTGTGATGTCCAGTCAGGGATGCAGCAATATGCACCAACTCTTTCACTGCCTCCATTTCCTTGAAAAGGAGAGGAAAAAAATCTCCCCAAAACCCATGAGGCACAAACGTGTTATTTTTCCTTTTTTTGAAAACAAACGGTCTTTTCAATTAGACTGATTTGTCCCTGAGACAATCAATCTGAGGTTTATAAAAGCAAACACTTGGGTAATTAGTTCTATCCAGGAAGAATATTAACTCTGTTTATCTTTGTGTAATTAATCACTGACCCTGCCAGCTCTACAAAGCCTCCTTTGCACAGATGGGGCAGTGAAGGAGGTGAGCAGAGGGCAGGAGCGAGGTGAGTAACATGTGATATACAACGAGAGCGTGTCAGGATGCTGTAACATACATCTTCCCCCCCACGCACCTAAACAAGTGCTCGTGTAAGTGCTGTGAAACCGTATTCCAGCCACAGAGCCATGGGGCTGTGAAGGGCTGCTACTTGAAAAAACAATAAATAACATTTTTTAAATATAATTATTTATATTAACCTTTTAGCTGTGGGGGCATTCAGCTCTTTGCCATGGTTAATTTTGCTAATTGATAAAGCAGTTGCAGTTTTTTCCGTGCAGCACGGCTGTAAGCAGGGCCCCAGCAGCCAGCAGGTGAACTAGAACTGAAATGCCTTCAGCCAGAGGAGTTGCAGCCTCGGTCAGGCTGGACTGAACATTGCCAAGTGCCACCACAGAGCTGGCTGTGTGTCAGCGGCTGGTGTTATGAGCTAGCTGTGGTTTACTCTGATCTCCAGTCTACAGGGAATGAAGCAACTTTGAGTCTCTTCCTCTATCCCTGACCTCCAGTTTAACTTTGAGGAAATGTTTGGATTTATTCAAGTGTTTTTCAACAGCATGAAACAAGATCAAGGTCTGTTTCCCTCTTCTCTTACACCTGGCATGATTGTACAGACCATCTCTCCTATGCTGCTTCAGTCGGATTTTTTTTATTGATTTCACAGTAGCAGTGGAAAACACTAGGATGAAATAAAAGATGGCAAATATGAAACACTGTGTAAATATGTAACTAAGAAAATCCAGGCAAAATGCAGCAGGTGTGTACAGCAGGCAGATAGGAAGATTAGCAATAAGATGAACAGAACTGATGGGCATCTTGTCTTGACTCAGTTTAGAGAAGACAGGCTCCTTACTGTAAGAAATAGTCTCGATTTCTACCCACAGTCCCTTAGCACTTCTCGGTGTCCTGGATATAAAATTAGAAGATGAGATGCAGCTCTCCGGACACTTGACAGAGCCCAGGGCGAGAGGGGACTTGCTTTGTCTGCCAAGACCTGGGTGATCCTGCTCATGGCCACTGCTGTGGCTGGTCACACGTGTGTTTTAAAAGGGACATGCAAGGCTGGCTGGCAAGAGTGGGTGTGTCTTGCCCCTCCACACCTCCAAAATGGTCTTACACAGGTTGACTCACACTGGCTGCCTTCAGTAGCTTGGATTTACCACAGAGCAGAGACAGCTCGTCCAAGGGGGCTGATTTCAAAATAAATTAAGTCTGATGGGCAAAACATGGCATTAACCACTGTTTCCATGAATGCGAAATATATTTCAGCCCTGTTTTCGTCTCTGTGATGTTCTAGAGTTTGACTTACTGGCCCTAGCAGAGGGGACTGTGTGTGTGCCCACGCGTCTCTCTCTGCATGTCCGCATGTGTGGAAGCAGGGGACATTTTTGCACCGATCACAGTGCTTCTCCTGGTAGGATTTTGCTGTGACATGCAAAACACACCGTTGTGCATGCAGCTCATTGCTGCTGCTGGCAGCTTGTGAACAGCCTCAGGCCAAGATTTTCCATGAAGGAAGAAAAAAGGGTCCCCTCTTTTCTCACTGCCCATATGCTGAGCTAGCTACTTTGCTATCTCAGCGACTCTTGGTTGCATCCAAAGAAGTTGAACTGCAGGTCAGAGGAAATCTGATCATCCTCTCCCACCTCCTACCCTGAGTTGCTGTTCATTAAGGTGAGGTATAGCTTTACCTTCACGGGACACTCCTTTCGCTCTTTTTCAGCCCCACTGAACACTAAGCAGGTCACATATGGCCTCTGTCAGCTACACTGCAAATCTTTTGTACCTTTTAATGAAAACATTGCCAGTGTTTTCCTTCTGTCACAGTTGGAACCCAGCCGCATCTTGGTGATAAATGGTGCCTATTGACGAAGGAATGCTTCAGCCAGACCCACGACTCTGCAAGGACACTGTGCCGATCCAAAACTGCAGCCAGGGGTTGTCTCCACCAGCCCTGACGTGCAAAAGGGGTTTCAGCCCCTCCCTGCAGGTGGGACAATAAAAAGCCACTCTGCCATTTCTTTTTCCACTGGGCATCAGGAAGGCTGAATTTCTGTGTTAATTCACGTTGTGATAGCTACTAAATTAAGATGTTTTCTACTGTCAACTTCAAAACACAAGCTGAACACGTGGTTTGGTTTTTGTTTCAAAAATCTCTCAATTTTCAAATGCCAGAGAGCTTGTTTTGTGTTGATAATGAGCTTCACTTCAAAGACTCAGTGGAAGAGTGAGGGCTTATGGAAATCCAGTGAATGGCACTGCATCCATGTTATGTACAAACAGAGGCCAAGAGGTAAAAGCAAAGAAGGAAGAGACTTAAGAACCTGGGGCCCAGCTTCTGTCTCTTCTCTCACATGAACCAACTGTTGTTTTGAGGAGACAAACCTGAGCTCCTTTTGCTGCTCTGTCTGGGCTCCTACCCGGGTCAGATAGGTGGGTATGAGTGCCATTCCTTGGTTTGGCAGTTTCTGTACAGTGTAGATACTGACCTGATCTGAGGCTCACAGCTCTCCAGTACTTTACCAAGGTCCATTCCTGCGGCTCAGGAGGAGACACTGGTTGTCCCACAGTTCACCAGGACCTTCCTACTAACAAAGCAGGAATTTACTCCTGTGCCCTTCTTGAGGTGACATCTGTGGTTGTAGAAGACTCAGACCTCTTCTTTGATCTGGCTTACCACCACCCTAACAAGAAGACATTTGCAATTCTTTTTTTAAAATTTTTTTTTAAAAGCCAGATCACCAAACAGGTCCCTATTCAGCTATGTGATTGCTGATATTGAGACAAAAGGGGCAGCAGGTCCATATGGCCAGGAGCTGGAGAAGCATGAGTGCTTATGGCTTTCCTCGATGATCTTAGATTGCTTTAAAGCAACCATTAATCCTCTCCCTTTAAAGAGCCGTGATTTCAGTGTTGGATAATCTCAGGTCAAGCCCAAGTGGCTGTCAAGATGGGTGGTCACCACAATAAAATATAGGATATCAGGATGCAACTCAATTTAGCAAGTAATCTGCCAAAGTCAGTGACCCTGTAATTAATGTCTTAAGGGAAGGAAAAGAAAATCTTTTCTTTCAGGAAGGGAAAGACATTTTAATGTCTTCAGGGGTTTACACAACTGAGCAGTGTTGTCTAAGTATGGTAGCTGGGGAAAGGAATTGCTCTCAATTTCCGATTTCAATACTTCACTCACAGATGCATGAGATTTGAGAAGTCGATGAGTATTTCCTCCAAGTCAGCACCACAATCATGAGTTCAAGCGTATTTTTTTCTATTCAGTCTGAATGGGCTTCTCTGATCCTTACTGAGAATTTATCACAGAGATCATATGGAAATACATCAGCCCTTGTTATTTTTCTCTTCTGTTTCCTTCTTTTCTTTCAAAAATACAATTACTTTTCCAAAGCCACTGTGCCTGTAAATTAAAATTGCACTTGGATGCTGCCTTGGACACCCAGCACTTCAGTGCTTGTGTCTGTGGCCTTCAACGTAAAGTGTTTCTGGGAGACGGTCTCCTTAGCTTGAGTGTGTCCTGCACAACTGGCTTCAGGTTCTTGCATGGACTAGGCAGAGCTGCATTGCAGTGCTCTGTGGATGAGAACCAGTCCCAAGAGGAGGTGAGAAGGTGGCAAGAGCAGGATGAAAGGGCAAGTAGAGGGTTGAGAGGATGGAAAGAGGAAACATGGATGAGCAAGGTGCTTGTCTTCTCCATGAACCTCCACTCCAGGGCAGCAGGCTATTTCCATAGAGGCATCTGCTTATTCGCTGCTCAGCTGCAGGGAATTAGTTTCCTCGTACCTGACACCAGTGATGGGGCAGAGCACACACAAGGAGTTTGTACAACATGTTCATTTCTCCCTTATGTCAGATGCAAAACACCAGTTTTGGAGAATTCTGCTTTTTTCAAGGTTCTTCACAAGACTAGTGAGGAACTTCTGTGGTTCTTGCACACAACCGACACAGGGCTAGGTATAAGTTGTTCACCAGTCCTTGAAACTTAGGTGCATAAGTAAAGTAGAGGTCTCCTTCAGGTGTCCCAGTTAGCTGATTACCAGCCATATCACTTGTCCATCCTACAATCTCTGCAAATTATGGGAAGACCTACCAGCACTTTGGCAGTCCTGGCACATGACTGCAATAGCAGAAGATGTCCAGGAGCAGGGCTGGACAGTCCTGGCCTTTGAAGCCACAATGACACTGCAAAGGGATGAGGTATTTGTCTATTGTAGGGGATTTTGGAAGGTGAATAAAAAGGGAATTTATCAAGTGGCTTAAGGAAACTGGGAGTCGGCATCTGGGAGAGGGAACACATGCTTATGTGAGGAGCCATGGCTGTTCCCACAGAACAGAGCAAGAGATGAGAAAAACACTTCCTCCCCCAACCTGCTGCCCCATTACCCATCTGCCTGTGCATGAACTGCTGTGTGACTGGAGTGAATCTGACCTTCGTAAAGAAACAGAAAAATGTTACTTTTATTCTAGACACAGCCTTTGCGTAAATGCCTTGGTGGTCTGATACACACTGGCACAAAGGAGCCATTAATGGCTCGGGAAGTCCCAAGGAAGTGGTGATGCCACCTAGGAAGGCACAGTGGTTGTAATTCTCCCAGAGGCTTTTTGCTTTCTTTCCCACCTGCCCCAGATCAAAGGCCTCA
Organism: Syrrhaptes paradoxus; assembly: GCA_013400615.1. Taxonomy (NCBI): domain Eukaryota; kingdom Metazoa; phylum Chordata; class Aves; order Pterocliformes; family Pteroclidae; genus Syrrhaptes; species Syrrhaptes paradoxus. The sequence goes on from VZTO01011095.1 coordinate 124,369, forward strand.
AGGAAAATGGATTTTAGGACGTGGAGGGGTTAGCTGTTGCTCGTGTGTTTTACTGCCATAGCCCAGCGTCTGTGCAGCTCTGGTGAAAACTGGAGCTCTATTATTAATTCTCTTCTATCAGTAAAAAGGAGCAGGGCAACGGGGTCAAGGGAACTGAAAGAGGCCTTGCAAGGCAAGCAAAAGAAAGCATTGAGGGGAAAGTAGCCCTATCAACTCTTGTGATGTGATAGCAACTTTCACCATCCTTGACCTCTTTCTGAGAAACTGTGCCTATCAGAGATAAATGACTGTGCTGGGAAAGCCTAGAAATTGGTTTAAAGAGGAATTCAAAAGGTTTTTAAAAGCACCGGAGGAAAAAGAGAAACTATATGTTTTATATAAAAAGGGTAGGTAGATTATAATGTCACTTATATTTTTGAAACAACAAATTAGACCTGTGGTCATTAATGATATTAAAATGGTATTATACAAAAAAGTGATAACAGGTCTGAGGATTCACAAAAATAATCAAAAATGTTTGTGTACAAATGCTGTCATAAGAAATTATGAGAAATTATATATTATTTATGTATAACTATTGTCTATAGAAATATTTAGGTTTTGTCTTGCTTATAACACAATGTGTAATCCAAACTGAAGAGTACTCTTCTGTAAAACACATTGTTTAAGGCCATGTCCCTGACCAGGAGACAGACAGATGAGTTCTGACTGGGACTGAAGCAGAGGTGGTGATCAGCATGAATCTCTGCTGCCTGAGATGTAGAGTGTAGAGACCAACAGAGCTTTTGGGACACACCACCTTGTTTTCCTTTAAAATGCTAAAGAAAGGAGTTGGTGACTCAAAGTCATGATTGCAGTGGAGAAGAAGAAGGAAGTGCATGGTGCCTTGAAACACGCCCAGAGCAGCCTTGCCTGGGGCCACCACCCATTGCAGTGTAAGGAACTAAGGAACATGCCTGTGGAAAGCAGCAAGGTGTTTGTGGGGTTTTTTTTCTTTTCTGTTTTCCTAGAAAAAAAGCCAAATTCTGAGCTACAACATTTTGGATGCTGGTTTATGTCCAATGAGATTCCCATCCCATGGTCTTGTGCAGTCGCTTGAGCAAACTTCTTCATTACAGAAGGTCACCTGTTGCAAGTATTTTCCAACTGTGAAATGCTTCATTCCCTACACAGGTGCTTAGGATTACTGTTAGACTCACTGCTTTCTCTGGGGGAGGAAGGGAGAGAGGAAGCTATCTGTTTTTCCAGGTTTCTGTGAAATTGCTTTTAACCTGTGACACGATGCAAGGCTTGCTGGCTCTACCTGCTGGCTAGAGGGGAAAACACACTCCAATCACTAGGATGTCTTTAAAGCATTAACAAACCGTTTCATGAGACAGTGGATTAGAGATAATATAAGAAATCAAAAAGCAGCTGCTACCTGATAATTTTCGAGCTGTCAGGTGTGCCAGCAGAGCAAGACTGATGGTCTGGAGCAGTGGGAATTGATAACATTTCTCTGCTTCCTGTCAGGCTCTCAATAACTGAACGATGAGAAACATCAGCCCGGAAACCAGTCTCCCTGCAGCAGTTTCATCTGTGTGAAGATTAAAGCTCAGACCATTGTATGTCCTGCTGCAGTTCAGAAAATTGGGGATCGACTCCATTTCACCTCAATCTCATTCTGGTCTAGGGCACTGCAAAGCCATGGGCTGCAAGGAAGGTTTTCATTACTGAATTTTAGCTCCGTGGTCTGAGCTCTGATGGAAAAAATGAACAGCTACAAAAGCAAAAAGGGGCTTGTCTGTGGTTTAGCTGATCCCTTTTTATTTGGCGTATCGGCAGGAATGAAGTGAATGGCCTCTTCTCTCAGCTTTTTCTCCAAATAATGATTGCCTCCAAACAGCGACTCTTACACAACCAGTATTACATTCTTGACATTGTAATCCTTTCCTGAACACATTTTCAAAGTCGGCAGTAAAGAATAGAGTGGTTTTTCCTTCCTAACTGCCATCCCAGCCTGGCTCTTGATGTCAGCTTGAGCTCTCCTGTTCATATCTTGTCACAGGCAATCCAAGGTATGCTGCTCCAGGAGCCTTAGGGAGCTTGGATGCCAAAACCAGAGATGAAAATCAGTGGGTTTCCTGTGGAAAAAATGCTCAGAAATCTTATCAGCCCAATAATGTTAATTTCCAGACATGTCTAATCCTGAGGGACTTGCCACTGGATTTACATCTGGATTGTATAAGTTTCACTGAAACACCTGCATCAGGCTCCCTCTCCAGTCAGCAGAAAAGATCAGCAGGGTTGACACAGTGCTCCTGGAGGTACTCTGCTCTGTCTGGGGCTATGGCGGGAGCGTGGGGTGATGAGTCTCGTAGCCTGGACACCACAACCAAGGGCAGAAAATGACAAGGATACACTGGAGCTATATCCAAGAACTATTTGAGATATCAGACTGGAACCCAGCTCCAGTCTTTCCAGAGCAAACCTTGCATAGTCTGGTTTTATCCCTCAGTGGAGTAGCTGAGCACCAGCACATGAAACTCCTGTGCCTCTGGAGAAAGAAGAGGTTATTTTTAATGCAGAAACACTCAGCAAAGGATGAATTTTCCCCAACCCCTGCCCCACATTTGCCAAATTTTGTTCCCACTGGAGTCAAGACTCAGCAGTTAGCTCACCCTGGGTGGCCTTTGGAAACTTCTGCTATTCAGGAGATGTACCTATGGGATTTGCCTAGCACAGATGACAAAGGTTTTCTTTTTCTCTTACTTAATCCCTCAAACTTTTGTCCCATGCAAACTGACAGCGGCTTGGAGAGCTAATGTCCTCACTGAGAGACGTGTTCTTCTCCCCTAAACAAGAAAACAGAAATGGGAGTGCTCGGCTGGGTGTTTATGGTTCCCTCTGGATAGAAACTGGATAGAGATATTGCAGCTGTGCTGTCCAGCTACAAAGAGTTTGGATCCCAGATTGCTTGCCCAAAATTTACTACCACCACTGAGCAGAAAAAACAAGTACATCAAAACCTCACAGATCGAGAATGATCTGTCCACTGTCCTGGTGAAACTAAACTATGACATGGTCCTTTTGTTGTTGTGTAGGGTGAATTCTGAGCGATCTCCTACTAGGACATAAAATCGTTTTGTGGGCTTTCAAAGAGACGCTCTGAAGCTTGGCTTTTCAGCATTGCAAAAGAGCAACAGAAATGACTAAGAAGAGTTCTTGCCTCTGTAATACATGCCTGCTGTACTGATTGCATGCTATGTGGCTAGAAAAGTGGCAAAAGACCCCTAGAATCCCTGAAAAGTCTAGCTATATGCATGAGAAAAAAAACCCCACAACTTCCAAAAGCTGCTTTGGACAAAGTGATGTCAAAATGTTCCAAATAAATATTATGTTCACAGTAGTTCCCATTGTGCCTGGTACTGTCACAGCACAACACAGGCTAAGATTACCCTTACCCCAAAGAATTGGTGTTCTTAAGCTGAGAAAATAGGAAAACTCATTTTCTTCACTTTACAGGTGGAAAAGAGTAAATGATTCGCCCAAGGTCACACAGGAAGTTTATAAAAGAGGCAGAAACATGACCCAATTTTGCTGAGCCGTATTCTGGAGCTGTAACCACAAGGCCATTCCTCCTCTCCCAAAGCAGAAATTGGTTCTGGCTGTAACAATTTCTCAATGAGGGGATTTAACCATCATTTGGGTCTCCGTCATGGGTGGGCGGAGCTGAGACAAACCTCACCATTAAGCCCATGATGGTATTCATAGAATTGACTGTGTGGATGTCCCCAATGCCCAGAAGAAATTCATTATGCAAATGACCCTCAAAATCAGCCCATCATTTCAAGTCGCTAATGGAAAACAATTCTCCCTAAACTACATATCCAAAACATTTCCTCCAAGCAGCAGGCTTT